>JACCEG010000184.1:108611-270700 GCA_014065205.1 Tuber brumale
CCACAAACACGGCCGAACACCGCTCTTGTGGGCCGTCATAAATAGACATGAGGGGGTGGTCAGGATGCTGCTGGAACGGAAAGACGTCAATCCCGATTTCGCTGACACCGACGCCATATCTGGCCAAACACCGCTCACGCTAGCTGCCGGGGATGGACATGAGGGGGTGGTCAGGATGCTGCTGGGCCGGATCGACGTCAATCCCAACATAGCTGATGCCAGAGATGGCCGAACGCCGCTCTCGTGGGCTGCCGAGAACGGGCATGAGGGGGTGGTCAGGATGCTGCTGGGACGGAAAGACGTTAATCCCAATACCGCCGACCGCAGACACGGTCGAACACCGCTTTTGTGGGCCGTCGAAAATAGACGTGTCGTGGTGGTCAGGATGCTGCTGGAACGGAAAGACGTCAATCTCGATTCCGCTGACGCCATATCTGGCCAAACACCGCTCACGCTAGCTGCTGGAGATGGACATGAGGAAGTGGTGAGGGTGCTGCTAGAGCGGAAAGACGCCAATCCCAATACCGCCGACCGCGAATACGGCCGAACACCGCTCTTGTGGGCCGTCAAACATAGACATGAGGGGGTGGTCAGGATGCTGCTAGAACAGAAAGACGTTAATCCCGATTCCGCTGACGCCATATTTGGCCAAACACCGCTCTCGTGGGCTGCCGAGAGCGGGTACTCGGGGGTGGTGAGGATGCTGCTGGAACAGAAAGGCGCCAATCCCGACACCATTGATACTCAATGTGGGCGAACGCCACTCTCTTGGGCTGCCAAGAATGGACATGAGGGGGTGGTGAGGATGCTGCTGGAACGGAAAGACGTCAATCCCAATACCACTGACCGCGAATACGGTCGAACACCGCTCTTGTGGGCCGTCAGTAATAGACATGAGGGGGTGGTTAGGATACTGCTAGAACGGAAAGACGTCAATCCCGCCACCGCTGATACTCGATATGGACAAACAGCACTCGTTTGGGCGAACAGGAATGGGGATGATAGAATTGCAAAGCTGCTGCAGGAACGGACTAATGTTCTGAGATATGCAGCAAGCCTGCAATTAACTGAGTTCGTTTCCACCGAGTCGCCCCAGTCTTCCGAACCCTCTCCCAAAAGGATCCGCCGGCTTTGATATCTCAAGATACAGCTCCATATCCTACCCGACAACTATACCCCGCCATCAAGAGAACAAACTTGATGAAACGAATCCCTACGCCCCCTCCAGCTCTCTGCAAGCGGGTCGGGGGCATATTGCAGATGCCAAACCTTTGGATTATTCACTTGGAGTAGGTCACTATTTCACTGGCGCCTTCTGATCACCCTATCCCCTTTCTCTAATTTCCATTTCTCATGATTTTATAGTCTAGCTTTTGTTTTATTCACTTTCTATATATCCGCGCTCTAATGGTACTTTTATATTCTCCCTTCTCTCTGTACGTACAATCATTTGATCTCCCTTTTGTTTCTCACCCCTATTAGGTCAAGTTATTCCATGTTTGTCACTTTGCTTTCCATCCACCTGCACTATTGTATAACCCACCTAGCAGTCATGTAGTATTATAAGACGGGATGCGAGCTTCACATCTAACGACTTAAATTAATTATAGACACATCCTGTATACAAGGGTGGACGAGCTGTAGGAATTAAGAAGGGTTCATGGTGTGACTCAGAGATTTTAGTATTTTTTTCTCCTTTCTCACTTTTCTCTTTCTATCACCTATCCTCTGCTAATTACCGACCTACGAATTGTGAAATAGAATCTTATCTTGATCATTGCCAAAAAAAATCAAAACATTTTGCCATTCCTTTGATGCCGCGCCTAACAATACATTGTCTTATATCATCGCCGCCAAATCTTACTCCCTTGTACTCATCCTCTCTAGTGGGATTTCCAAGCCCTGATTCCTAGAAAGCATTCAAAGATCCTTTCCATATGTACTTAAAAGCTCAACAGAGGGGGACACCTTAAGAGTGAAAAATCTAGGTTAAGAAGCTGCTTCAAAAGTTGACTTCCAATGGAACCCGCGATATCCTCGGTAGTGAGCAGTATCAGCCAAGTCCCAAAGTGAAAGCTGAGAGACACCGACACTGGATTTTGTGAGGATGGGAATCACAACATATACATTCGCAGCTCAAATCACAACTCCCAATATAATATTATTCCAAGAATGTGGTATCTGAGACTGCGGGTACTGTACTGCATTGTAAAATTCCGGGTGCAAGATATGATATTGGAGGAATATTATCTTATGTAATATTATCGTAATATTTAGTGTTAATTTTTGTTCACCGTAGTGGGCAATAGCATCTTGGGGAAGGGGTTTGGGGGTGAAAGGGGGCGCATTTTGTGGGAAGCCTGCGTAAAGAGCACTCGAGTACAGTGCTTGAATTAGCCAAAAGTATCATAGTCTACCGTGTCTGGATTACCGTAGCGGGTAAGACCACTCTACTCGAGTTCTGTGCCCGGGACCCGGTATTACACTTTTTTTTTCCTCTTTTTCTTTCCTGCTGGAAAGCGGACCTCCACCCCCTCCCTTCTCAAAACACAGTAACTCTACTCCGTAGAAAGTCAGGCGGGACATAAGCGGTGAAGAAATGGTGGTTACGTTTAAGAAACTACTGTGAGCAAAGAAGCACAGTGAGCAAGCGCCGACACCCGAGGCTTGCTACCATATCATAGTAAAATACTCGAGTGCTGCCCTTGGATGGAGAGAAGGTGTGTTTGGATAATCAAACAAGGTCGCTGCCCTACCCCCACGACCCGATATTGCGCTCTACTTATCATACTGTGGTACTTTCTGGGGCGGACCCCGACGGCGCACACTGAAAGCGGTGGTCAGTCCTGAAAAGGCGGGCGGGGAAGGAAGGCGTTGCGGTGAGCAAAGCATTATCATACAGTGGGCCAGCGCCAACGTGTGAGGCCTCGGGAGTGCTCGAGTAGACTAGACTAGAGGTCAGCTATTCTCGAGCACTCACTACACAAATTTCTTGGATAAGAATACCATGCTTCCTTGATAGGCTATGATAATTAGTCTAAGGTTTAATTTTGTGTGATTCCCATATTCTCGAAAATTCAAATCGAGAGAAGAATGATGGTATCATACTGTAACTATCGATTGACATGGGTTGCGGATGTGTAAGGCTGAAGGTCATGTCGGTACCGGTATTAGGTACCGTGTTCGGGGTGGCAGAATTTGTTGCCCCACCGGACCGGCGTGTGGCTGCTGTGGGAACTCGCTAAATCCGCTATCTAAGATCGGAGACCTAGCCCGCCTGTAGGGAGGTAGGATACAAGTATGCGCAACCAGAATCGCTAAACTAAACCACAATAAGCTTAGCAAAGTAAGTTAACCAAGTTGCGGATACCTGTTAATGAGATCTACCAGTTTCACCTAGCCCGAGCTATACTGTGTCGGGAAAACAGTATCCCTTTTCCAAGTGTTTTTTTTTTGGATTGCGAAATGTTGTGTCAACCATCCCCGATACTCGAGTAGCGGATTTAACGAGTTTTTACGGTAGTAGTTACTAGTTAGGGTTTGGTATGGGTGCAGCTATCATATCATATTGGAGTCGTACGATCGGTCGATATCGGGTGGGGATATCATGATTTCTTTTTTTACAGTACACGCTGTTCAGTCACCTAGGCTACGGTGACTATGACTTTACTCTTGCGTTCCATCAGGTCGGGGTCTCAAGGTTTGAGCTTTCATCATTCATAATAATATTATTATTATGGCCCATTGGAAATATACCGTGCGTCTCGTGTTGCCTCCCCGCCCTCAACCATCTTTTTCACCTTCCTAACCCTGGATACCTTGACAAGAGGATGAACGTCTTTGAGGTGGAGTAGGATCCAGAGCTGCTGGGGTGAGACTCCCTGGTTGATAGTAGTTGTATTTAGATTTGAGTGGATGGAAGACTACTCGTATCGGTATGCTATGTCGGTATGTGGGCATAGAGCACCGTAGGATAATATCTAGTGGCGTTTAGGGGTGGGAGGTGCATGATGTGTGCGACATACCGGTAAATAATAGACTGCTGGTAGCACAGTGCGGGGTATCGTAGCTGGGCTGCGCGCTTCCCTTTCGCCGTCTCGAAAAAGGGTAGTCTCCAAGATCCCCAATCCTCCTGCTCCCATTCTTCATCCCTAGGTTGTGAATTTGCGATCATCAAACCCACCTGATTCCTACAATACTTTGATAGAACCCGACGTCTCGCAAACTCTATAATCAATCAATAACATGAGCGACGGACAATCCAACTCTCCTTCTGAGGACTTTTCCTCATCCCGGCGGTAAGCTCCTAGGGGTCTCCCTTGTGTATGTTAGCGCTTCTAGTCATTAATGCCAGTAGCTATGGCTCTAGCTTTGCGGCTCCGAGGAGTGTTCGAGGCGACCATAGCGGCAACATCGGTGATCATAATATCTACGGCTCCGGTAACACTATTCACAACTACGGAGACAGGAGCTCGTCCTCAAGCTTTGCCGAAATTTTGCAATGCCTATACACCTCCAAATACAGGGAGCACAGAAGTCGGGTTCCTGAGCCGGCCGAGGGAACATGCGCCTGGGTTACGGATCATTCAAAGTATAAGGACTGGTTCGAAAAAGAAACATCTGGTGTACTCTGGCTGTCGGGGGACCCTGGTTGCGGGAAATCTGTCACCGCTTCGTTTCTGGTGAAGCACCTGGAGAGTCAAAGAGATGCCATCGTTTGCTATTTTTTCTTCAAAGATGACTACGATGAGCAGAGGCGCGCAACATTTGCTCTGTGTGCTATACTACATCAACTTTTTATGCGGAACAACAACCTCTGCAGATACGCCGAGGGAGAGTTTAAGGGTAGAGGAACGGGATTTATAAAGGAGGTCGATACATTGTGGGATATTTTAGTAAAGGTGGTAGCTGAGGGAGGGTGCGGTGATGTTATTTGTGTGGTGGACGCGCTAGACGAGTGCGAGGAAGTGACTCGGAATCAGCTTATCCGTCATGTCACTCGTCTCCCGGGAACACTGACTTCCGATATTTCTTTGAAATTCCTTGTTACAAGTCGCCCGTACCACAATATCGAAAGAGACCTTGGCTCACCCGCAACGACTATCCGGCTGAAAGGGGAAGAAGAGATCCCCGCGATTGCCGCTGACGTTAATCGTGCTATAGATGTAGGCATTCGCGACCTAGAGTCATACTGGGAACAGCCGGGGGAGCTGGGATATTTGCGAAATCTCCTTGTATCGTCTGCCGATCGGACATTCCTTTGGGTTTCTCTGGTTCTCGAGCTTTTGAAGGATAGTGAGGACAGCTCACCGGAGGTGTTTACCAACATTGTCTCCACTTCACCACCCGATATAGCAGAATTATATAACAAGATTCTGGATAAAAGTACAGACCATGACAAAGCCCGACGAATCCTTAATATAGTGGTAGCGGCGGCGAGGCCTCTTACACTCCGAGAAATGAACATCGCGTTCCGAATCAGGAGAGAGCACAAGTCAAGCAAGGATATCGCGAATCCGGCTGGATTCGGAAAGACGGTGAAAAATTTGTGCGGACTTTTTGTGCGGGTTATTGATTCGAAAATCTACCTCGTCCACCAAACCGCGAGGGAGTTCCTTCTTCGGGGGTCTTCACCGGGCCTAGGCAAATGGCAGTATACCCTATGCCCCGAGAATTCAAACTTTATACTGGCTGACATTTGTATCACCTATCTTTCACTGGATGACTTTGAAAATGACCCATTAGTGATGGATACTTCCAGCGGGTTCACAAAAAGCCTCCCAGCTGAGTACCTCCAGAAATATGATTTTCTTGATTACGCGGCCAGCAACTGGGGGGACCACTTCAGAGATGCGCGGGATCAGGGGATGCGATTATTCGAGACTACACGACTGATTTGTAAAGCTGGGTCTAAATGCTTTCTGACGTGGTTTCAGGTGTATTGGGTGAGCAGGAGGAAGCGGTATGCATGCCCGAGAGATTTCACACATTTGATGATAGCATCATGGCTTGGACACGAGGTGGCAGTTCAGCAACTATTGGAAGAGGGTGGATATATGGATGCTCGATGCGAACGTTATGGCACCGCGTTGAACATAGCAGCGGTCCGGAAAGATATGGGTATTACCAGAGTGTTGATGGAGAAGAACGCCAAAGCATATTTCCGTGGAAAGGAGTACAACATCTTGCATGTGAAGAGTCCTTCCAGTTTGAAATGGGTAGTGCATAACTGACAATAAGTTGACGATTTTTACAGACAGTAAGTGAACTTGGTGTGATTCGGAGGAGCTGGAACTGATTCTGGGCTTATTTCGCATTACAGAAGGCAAGTAGATGCCACCAGTCATGTCTCGCTCGCCGTGTCATGTTGTTAACGCCAGAGGTGTGTGAATTGTAGAAGGCAAGTGAGCTGGGCTAGGGATGTTGGGCAACACTCAAGACTGACTATGGATTGATCCCTGAGTTTAGAGCGTAAGTTGGCATTTTCAGTACCAGAGGATTACAGAAGTTACTAATTTGCGAGGAGATACAGGAGGTAGGGAACTCGGTAGACCGCCCTGATGGCATAGGTGATAACTAAATGGAGGACTGGGAGGTGCCACAGCTGGTACATAACTGGAGCAAGCGAATTTAGGGTGCAAGGAAATTGCTGACCTTAGGCATGGGAGTGTTATAGGAGGTGTGTGAATGGGTTCAATCACGATTCTGGGACAGAACACTTGCTGACCCCCGACTCGTTCAATGTTGTAGCTCGTAAGTGAACAGGATCAACCACGGTTCTGAGACGAGGCAATCGCTGACCTCTGACTCGCTGAATGTTGTAGTTCGTAAGTGAACAGGATCAACCACGGTTCTGAGACGAGGCAATTGCTGACCTCTGACTCGCTGAATGTTGTAGCCAGTAAGTGAACAGGATCAACCACGGTTCTGAGACGAGGCAATTGCTGACCTCTGACTCGCTGAATGTTGTAGCCAGTAAGTGAACAGGATCAACCACGGTTCTGAGACGAGGCAATTGCTGACCTCTGACTCGCTGAATGTTGTAGCCAGTAAGTGAACAGGATCAACCACGGTTCTGAGACGAGGCAATTGCTGACCTCTGACTCGCTGAATGTTGTAGCCAGTAAGTGAACAGGATCAACCACGGTTCTGAGACGAGGCAATTGCTGACCTCTGACTCGCTGAATGTTGTAGCCAGTAAGTGAACAGGATCAACCACGGTTCTGAGACGAGGCAATTGCTGACCTCTGACTCGCTGAATGTTGTAGCCAGTAAGTGAACAGGATCAACCACGGTTCTGAGACGAGGCAATTGCTGACCTCTGACTCGCTGAATGTTGTAGCCAGTAAGTGAACAGGATCAACCACGGTTCTGAGACGAGGCAATTGCTGACCTCTGACTCGCTGAATGTTGTAGCCAGTAAGTGAACAGGATCAACCACGGTTCTGAGACGAGGCAATTGCTGACCTCTGACTCGCTGAATGTTGTAGCCAGTAAGTGAACAGGATCAACCACGGTTCTGAGACGAGGCAATTGCTGACCTCTGACTCGCTGAATGTTGTAGCCAGTAAGTGAACAGGATCAACCACGGTTCTGAGACGAGGCAATTGCTGACCTCTGACTCGCTGAATGTTGTAGTTAGTAAGTGAACAGGATCAACCACGGTTCTGAGACGAGGCAACTGCTGACCTCTGACTCGCTGAATGTTGTAGGAAGTAAGTGAACAGGATCAACTACGGTTCTGAGACGAAGCAGTTGCTGACCTCTGGCTCGCTGCATGTTGTAGGAAGTAGGTGAACAAGATCAACCACGGGGCTTTCAGACTAGGCAATTGCTGATACCCAGCTTCTTGCCCTATTCAGATGGTAATCTCCCCTGTATTTCCCCCGCCCTCTGTTCTACTTTATTGATCCCTCCCTCCCTCCATTGCAGATCGTACGTAATCGACAGCTGTCACCCTCCTCCTTATCCACCTTGATTACGCACTAACATTACGAATCATGCTCGCTTTCCCTGATAGGACGTAAGCATTGCTAATCTCCATATCCTCACTTCTTCTGAAGCCTAACTAACTACTATTTCCTTGCCTTAGTTTGTATGCTGACTTATGCCCCCTCCCACGAGCCATAACTAATACTCTGTTGATATTCTGTTATAGCTTGTTAGTAAAGCTTTTGCTCCCTCCTCCCTCTTCCCCCACTAACTCGCAGTGCACCTCACGGCCATTTGGAAAACACAGATGGTGAATAATATGGTTTCGTTACTTCTAACTATATTAGCACATCAATTCTGCTAACCTCTTTTTATAGCCCGTAAGTCCTTCCGGTTTCACTATCCTCTCTCATCCTATAGCCCGTTTTTGACGCTGCCCTAGTTTTGTATCCAGGACACTCAAGATGGGAACACCTTGCCCGGTTCGAGTACAGGCTTGTCCTAAATCGCCAGTCTTGTGGCTGGTTAGTATTACTTTCTTTGGTGAATACTTTCATGTCCTGCTAACTTCGGAATAAGTTACACTTCTACGATAGGTTACTTGTTGGAGGCCCGTCATTCTCTCCAGATGTTTACTTGCTCGGGGCCGCGCTCGCTTTTTCTATATCTTTTGTTACTCTCGATCCTTAGAGTTTACTTTGGTGGGACGTGTGATAGCTATTTATCAGGATATGGGAATTTGTGGGAGTCGACGATGGGTGGTTTGTGGTGCTTCTGTTCCTCCTGTACTGGCGTATGCCAAATTTATCGCTTCACGACAGCTTGATCTTTAACCACTGCACCCTGATGACCGCTACCCGACCCCAGTGATCCCAAGCGGCCAGTCCGGTCAGTCCGGCCTTTGTTTTGAAAAGCCTGGGTCAGTCCGGTCGAAATTCTGAGCGGCCGCCAAAGCCTGGCGGCGCCCAGGCAACCGCCAGGTCGAGTCTTGGCGCAACCCAGGTCAAAGCCGGCAGGTGCCCAGGCAAAGCCGCCAGATGCCCAGGCAAAGCCGTTAGATGCCCAGGTAATCCGAAGATAGCTATTGACGGCCCGCAGGCTTTCCATTTTTAATCACTCGGAATAGGATAATAGGAGCAACATACCTCTAGTCCTACAGATCTCGCTTAAGACAAATCCATGTCATCCACCGAATAACCTAACCACCACGATACCCAGATATACTGTCCGACCTCAAGATACTCTAGACCATCCTTCACACAACTTTCTAATCACCTCTGGAACATGTATTAACCCCGTGATTTTATAAAAAATTAATCCGGTTGAATAATAAAATATATCTTAGTAATGAAACACAAGTGGTCACTTGAAACATCGGCCTGCAGGTGACCCAGGCCAGGCCCGGCTTTGGTTTGGAAAAGCCGCTTTCCCACAGTCCGGCCCGGTCGCCCCCGAAAAAGCCTGGGTCAGTCCGGTCGTACTCAAAGCCGGACGGACTGGCCGCTTGGGATCACTGCCCGACCCCTGGGTCGTGGGGCATATAATTTCGTAGAATGCCGTGGCCAGCATGACAACTTGGTGCACTATGCGCAACATAGTAGTACATAATGCAAGCAATCACCAACGATTACTCGGTTTTCGATCATCCTATCACTAGTTTCAAATAATCTATAACTATCAGTATGAGGTCTTAGCTGGAGGTAGGACTTGTGCCATGAGGGATCGGATGTGTCATTAGGAAGTGGAAATCGGGGGGAATAAAAGGTCGGGTCCGAAGTTGGGGTTTAGGTACGGCTGGACGGGCGTGTGCGGACACATAGTGTGGCAATAATGGAAACCAGTGGCCTACCCTAGATGCTATATGTCACTCACCAAGCCATGAACGCCCACAAGCGTGGCCATCTCTTACCTGTTCGTAGCGAAGAGACCTATGGTCCGTAAGCCTTTCATTCCCCCATGCATGCAAGCTCCTAGCACCCTGCTCACATGGATATGTAAACCCATTCCGTCGTTTGCGGTCACTCCTTGGTTCGTCCCAGCGACATTGTCCTGTGAGGCTCCGTAATTGCGTCGGCAATAGCTTGGGAATGCCGATGGTACTTCCCCGCTCTTCTTAGCCAGAGATATCGGTGGCTGAGATTGGGCCAAGATACGCGGCAAGACGAGCTCGGGACTCTGTATGGATGGCTAGCTAGAAAGTATATGCAGTTGATTCCCCCAACCCCCAGGAAAACCTTGAATCACGAATATCTCCCGACATCGTACTTCACACTTCCACTCTCGGTCGCGAATGAGCGTAACATTGGTTTTGAATCACGGAGAAGGAGCTTGGAGGATCGGCCTTGTGTTCTACTGCGGCACCCCCAATGAGAACCTCCTGACCCAACATATGTCCCTGACCGAGCCTAGGAGATGGAGGCAGTGTGCAAAGAGAGTGCTCTATCCTTGAGACTCTGTTCCGCGCTTGCAGGTCCTTCACCGGAAATTCTATTGGCCGTTCAAACTCGACCAACCCCGACAACGACGAAGGATACAAGCTAAAACCCATACGATATCCAAAGGAGCAATGGCAACTCCCAACATAGTACGTCGGTTTGTTTTCTGTTATCCCGCTACAGGGATTCACCATGGGGGTAAATCCTGGTTCGCAACCGGGCAGTTCGTTCCGGTTCCGGGAGCGCGCTCTGCCCGTGGGGGGGGGGTGCAAAGGTTGTGGGACGGGAAAGGTGACAAAGCCCTACTTGTGGGCTGATAGAAACCTCCCAGAACGTGGGTTGCCACAGGGCAGCCAGAGCATAGTGTTCGGAAAGCCTGCCGGGGAAAGCCAGCTGGGGGGATCCTATCATGGAAAATCCACTGAGATTGTGGCAGTATATAGCATGGACAACAAGGCTTGTCCACTTACCGTTAGTCAGGACGATTGCTCGTTCACCGGTAGACCTGACGAGATCTTTGACGGTAAAAAAAAAAAAGGAAGTCCTAATAGGGGCCTGTTTAGAAACGCTGCAGCCTTTCTGCCCTGCGACCTTTTCCCATCATCTGAACCGTTTTGAAAATGTCACTTTTGTAATTGGAAACTGAACTGAATGGTTGTAATTATCCAAACGGTCCCTTAAAGGACTTGGTACTCGATTCACATCATTAACTAGGGCACCAAGCTTAACCCTTGATTTTACGTCAACGCAGACCTGCAGATCCCTCAAACAGTCGAAATAGTAGAGAAACGCGAAAAGGAAAGCCAGAAAATTACAAGAAGTGCAGGACCATACACTATATTCTATATAACTCGGTCAGCGGTTCCCCATGCTCCCCTTCTGATCGCCCCCAACTCCCCTAAATCTGTAGGCGTCAATAGACCCCCTATAGTACTCTGCAAATTGCTACGGATACTGCCTGATACCGCCACCCCTTTAGAAGACATCCACAGTCCACTGCTATCACCCGTACTAGTGCTGGGGTTGCAAAATCAAGTCTCGCCTCGTCGCGCCCGCAGTGCTTGCCAAAGCATACCGTCTTCGGCGTTGCAGGGGGAAAACTCTTCGCAAATATCCTCCGCCCGCAGCGAACAGGCTACCAGGACGTCACAGGAATAACGGCAGATATCGGGACACTTAAGGCAGTTGTCGGAGTAGTTAAGGGGAGGGGGGTTTCGAAGGAGTAAGAAGAATATCTGTTGAGGAGATAAACATTCGCTTGACAAACTTGACCACTGTTTTTTAAAAAAAAGAGCTCGCACAGATGGATGCCTGCACTGCTCAGTATCTATATTTTGAAGAAAGGGCTATGAACCCCCGGTAGTTCATATAAATCAAGATAGGTACGGTAAGGTTCCGGAGTCCAGGTGTGACAATGTGGCTCATAGGAAGGTCACTAATTAAGATGAGGAGAGGAATGAATTTGAGATGGCCTTGAGTCCTTTACTTGGACAGGAATCTGTTCCGTTTCTCAGTACATGGGCGTCATTAGTAATGGGATAGGTTGTGCTTGGTCTTTGTGAAGCATATGTGGTCTTAGTTCCCCGCCTTGGCGTTTGCCATCACGGATTACTGTTTTTTTTCTAGAATTAATCCAATTCTTTTACACAAAATGTTTTATTCAGTTCACCAAGTTCACACCCGCCTCAAAGTGCCCCCTGTGCCCATTCCTAAGTGATTTTCGGCCATATCTAGCGTCAGCTATCTCTGGATAGACATCTCACCGGCCTGGCAACTACCATGCACGGTATTTGGCTTCACTTATTAGCTCTTCTTCCGGAGCATCCACATGACTCCTCCATGCCCATTCCTAGGAGCTGTGATCCCCGCACCCGAAGTATGTGTCACCATGAAGCCACCCAAGCCCTCTAGTTAGAGCTCCTTTCCCGCTTAAAAAACCATTGGCGCATGCAACAACAGCACCTCCACAGCTATACGCTTACCACATCCATTAAGTATCTTCGAATGCAACCATCCCCGCCGAAAACCCCCTGGTCTTCCTGCTCAGAACGTGTGCCCGGTAACAAGAAGCTTACTCCATAAAGGGAACGGTTACTAGGAATCAAACAGGGGGTATGGGCGTATCTCAAGATGTGCTAAAAGTAGCGGGATGCCAAATAGACTTCAGCAAGTATTCGGCGAATCTTAAGACAAAGGATGGGGTTATGTGAGAAGCGCGCTGGCAGAGTGTGATGAACACAGAGGACGGTGGTCGAGAACTTCTCCGCCATGACAAGCCCGGGAGAAATGCTAGTAGTAGAACTTCTACTGCTGAACCGTTCCCAATATTGCAGTCAGTGGATCCTCCCTTGGCCCCTAGGGGGCGGTGTAGCCGCTCGGAATACAATGCCGATGAGAGAATTTGTGTGCGGAGTTTGGATCTACTTCTATGCCTTCACACTCAATAATTTCGCCAAACAGCCCAGAAACCCCCCTTAAATCACCCCACCAAGCATTCTGCGCTGTTCGAGAGTAATCACGCTTCGTAGTACACCAATGGCTAGAGAACCGTGTAGGGAACTAGACGCTAGCATTCGTAAATAACCTCCCAAACTCTAGCATTGGGAGAGTACTTGACAATCTCATTTACATTCCCGAGATCTACTCCGGGACCTCCCTCCGTAAGTGACACTTGCGTGCCCATCAACGCGCAAACAATTCCCCGCCCGCAACGACTCATACAACCTCTGGTAGGGATACTATATCCTTGGCCTGCCTTCGCATATAACCTTCCACCAACTATACCACTTCGACGGCTCCTGGCTATTACGCGCACAAGCGCCTGATCCGCCTTCTTGTTGTTCAAACAATTTCCCGCCGCCTACCCCTCACTACCACTTCATATTTAATCCCCACACATGCAATGCCAGATAATAGCCATGTCCTCAACTACCCCCATCTCCGGCAATTCCATGGCACCCTGCCTAGACAAGCCAGCCCATAAAAGGAGCCGAAGAATTGAACAACTTAGATTGTCGCCAGCTACTGCACGAAGTGCCCGGCACGCAGCGAGGACGAGTCCAGCTGTCTGATCGGGGTAAGGGGCCACAAGAAAGAAGGGATGCGAGTGACAGTTGGTGAGGTATAGCGAGAAGCGGAGTATACAAAGTTCTGAACCACAGCTTTTTGTACTTCCCGGAGACTGAGGTAAAAACCTCTTTCTTCCATCACGGCACCTTACAATCCCATTCCATCTCTAGGAGAAAGGTTTGGAATTAACCTGATATCGTATTGGGGGGGGGGCTCGTTGGGGCGTCCTTTTTGGATCATGCTATGGCTACATAATTTCTATAGTTAAAATGGCTGGCCGGAGGTGCCTATTTTGCTGCCGGAAGTGGGAACTGAAGGAAATCCAGAGTCAGCGATATATAGGACACCGAAGAATCAAGGTTAGAGAAGCACAAGTAATGATAAATTGTGGGAGGGCGGGATACAGTAGTTGAAATGGGTATTCCCATGGAGTTGATGGAAGAATCGAGAAAAGACATGTGAAAAATTCGGCTGTGGTTCAACAACAAAAGAAGCGGTGAAGGAAAGACTATTAGACCATTTCTGGTGTAATATTTCTAGAATGCAGTGTGGTGGGGTGTTGACAGGGGGCTACTCTTGATCCTGGATATGGCTTTTGCTCCCGTAGTTGGTGGTTCACTACCGGTATAGCGCTCAGCCACTATAGTGTTCTTGCTCGTTCGGGCGGTTTGCATGTAAAGTTTCCTTTCTGTGCCCGAATTCTGCCCGCCACCGAGTGTTGCTGCGTTTTCGGCCTGTAGTAGGGAATGGGGACTTAATTCTGGTAGGTATGAAGGCATTTTTGTTGCGTATTCTAGATGCGTTCGGTGCTGGAAAAATGGTAGCGAATCCTGGGCCTTGTAAAACTATACAGGGATCAGCTTCCACTCCCCCAAGATCACTGCAAGCATCTACAAAGCATCTCCCGAGAGGTTACTGAAGACATACAAATAGACCGCAGGAGCTTCGGAGCTCCACTCCCTACTCTCGTCAACCGGTAGCTGTCTACCACAACTACTACAGGACATCAGTATGCTAGAGCAGACTATGGGAGTCATGCTTGAGCGTGAGTTGATCGAGAGCCCCGAGTCTGGTTGCTTGTGATCAGTTCTTCGGCACTGAGTTCAAAATTTATATTATCTTGACATAGCTGAACAGGCATCCAACCAGCAACCCATACCCACAAAATAAGAAAAATAATAAATCACTACCATGAGCAGACCTGTCTCATGCCCCTGCTCCCTAATTACGACAGTTAAATACATTCTCCCAACCCATGACCACAAGGGCAAACCTAGCCAAGTTAATATGTAAGGCTGTGCCACGCCAATTATGCCAGATCATTGAAGATACCGAGCATCTGAACCCCCCGAACGCACAGATCTCGCGTCACAGTGGCCTATAACCATCCCGTCACAAGGATAGCTCCACCTCCACAACCTCTTACACCCCACCGTAACCACCGAGGCTGGCTCCTCATTAACCGTCGAACCCGGCATGGGGGCCCCATTACCCAAGTCCTCCAACAAGGCCACCGACTCTGACAAATCCTTCTTCGTCCAGCGCTGGTTAGCTCTCTTCCCCCTCACTTCCCGCGCCTCCACACCAGGACCGGGGACATGTAGTTCACGGGGAGGGCCCAAGTCAAGCGGGACCGCAACAACGCACGAAGTGACGGGAGGAGAAACAAAGCCCGGGAAGGCAGGATCTCGGCAAGATTCCGGGCAGTGGACGGGAAAGCCGCAGGCACAGCACTCTCACGGGGAGGTTGCGACACGATCTGGGTCTCAACTAGAGATAAAGCGAGTGGGGGCGATGACGCAATAATATGGTCGCCTCAACGGAAGGGGTGAGAGGGAGTGCCAGGGAGGCGATGATTCAACAAACATCCCTACCAGTACTGTTGGCAAGGCAACAACCTCGGCAATCAGAGGTGCCACCATAGCTCCAACACCCTCCGCCACACAAGAGTGGGGCGCGGTTGTCGCTTCTTTCATACATAGTGATGGACATGATCATGCTCGATCATAAACTTTAGGTTATGCTCGAGCATAAATACTGCTCGATCACACTCAAATTTTTTGATCGAGCATGATCGTGTCCATCACTATTCATACATCAAAATCTAATAGCAGCTTTTTTCAAACCTATCGTCAACCGCAATGACCTTAGATAATAAAGATACTATTACTACTGCTCCAAGACCTGTGAGCTGGAGTCACTGGTAAAAGAGAGCTAACTTTCCGGAAACCAAAAAGAACTCACGATACCGGTATCGCCATCACATGCTGTCACTCGGCGGAAACGAAAGGCCAAGAACCAATCAAAGGAGGGGCAAGATTTTCATGCTGTTTTCACACTTCACAAAGACACTCTCTCGTTAATCCACTCTCTCTCTTGCTTGCAGCTTGCTTTCTAATCAACAGGAAAAAATAGGAGAGTAAATAAGCGATTCCAAAGCACTGTGCCCCAGCTCCCATCCTTTCTAATACCGTTCCCATATATCCTCTTCTATCAACCTCCCTGCATGTTCCCCATTTCTCATACACGCACACAATCTAACAATAAAGAAAATATAAAGGAAAGCACCACTCTTACCCACGTTCCCAATAGCCATGCTGCTCCCGTAACCATTCCACTCCAGGGGTGGTATCGCTCCCGCGGCTGTACCACTCCCGGGGCCGTATCGCTCCTGCTCCCTTCCCGGGCATGTGACACGGTGAGAAAAACGGCAAACACAAAGAAAACAAACGGCGAACGGCCAGGTTGGTGGGAGAACTGTATATCGGCCAACGATAATGGACAAGTGGTGAACTAGTAAACTGACAGGCGAATGGTGAACGAGATACGGGGAAACGGTGTGCCTGTTAATGGCCAGTGACCCATGGATCAGTGTGGGAATGGGCAAACAACAAACGGGTGAATAAGGGAATGGATAGGTTGGATAAAGGAAGTGGGATGGATCCTATGGGATGGCGAACATGACTGACATGTTCCGGGCATGCTGGGTCAATTGTAAGCATGCCGAGTGGGGACCGGTGGCTTTCCCAGATTCCCAACAATTGGTGCCATTCGGTTCGGTTGGAGTGACTGCCAGGCCTACGGTCGGCACCATGACCTACCACATGATCTCGCTCTCATTTAGCCAACTAGGCCAATTTTGGTAGTCCGGTACCTTATATAATTATAGTCTGCTCTGGTATCAATGAGCTTGAGGCTACGCTGGTTTTTTTTCCATACTCTTTGCTGCCCTCTATCCTCATGGTTTGCATGAGTGGGTGTATGATATCTATAGCAGGATGTGGGAATTTGTGTGAGTTGGCGGCCAGCGGCTTATGATGCTTCAGTTTCTACTATCCTAGCATATCCAGAACTTCAAGTTGGTAACTTCACAACAATATATTCTTCAACTATTATACCCCAGTGACTGAAGCCGCCAAACCCATAAGGCCTACAATTTCGCAGAGTAGTGTTGTTACGATAAACTAGGTGTATAATAGCAGTTCATAACGTAATAACTCACAAACCATCATCGGACTCTAGATTGACGTACCATTCGCTTCAAGCAATTGTTTTTTTAACAATATGAGGTATTAGCTGTAGATTTGTATTAGGAGATGGTGGATCGGAAGTGTGATAAGGAAGGGGGAATCGGGAGAGAAACAAGGTGGAATCGGAAAATTCATAATCTAGTAGAGGTGGACAAAAGCAGTACATGAATGGACATGTAGGGCCAGATAGCTGGGGGCGTAGTGGAAACCAGCCGTCTACTCTGGATGCTATATTTTGCTCATGAAGCTGGGAGAACTTACAGGAATGGCCAATTCTTGCCTATCCGTGGGAGAGGTAGTTTCTGGTTAATAAACATTAACCCCCCCCCTACATGCAAGCTTCCAGCATGCCACTTATAAGATGTACTCCTAGTTCCTTGCTGGCGATCACTCCTTCTTGTGACCTAGTGGCATTGCCCTCGTCAGGCTCTGTGTTATCTTGATAACTGCTCTTCAAAGTCACTGGTACTTCCTTGGTAGGTTCTGTTGTCAAGATATATTATAAGTCCGCAAGATTGGGAACAAAGTAAGTAGCGAAGGGCTTGAGACTCTGTATGGATGGCTAGTGCAGAAGCATAATATGTAATTGGTGGCCACGAGCCTTAGAAAACCTGGAATCATCAATACCACTTGATGTCCTTGCCCAGATCTTAGCATTCAGTTACAGATGACAACAGCTACGGTATTTAATCTGAAAAAATGAGAGGGGGAGAAGACACTTTCCTACTCCTGTGTGACACATTGAGTGAAAACCCCTTCCCACAATTCATGCCCTGAATCAAGCTTAGGAGAATGAGATAGTGTGTAGAGAGCATGCTAGCCTCGGGGTACTGTTCAGTGCTCAAAGATCCTTCACTGGATCAATGTCATCTATCAGCACATAGACAAGCTTTCACTGCTCCAGAACCATGTACTTTGCAAAGGTCCACAACCTCCTGGACCCTCTCGCTGATGCGTTTCCTAGTAAACCCCCCCTAATCTGTCTCCCTGACAACCTTTTATCTTTAGAAATCTCACCTCTCCTCTAATCACAAAAGCCTTTTCCAAAAACCCTGCTTCATATTCCAACCACATTATAATCATTAACAGCAATGCCTTGAGAGCAGAAGCCTACACTGCCATTGTCAACTATCACCAGGAACCATCAAATTTTCTCGAGGCACACGGGGCCTTGAACATCATACTCCCAGCAGATGTTATCACATGCATCAGCGAAAAATCTTCAGGAATGTCACCAAAGTCATTTCGAATAGATCACCGGAGCTTCAGAGCTCGACTTCCTACTCAAGGACCAATTGGCGGCATTCCACCGCAACTAGTAATGGACTTGAGTATGCTTGAGCAGATTATGTGAGTTATGCTCTACCATCATCTCATCGTGAGTACCCCTTAGTCAGGCCTAGGCCATGCAGTATTCCCACCAGGCCAGGCTGCTGGTTGGCCGACCTATAGGTCGCCAGTCGGGCCAAGGGAGGCCACTCCGAAAAATAGTCTAGGCCAATATAAGCTGAATTCCATAAGCCTACTGAAGCCTATCAGGCCTGGTAAGTACAGATAGGTGGAACCTTACCATTCAAAAACTGTTGTGATAGAAACCATAGTGTTGGATTTGGGAGAAGTTTCCGAACACTGAGCATTTGGTTTCTATTTTTTTTTTTTTTTTCATTCCTTCATTTATTTATTTTTCTTTCTGTTTCTTTCTTTCTCCGAGGGATCCGGTGGGAGGTTCAAATTTCTTGCGTCGATGAGAACGTGTATGACTACCGGTTTTTTGCCATGTTTTTCAACTTGTCTTTTCCACTAGGAATAAATCATTTGAAATAGGAGCTACTACCGGACCGAGTAATAATGCATGGAGAGAATTCACTGGAAAAACAAAATCTTGGTAGAACAAAAGTCGCGTTGAACAGAAGTCAAAGACAAAAAGGAAAGAATATCTGACTAAGTGAACTCTAAAATATAGGTAATCCCAAGCCTATAGAGCCTATAGGCAGGTAGGGGCCAGGCCCGGCTCCTGTGCTTCGAGGCCAATAGGTTCTGGCCTGGCTAGATCCTAAAGAATTATCATAGGCAAGGCCCGGCTTGCATTTGGCCCAGCCTGCCTGGCCTGTTGGGAATGCTGGACCATTGTGATAGGTTTTCCCGCAGTGAATTCCATAATTATATTATTCTGATATTGCAGAACCAGCATACAGCCAGCAACCCAAACCCACAAAATATGAAAAATAATAAATCACTATCATACCATAGACAAACCCATATCGCAACCCTCCTCCATGACTTTGACAGTTAAATACAATCTCCCAACCCACAACCACAGCAAAAAAACAAATCAAATTCATCTCTTAAACTGTACCACCTCAATGGCCGATGATGATATATAATGTAGACACCAAACATCTGGACCCTCAGAATAGGCCAATCCCGTCATCATGGTAGCTCATAGCCATCCTATCACAAAAGCACCCCCACATCTCCAACCTCCTACAGCTCCAGGTAGAAAAAAATCAGGAAACAAGGGAGAGGTTGACAGGGGAGCGGACAAGGGGGTAAGACATATCGGAATTGGTAATTAAATTCGTTGTTTATAGGTAAGGTCACCCATTTTAGCAGTTGCCTGGTATGAGATGCTGGAAATCTTCCTTCCTTCCCTTCCTTAAGTACCAGCGATGTTCTTACAGCCAACGCGGCCCCCAGTTCCGCACTGACTTTGCACGGACTTTACACGGACGGTTTATTTCTAGATTTCCCGGTTTTTTCGAATGGAGGCTGTACTCGGGGGGTACCATAAGTCGGGCCACACCCATGTATGGGAACGGGAATTTTCACCAAAGCAAACGCGGTTTGTGGTGTTTTTTTGTATAGTGGACAGAAGTCGGGCGATACCTGGAATCGACAATCGGCACCCAGAACGGGCTAGTAAACTCTGAGATTTGCGGTACCGCACCAGACTTACCCTTGTACCCGAGTATTGTATGTTTCTCTGTAACCACCGGGGCTGACTCCTCATCAACCTCAAAACCCGGCAGGAAAACCCCATCAGCCGAACCCACGCCACCAGCTCTAAACAATGCCTCTTCGTCCGGCACTTCTTGGCTGTCTTCACCTTTGCTTTCCACCCTCTCATGGTAGGACAGAGGGCGCAATCAACATGTATGTCACATGGAGGCGATAACTCAACGAGGTCCTCCAAGGAGGGCGAATCGCGCGGGGGGGAAACAAAGCCCAGGAAGGCAGGATCTCAGCAAGGCTCCGGGTAGTCAACAGGACTACCGCTGGCGCAATGGCATCGTGGGGAGGTGACAGCGCGATCAGTGCCTCAACTTGAGACGAAGCGAGTGGAGACATCATAGCACGGCATGGAGGCGGCGACACAACAATAGCCTTGCCAGAAGGGGTGAGAAGGAAAACTGAGTTCTAGTGAGGCGATGACTCAACAAACAATGGTAGGCAAGGCAACAACCTCGGCAACTGGAGGTGCCACTACAGCCACACCACTCTCTGCCACAGTAGGAGCGGAAGCCGACTGAGACTGCTTTCGTATGTCAAAATGCAACACATTTAAGCAGGTTTGATCAATTCGATTTCTAACTGCTAACACAGTGAATAATAAAGCCTTTCATTAAAGAACCTGTGAGCGGTAGATATTGGCGTTATTCGGTTCAGTTGGAATTGCCACCAAGAGTATATTTGGCAGCATGACCTATCACTCGATCTTGCTCTCATGGGGCCACAATGCTAGATTTTGGTATTCGGTACGATATGTGATTTTAATTGTAGTCTGCTCCAGTACTTGTATCAGTGAGGTGGAAATAAGTCCTTTGGAATGGTCCATTTGCGCTCTCACATGAATACTCCGAAACTCTCTACAAAAACTGATTAGCCAGTTCACAAATGTATATCAAGATCAGGTGGTCAAGTGGTGGTTTCCGCTACTAATGGAAGGCGCCTTTTGGCTTCTCCTCGCTTAGCAGCTAGCCTACGGAATTTCATGATGCACTACCGGTACCGCACCGGCACCCAAGCAGCCACATTGAAATCAGAAGTGCCTAGCGCATGGCTCGCTTAGCCACCTTCTGATTTCAATCCAGCTACTTGAATAGATTTTGGCGAGTAACTAGATATTGGTTCTAAATCAATGCTGCTCATAGAAGATATATAAAAGCGCTGGAGCAGATCTGGCGTGTTTTCCTATTAGGTCACGGTACGCAGAATTGCATTACCGTACCAGTATGCTAGGTGTTGTCCTTGAGCGCAAATTAAGGGCACGTCTGGTCATCCAGTGGTTTTCAAACCTTCATAATCACAAAACATCGGTTGTAGCTGGTAACCGCAGTAATCACAAGTTGTCATCAGCAGCAAGGTTTAATTTTGTGTGATTCTCATATTCTCGAAAATTCAAATCAAGAGAGAGATGAGGTATCATACTGTAACTATCGATTGATATGGCTGCGGATGTGTGCCGTACCGTACAGTTAAAACTCGAGTTCTTACGGTAAGGCTGAAGGTCATGTTGGTACCGGTATTTGGTGCCAGTATTAGGCACCCTATTCAATATAGCATGATTTATTTACCCCACCGGACCGGCATATGCCTACCGTAAAAACTTGTTAAATCCGCTATCTAAGATCGGGAACTTAGCTCGCCTGTAGGGAGGTATGCGCAACCAGAATCACTACAATAAACCACAATAAGCTTAGCAAGGTAAGTTAGCCAAGTCGTGAATACCTGTTAATGAGATCTACCAGTTTCAGCTAGCCTGAGCTATACTGCTCCGGGAAAACACTATCCCTTTTCCGGGGGTTTTTGTTTTGGATTGCGAAATGTCGTGTCACCATCACCGATAAATTTAGCGGATTTAACGAGTTTTTAAGATAGTACTGGTAGTTAGTCTAGGGTTCAGTATGGGTGCAGCTATCGTATCATACTGGAGTCGTACGATCGGTCGATATCGGGTGGGGATATCATGATTTCTTTTTTTACAGTACACGCGGTTCAGTCACCTTGGCTATCTATGACTTTATTCTGGCGCTCAAGGTTCGAGCTTTCAACATTCATATTATTATTATGCCCCTCCATTGTAAATATACCGTGTGTCTCGTGTGGCCTCCCCCGCCCTAAACCATCTTTTTTACCTTCCTAACCGTGGATACCTTGACAAGAGGATGCACCTCTTTGAGCTGGAGTAGGATCAAGAGTTGTAGGGGTGGGACTCGCTGGTTGATAGTAGTTGTATTTAGATTTGAGTGGATGAAAGACTATCGGTATGCAGCGTGGGTATGTGGGCATAGAGCACTGTAGGATAATATCTAGTGGCGTTTGGAGGTGGGAGGTGCATGATGTGTGCGACATACCGGTACTCGCAAACGCATGACGTTTGTGAACACGACCAGGTCCGCAGGCGCCGGCATATGCAAGATAGGCCAGTAGAAACTCTTATGACAACACATCAAGATTAAAATAGTGACCTGCATAGTTTGTAGACAAAGTATCACTAGTTCCCTCACCGCTCAACTTCATCAGGCTCCAATCTATCATACCAAGGACCAATATCGTGGAAACTCTATTGTTTTTTTATATTTTTAATTCTTCAAAATGTCAGTAATTAAGCCACCGGGAAAAACAACCTCCATGAGCAAAAGAGGCCAGATACTGGCATATGCAACTTTGAAAGGCCTATGAAAGATGACCCTTCGAGAGATAGAGAAGGAAACAGGTATCCTCCACAGTACCTGTTCAAACATAATTCGCGAAGCCAAAAAACGTTCCTTCGAAACGGGAAATCCAGATCTTTGTGCTACTGTGAACTTGTCTCCGAAGACAAATTGTGAAAAGGGGTCCAAGGCTGTAACTACTCAGGCTGAAAGAGAACACCTAGTGAAAGTTACACTTTCTGATAGCTCTCACTATCGAATGTCATATCAAGATCTGGCTCTAGAAGGTAGTTTTTATTTTTATTTTAAACTTTCATCCCATTTGACTTGAGTAGACTATGTAGTAGTATAGAGAGCTAATATTGAATCAATCCACAAGCAGGTCTTAAAATATGTGTGAATACGGTGAAGAAAATCCTCATCAAAAACAATATTCGCAGACGCAAACCAACAGAGAATCCCCAGCTGAAGCCCAAGCAGTGTGCAGCCAGGCTTGCATTTTGCCTTCGATATCAGCAATTAGATTGGCGTCAAGTAATTTTAACTGATGGAAGCTATTTTGAAACGGGTGACTTATGTCGCTGCCGGGCTCCCAGAGTGCTTCGGCGGCCAGGGAAGGCATATTTGCCTCAAAATATGAACGTCAAGTTCCCCAAAGGGGCTACTGTAATGCTTTGGGGGGCAATTCTTTATGGATATCATGGTAATGTTACATAGAAGTCTCTTTTTAATATCTCTTTTACAGAATACTTGATTGTTAACTGCTTTTCTATATATTATAATTTTTAATTTACAATAGGTTCTACACTCCAATATCATCTCTATACCACACCATACGAGAAGAAGCAGCAAAAAAAAGATGCTGATATCCAGCTCCAGCTAGAATACCAGCCGGAGCTGGTGGAGGTAGCGCAGTTTAGTGAGATGGGATTTGCATATCCTTACCTCCCAGAATTAAAAGAGCGAGGAAAGGATAGAAGGGGAGGGATTGACTGGTTCATATATCGTGAACGGATCCTCAACCCTCTCCTATATTCTTTCATTCACGCTGCGCAGGCTGCTTATCCAAATCTCCTCCTTATGGAGGACAATGCCCCCGCCCATATCCACCATTACCATGATCATCCTCGCGAGCTGTTGGGCATCCACAAGTTAAATTGGCCCGTGAACTCCCCCGACCTCAACCTTATTGTAACAATATGGTGTGAGATGAAGGATGAAATATGGAAAAGGTTAGGAATCAGGATGACGGCAGCTGGAATACGGGAGGTAATTAAGGTGGAATCGCTGAACTATTCTACGGAAAGGATTAACAAGCATATAGACTCTATGGCATCACGCATAGAGGCTTGTATTCAGGATGAGGGTGGAAACGCCTTTAATTTTTAGTTAATCTTTTATAATACTTTGCCAGCGAGTGACCAGCTATGAATGATGATACCATAATATTCTAATCTCTAATGTTCTTTCCTCCGGTCTTCTATCCATTATCATGTTTCTGTTCTCATGGTTCTATCCTGTGTTTTCTATCTTTCAGACAAAATGGTACTTCCATGCGGGTCATATGCGCTTGGCCTTGGCGCATATGCGGACCTGGTCGTGTTCACAAACGTCATGCGTTTGCGAGTAAATGACAGACTGCCGGCAGCACAGTGCGGGGTATCATAGCTGGGCTGCGCGCTTCCCTTTCGCCGTCTCGAAAAAGGGTAGCCTCCAAGATCCCCAATCCTGCTGCTCCCATTCTTCATCTCTAGGTTGTAAATTTGCGATCATCAAACCCACCTGATTCCTACAATACTTTGATAGAACCCGACGTCTTGCAAACTCAAGAATCAATCGATAACATGAGTGACGGACAATCCAACACCCCTTTTGAGGACTTTTCCTCACCCCCGCGGTATGCTCTCGGTGGTCTCCCTTGTGTATGTTGGCGCTTCTAGTCATTAATGTCAGTAGCTATGGTTCTAGCTCTGCGGCCCCGAGGAGTGTTCGTGGCGATCGTAGCGGCAACATCGGTGATCATAATATCTACGGCTCCGGGAACACTGTTCACAACTACGGAGACAGGAGCTCGTCGCCGAGCCCTACCGAAATTTTGCAATGCCTATACACGTCTACATACGAGTCGCACCGAAATCGTATTCGTGACCCTGTCGAGGGAACATGTGCTTGGGTTACGGAACATCCAAAGTATAGGGACTGGTTGGAAAAAAAGACGTCTGGTCTCCTGTGGCTATCCGCCGACCCGGGTTGCGGAAAATCCGTCATCGCTTCATTCCTTGTGGAGCACCTGCAGCGCCGATCGGACGCCATCGTTTCCTATTTCTTTTTTAAAGATGACAACGATGAACAGAGAAGCGCAGAATTTGCTCTTTCCGCCATACTACATCAGATCTTCAAGGGGAGAGAAAACCTCGTTGAATTTGCAATGGGAGAGTTCAAGGCTAAGGGAAGAAAGTTCACTCAGGAGGTAGATACGTTGTGGAATATTTTGGTAAAGGTGGTAGCTTCGGGGGGTTGCGGCGATGTGATTTGTGTGGTGGACGCCTTGGATGAGTGTGAAGAAGTAACTCAAGCTCGACTTATCCGTCATATAGCCAGCCTCGGCGGGTCGCGAAATTCCCACATACGATTGAAACTCCTTGTTACAAGTCGCCCGTACCACAATATTGAAAGAGAGCTTGGCTCACCCGCAACAACTATCCGGCTGAAAGGGGAGGACGAGGTCAACGCTATTGCTGATGATGTCACTCGTGTCATAGAAAAGGGCGTTGAAAACCTTGAATCATATTGGGGACTGCATGGAGAGCTGGGATACTTGCGGGATCTCCTTGAATCTTCCGCCGATCGGACATTCATTTGGGTTTCTCTGGTTCTGGAGATTTTGAAGGATTGTCAGGTTGACTCGCCAGAAGAGTTTACCAACATTGCCTCCACTACACCGCGCGAGTTAGCAGAATTATACACCAAGATTCTTAATAAAAGCCCATACCCTGACAGGGCCCGGCGAATCCTGGGTATAGTGGTAGCAGCTGCAAGACCTTTAACACTTCGGGAAATGAATGTCGCGTTCAATATTAGTTCGGATCACAAGGCAGTCAAGGATCTCCGGGATCTTCGCCCTGGATTCGAAAGAAGTATAAGGAATCTCTGTGGGCATTTCGTGCGGATTATCGATTCGAAGATATACCTCGTTCACCAAACCGCACGGGAGTTCCTAATTAAGCGATCTTCACCTGGCCAAGGAAACTGGCAGTATACCCTGTGTCCCAAGGACTCTAACCTTACATTGGCTGACATTTGTATCTCCTATCTTTCGCTGGAGGAGTTTGAAAATAAACCATTGGAGATCAGTACTGATGGCGAGGCCGCACGGGAGAAGGCAGAGGATTATCTCCAGAAATACGCCTTTCTTGATTACGCAGCTAGTCACTGGCCGGACCACTTCCGAGATTCGCAGGATCTGCAGATGGAGTTATTCGAGTTTACACAATTGATTTGTCGAGCAGGATCTGGGCGCTTTCTGACGTGGTTTGCAGTGTACCGGTGGCGTTCCAACAAACCGGTTACGCGCTTCAAGGATTTGACACATTTGATGGTAGCATCGTTGCTTGGACAGGGAGCGGTAGTTGAGCGACTGTTGGAGGAAGGAGGGGATATAAATGCTCGATGCGAACGATATGGCACCGCATTGAACATAGCAGCGCTCCGGAAAGACGAGGACGTGGTCAGAATACTACTGGAGAGGAACGTGAAAGCCTATATAAATGGGAAGGAGTATGACATCTTGAGTGTGAAGAGCCTTTTTGGTTGAAAGTCACCGGCGCATAACTGACAAAGGGTTAATGTTTTCTTGAAGACGGTATGTCGGATTGCTATCATCAGAGGCAGCTAGAGCTGATTTGACACTTGTTTTGCGTTGCAGAAGGCAAGTAGAAGACACGGATCAGGTCTCCTTCTAGTGATGGACACGATCATGCTCGATCATAAAATTTGGGTTATGCTCGAGCATAAATACTGCTCGATCACACCCAAATTTTATGATCGATCATGATCGTGTCCATCACTATCTCCTTCGCACTGCCTTGTTGCTGATATAGAAGCTTGGGAGCAATAGAGTGTAAGTGAACAGCGTTCGAGATGTTGTGCAGCCCTCAAAGCTGACCAAGGGTTGACTCACGAGCGCAGAGCGTAAGTTAGCATTTTTAATACTAGTGGACAACCGAGTAAGGAATACTGATTGTTGGGGGAAAACAGGAGGTAGGGGACTCGGTGAATCATGCAGATAACAAGGGGGAAGCTAATCCGGAAGCTACGGGTTGCTATAGCTTGTAAGTAACGAGCACAGGCGGACTGAAGGTACAAGACAGTTGCTAACCTGTGGCTCGCTGAGTGTTGCAGACTGTAAGTTAGCAAGGCCGGGCGCGGCTGTGGAGTGGGACAATTGCTAACTTCTGGTTGATCGAGGGTTGTAGGAGGTAAGTGAACAGGTGCAATCACGGATCCGGGACGAGACAGTCGCTGACCTCGGGATCGTCGAGTGTTGTAGGACGTAAGTGAACAGGATCAATCACGGATCCGGGACGAGACAATTGCTGACCTCTGGCTCGTCGAGTGTTGTAGTATGTAAGTGAACAGGATCAATCACGGATCCGGGACGAGACAATTGCTGACCTCTGGCTCGTCGAGTGTTGTAGTATGTAAGTGAACAGGATCAATCACGGATCCGGGACGAGACAATTGCTGACCTCTGGCTCGTCGAGTGTTGTAGTATGTAAGTGAACAGGATCAATCACGGATCCGGGACGAGACAATTGCTGACCTCTGGCTCGTCGAGTGTTGTAGTATGTAAGTGAACAGGATCAATCACGGATCCGGGACGAGACAATTGCTGACCTCTGGCTCGTCGAGTGTTGTAGTATGTAAGTGAACAGGATCAATCACGGATCCGGGACGAGACAATTGCTGACCTCTGGCTCGTCGAGTGTTGTAGTATGTAAGTGAACAGGATCAATCACGGATCCGGGACGAGACAATTGCTGACCTCTGGCTCGTCGAGTGTTGTAGTATGTAAGTGAACAGGATCAATCACGGATCCGGGACGAGACAATTGCTGACCTCTGGCTCGTCGAGTGTTGTAGTATGTAAGTGAACAGGATCAATCACGGATCCGGGACGAGACAATTGCTGACCTCTGGCTCGTCGAGTGTTGTAGTATGTAAGTGAACAGGATCAATCACGGATCCGGGACGAGACAATTGCTGACCTCTGGCTCGTCGAGTGTTGTAGTATGTAAGTGAACAGGATCAATCACGGATCCGGGACGAGACAATTGCTGACCTCTGGCTCGTCGAGTGTTGTAGTATGTAAGTGAACAGGATCAATCACGGATCCGGGACGAGACAATTGCTGACCTCTGGCTCGTCGAGTGTTGTAGTATGTAAGTGAACAGGATCAATCACGGATCCGGGACGAGACAATTGCTGACCTCTGGCTCGTCGAGTGTTGTAGTATGTAAGTGAACAGGATCAATCACGGATCCGGGACGAGACAATTGCTGACCTCTGGCTCGTCGAGTGTTGTAGTATGTAAGTGAACAGGATCAATCACGGATCCGGGACGAGACAATTGCTGACCTCTGGCTCGTCGAGTGTTGTAGTATGTAAGTGAACAGGATCAATCACGGATCCGGGACGAGACAATTGCTGACCTCTGGCTCGTCGAGTGTTGTAGTATGTAAGTGAACAGGATCAATCACGGATCCGGGACGAGACAATTGCTGACCTCTGGCTCGTCGAGTGTTGTAGTATGTAAGTGAACAGGATCAATCACGGATCCGGGACGAGACAATTGCTGACCTCTGGCTCGTCGAGTGTTGTAGTATGTAAGTGAACAGGATCAATCACGGATCCGGGACGAGACAATTGCTGACCTCTGGCTCGTCGAGTGTTGTAGTATGTAAGTGAACAGGATCAATCACGGATCCGGGACGAGACAATTGCTGACCTCTGGCTCGTCGAGTGTTGTAGTATGTAAGTGAACAGGATCAATCACGGATCCGGGACGAGACAATTGCTGACCTCTGGCTCGTCGAGTGTTGTAGTATGTAAGTGAACAGGATCAATCACGGATCCGGGACGAGACAATTGCTGACCTCTGGCTCGTCGAGTGTTGTAGTATGTAAGTGAACAGGATCAATCACGGATCCGGGACGAGACAATTGCTGACCTCTGGCTCGTCGAGTGTTGTAGTATGTAAGTGAACAGGATCAATCACGGATCCGGGACGAGAAAATTGCTGACCTCCGACTCGCTGAGTATTATAGGCGGTGAGTGAAATCGATCGACCACTGTTTCGCGGCAAGGTAAGGCGTTTTCTGAACTCTGGCTTGCTGATTATTATAGTTCGTAAGTGACCAATACCAATCGCAGTCCTGCGATGAGCCGATTATTGATACCCAACCTTTTGGTTTTTTTCTCCAGGCGGTAAGCAAACCTGTACCCTCTCCATTATTTTGTCGTTTCTAGATTATTGATATGTTTCTCTCCCGTTTACAGATTGTATGTAATAGGAAACTGTTAAAGGCCTCGTTAACCCTTGTGATTCCGGACTAACGTCATGCTCGCTTTTCTTAACAGAACGTTAGCATTGAGAATCCCATCTTACCTCTTCTTAAAGCTAATCGATTACTCCTTGCCCTTTAAGTTTGTATGCAAACCTCTATCCTCACTCTTTTGTGCTAAATCAACACTTACTTTATGCTGCGTCACAGCTCGTCAGTTAATGTCTCCTTCCCTCCTCCCGCTCCACCACTAATCCACTTTACGCCTCACAACCATGTGGGCAACACAGAAGGTGGGTAATATGACCCAGTTACTACGAGCCCTATTACCGAAGGATTCTCCGCTAACCGTTCTTGTAGCGCGTGAGTTGTTCAAGTTTACTATCCTCATGATCGAGATTGACCCCACCGTAGTTTTGCATCCAGAACACGCCAGATCTGCATCCCTTGGCTGGCTAGGGCACAACCTCGGCCTGAAGGGCTAGAATGGCGATCGGTGAGTCATATGCCCTGTTTCATTAGCGAATGCTCAAGTACCTTGCTAACCATCTAATAATACGTTAATCGCCCACGCTGGGCTATTAGTTCGAGGTCAGTCGGTTATTTACTGCGCTTACTGGGCCGGGGCGAGGCTAGATTTTTGCGTATCCTATTCTCTTCTCTGTTCTCAATATTTATTTCATTGAAGGGTATGCTATCTTTATGATGTAGGAATTTTCGTGAGTCGGCTCTGCGGGGTTTCTGGTAATTCTGTGCTCTTGTACTGTCATCTTCAGAATCCGATATCTTCGCAACAAATAACCCTTAACAGCCATAACATCCTGACCACAGCCTAACCCATAAGACATGAAGTCTGGTAGGTGTATCATAGCGGTAGGGTAGATACCCCGAGAAATAACCAGTGATAACCCGGCCTTGTACCATTCCACGATTAACCTGTAATAATTTTACAAGTAACAGTATGAGGTCTTGGCTAGAAACATGCATTAGGAGATAATGCGTCGGAGGTGTGGTCAGGGAAGTGAAGGAAGGGAAATGGGAGGTGGAATTGGCTGTTCAAAAGAAAAAGAGAAGCGGACATGGCCCTGGATGAATGGGCACCCAGGCGGGCAGTAGGGGAATAATGGAAACTGGTCCTTTATCTTGGATGATATTTGTTAGTCAGAAGCTGGGAATTTCTATAAGTAGGGCCATCTCGTGCCTGTTCATGGTAGAAATTACCAGTCAATAAAAGTCTAACTCCCCCTAAATACTGGTTCCCGGGTACGTCCTGTCCACAGGACATAACCGTGGTTCCTTGACCGTGATCGCAACAGCAAGTTGGCGGAGCAGTATTGTCCCCTTAGACTCCAGAATTTCGCTAACAATTGCAGTGTTCTTGGGTGTCACTGGTGCCACTGAAAGGACGATTTCGACCCCCCAGATGAAAACATAAAGGGCAGGTGATCGGTAGAATTTCTTACAAACTAAAGGACCAAAGGAGAGAAATGAAAGTGGGGATGAGCGATTGTCATCGGTGGTGTGAGGATAGCACGGCCCTTTGGCTAATTCCCACTTGCTCGATCATAACGCCGTTCAAGCCCACGTTCATTTTGTAGGTGTTCGTTCGCTCCTCGGAAAACCTCATGTCGCGATTCGCATCTCTTGATAGGAATAAGAATAACGGTGGAAGACTGATCGCGCGGCGATAGATAGAAGACTAAGTGAATATGTGGGGAATTATAACGGTGTGTGTGGACAAGAGTGAGAGAGGTATATTGTCCGGGGACAAAATTAACTAGCTCTCAACGGCAATGGCAACGCTCCCCTCCTTATCACCCCGCTCCCTCAACACTTCCTAAAGAAATTGCTCTACACCTACCAAAACCAAACCAATTTACTTGATTCTTTTTTTCAATAAACTATGCCTCCTATTCTTCGCAGTCATGTCAAACAGCCTATTCCCTCCAAGCACCTTTCTGAGTTTACAAGGGGACGAATTCTCGGGTTATGCAAGCCTCAGATGACAAATCACCAAATTTCACACTACCCTAAAAACTGGAATAATTGGACCTCACGCTAAGACGTTGGAGTTGCCACTCCTAGTAAGGTCGATTGTATTTTTCTTTTTATTTGTCTCAGCTGGGGGATGAAAGACAGTGTTTTTGCTGTGTGTTATTCCCTCTAATCTGAAGGAGGAAATTCCGGACGTCTTAGCGTGAGGTCCAATTATTCCAGTTTTTACGGTGCCTTGACATTCCTCTCGGTGCTGTCAAAAGCACATTTGCAAAGAGAGATCAAGAGGGCAAGGAGTATGAAGGTAGAGGAAGACATCCTAAAACTACCAAGTTGCAGGATGATGCTATGGTAGAGGAAGCTCTCAAAAATTGCCATACCAGCTACTCTGAGATTGCTGAGAGAGTGGCTCCCAATGTTTCTGCTAAGACAGTGAAGAAAAGACTTGCACAAAAGCATCTTAAAAAGTGGATGGTACAAGAGAGGGTTCATTTAGATGAGGATCTAGCTCAAAAGAGATTGGAATGGGCATTAGCCCATAGGAATTGGACAAGGCAGATGTGGAGAAGGAAGGCAATGTGGGGGGATGAGGTAGCTGTGGAGAGGGGGGGAGGAAAGAGAAGAAAATGGGTATTTAGATACCCAAAAAAAAAAGTGGAATAAGGATTGTGTTGAACCTACTGCTAGGAAAGGAGAGAGAAAGATTGGCCAGATGATGACTGGTTGTTTTTATGGTCAAACTCATGGTCTTTTTTTACCTGTTTTTCCTGATCCTACTTCTGCTGGGGGTGGAGTGACTGGAAAGTCAATTATTGATATTTATGATCAATATGACTTTCCAGGGATATGGGAGGATATCAAGGAGCATGTTGGGGAGGAAGAGGTATTTTTGATCATTGACAATGCTAAGACTCACTTGCCTTTCAGGAGATGGCTCAGGAGGAATGGAATTTCTCTGATGGAAATTCCTCCTTATTCACCAGACCTCAATCCAATTGAAAATGTTTGGTCTCTGGTGAAAGACAAGCTTCATAAGCACTATTCTGAGCTGTTTCTCCTGAAGGGTCCTGTCAATGAGATCAAAAATATTATAGAGGATGCTATCACTCATTGTTGGGAACTTCTGGACCCAAAGGTTTTTGATACTTTGGCAGGATCAATGGTGGATAGGGTGGAAGCAATTATTAAGACTGATGGATGATATACTAAATATTAATTTCTACTAAATATTTACATTTTTTAATTCTCTTTTGGGTTTTCATGATAGTGGGTTGGTGGGGGAGTGTGGTTGTCATCACCGAAGATTTTCCGGCCGTTGACAGCTAGTTAATTTTGTCCCCGGACAATACTAAACAACCTCGTTCATGGACACTACATCTAAACTAACGGTAAAGACAGCTGTATAAGTAAAACATAATCAATGCATCCTGGTACTTCCATAGATCACCATACCTATCTCTATGTCTCCGCGCATGCCCCCATTCCTTCACACACTTCCTTGATAACAAAGGAAAGACATGTCTGGAGAATCTACTCTTTAGGCCTCTGAACTCCACATTGATCTATCGAACTTCTGAACTCTCCGCTAGACCCCCGAAACTTCCCACAATCTACTCTGATCAATTAACATCCATCTAGAACCTTCAACAGCATCTCTCTAAAGAAAAGAGGTGGGAGTAAAGCCCCTTATATACACGACTAAAAAACTTTCTCCAACAAACATTTTGTCGGAAATCATGGGAAACCGCCGGGACTGTTCGGCATGCTCACACAATACCCAACATGTTCAGAACTTGTCTGGCATGTGTAGAACATACCCGACATCCCCGCATTCCCACTGCACCCTTACCGCCTATCCGTTCCCGTATCCGCTAGTTATTCGTTTGTCTGTCCATCCACCCGTCCGTAGTCCGTCTGCCCGTTCGTTATTCGTACGCTGTTCTTTGTTTTGTTTCCTGCTTGTTAGCCCGCACCCGTTTCTGCGCCTGCCCGCCCATTTGCCCATTTGCCCATTTGCCCATTTGCCCATTTGCCCATTTGCCCATTTGCCCGATGGCACGCTTCCCCATCCGTGAATAGACGGTGGTCTATTCGCCCCATCGTTCGATTGTTCGCTGGTTTCTCCATTTGGCTACCCGTTGGTTTGTTAGCCGTATTGCATCCTGGGACGCAGTACGGCCGCTGGGGTTATAAGGCAGTACGATGGCGGGAATAATACTAGGGCGGAGGTAGTATGCGAGAGTGGAAGTCTTTTTGGTTTTTCCTTCGTCTTATTTGTTAGCTTGTAAGCGAGCAAAAGAAATGGGGAACTTGCAGTGAGGCCTATAGAGCCAAGGAGATATGTGAGAACGGTATCAGGAAGGATAGGGGGGGTGCTTTTGGATCGATTATTGATACTCCTATGTTTTTCCTATTAGTTATAAAGTTAGTTGAGAGCGAGTGAATCAAGCAAGTTGAGCGAGCGTGTCTTTGGGGACGTGTGAATTCAGAGAGAAAATTTCCCATCCCTCTCCCGATCGTTGCCTGGTTGCCTGGACGTTTCGTTTCTTTTCGGTCGAGTGATATTTGGTGACAGCAGTGTCGTGAGATTTGTCTACTCCGGAAACCCATAGCTGTCTATTACATTTCCCACAACAGCCATCCAGACAATGTTGCTATGTTAGTATGTGGTGTTCGCCACCGCCCCTCAGCGAGCCCGGCACCTCAGCAGACCTACACCTCGGGCATCTGATAACCAACAAGTGATACCTTGTTAAGCCGAACAAGCCCAGAGAGCATATTCACTACCGGCAGTCCTAGACCGAGGATAGAAATGAGGAAAGGAAATCAGTAGAGTCCGGGTTGTTTTTCGGGATTTCCTTTATTGTCAATTTCCTAGGATCTTGTTGTAGTATAAGTATAAGTACCTTTTCATTTCCTATGTTTAGTATGATGTAGTAGCAAGCAATCAAGGGAGTTTCCCCACTCACAAAATTGTCGGACTTTAGTCTTCCCCACTCTATTCTATACAGTGTTTGTAAGCAGCCAGTCCGGCCCGGCTCGAGCTTGACCGGGCCGGCATGAGCTTTTCCTAGCGCCGTCTTCCCGGGCTCATTTGGGCTGGCCTGGCGGGGCTGCAGATACGATACTATATCTGCAGGCTTCCGGGTGATCAGATGTGATTTCTATAATTCGGGGGAGCCTTCGAGGCATTTATATAGATTGGTATGATATCGGTTGAGCGGCACACGGGCATATGCGCCAACAGCCCCTATGACCGCTCTGTGCACGACTTAGTGGAGATCCGCATGTACTATAAACTAACATTCTTGCCTAAATAGTTGTATTCAACATGGGAATCACAATCAAAAAGAGGAGAAATGGTTTGCTATATAGAATCATTGGGATGAGGGGTACTCGGGGAAGGATTTGGTGGGGGAGAGGCCGTAAGGAAAATAGTTGGGTATTTTACGCTTGTACTGATACTGATGGGGTAGGGAAAATGGCACGAAATCACAGCTGAATAATATTTGTTAATGTGTGTGATTTACGCACACTTTAGGAATATATTGAGTGATAGTAAATTGCCCAGCATCCGCACTATCATACCTGAAACGTGGGAATATTTCGTTTTTTAATTTCTATTCGTATGTCCTGGAGCTGAGCCAACGGAAGATATCTTCAGATATTGCATAGATATTAGCAAATATCTGTATACATCTTCAGGTATCTTAAGATATTTCCGGGCATCTTCAGATATCCGCAGATATTAGCGTGAATCTGAAGATGTCTGCCACACACTAACGAAACTTTTACTAATTGGATGGCATGTGCCGAAGGCCTGCTGGTGCTGCCAGGTATCTGCGAAGCCTGCAGGCTTCCAAAAGGCCTGGCCTGGCTGCCTGCGAACACTGATTCTATAAACAAAAACCCTAAGAGAACTAAATACAACACAAGTATAGGTATCATACCCGCGCCAGAAAACCTGTAATCCCCACTTTCTCCCCCATACTACCTCAGATCTATAAACAAAGTTGTAAAGCTGTGAGATTAGCTAAGCTATATCTTGCGATAGGAGCTCCCCTTGTTGTCCCAGACACTTCCTCCAAGACACATCCCTTCCCGTTCCTTAAGGCCCAGATTCATCTCCCGCTAATCAAGCTTCGAGGTTGCCTCGCACTTCACCCCCCCATCTCTCCTCCGACTATCCTTGCACAGTCAAGCACTCTCCGCAAGCCTTCAAATCTGGCTAACCCGACCCAACCCGAGTCCCGCCAGCCACTACCCAGGTTAACCCAACGAGCCCATTTAGTCCGTTGAAGATATAATCGGAAGGCAAGAAGAGGCAGAAAAAGTAGACATCAAGGTAAACTGGTAACACAATCAAGGTCTATTATGACCCAACTTATTACCTATCTACAGTGAGGACTGAGAATTGTTGGGAAAGTGTTAAAACTATCACAGGAGATGTGGAATTGGATGAGAAGAAGTTCCTGATTGATAGTTGTATCCCTAAAGGAAAAGAAGAGCAAGCGAGAGAAGAAAAGGAGAGAACTCTGGTAACCAAACAATTGGGGAAAGCCAGGGGCGGTATGAGAGGAACATAATAATACTGTGAAGGGAACGCGTAATCATCTTTTCCAACAGAAAGTTCCCACGAGGCTGGCCCCGGTCGAGTGAAAAGCTGTGAATTGTGATAGGGCAGGCAGGATTCGAGTGGCTGGAGGAAGTCACATACGTGTTCAGCGTATTCCCCACGCATTTTTACCCGCCGTTGTATGATACCGTTTTGTGCAACCAGGCAAGCCACAAAGCGCCAGCTGATATCAGAGACGATCCCCAACCGGGTTTTTAGTGTACACCAAAAGCACTCCCCTGTTGGTCAGGCCTGTGAAGCTCAAAATCTGGAACGGGCCGCGGAGTGCGACGAATACATGGAGTTCTAGAGTGAAGATTCCAAGTATTGGAAGAGATATTAGTGTCTGGAGCTAGTCAGTTCGATATAGAAAGGAAGGACAAACCAATAAAGACGCTCCTCACTAAAGTGTCATGCCACTTAGAGTAAAGGGGCTAATTTTAGATTTATGTATTATGCAGTTGAAAAATCCATAGCTAGTGGTATCCTAAGGCTATCATATACTTGAGAGCTTACACAAAGTGCCTCCCAGAAACCGCCCTAATTTACACATTTCCTATCACCTTTCTGCTAGTAGAGGCGCACCCTACTTTTTTTTCTTTGGCTCAATCAAGACACTTTTCGTTCCATGCCATGATTCTGCACCACCAATATAAAGGCCTCCAGCAAAACCACATCCTCAGCGCTCATAGCGAATGGGTCATAGTGGGGGAGGGGGTTGAAGACATGCACCCAATCGCTACCCACCTTTTTATTCAGATGTTTTTGAACAAGGATGATAACAAATTATTGAATCATACTTGCCCCAGGCAAGTACCCGCAAACAGGGATCCGCGAAATATATTGCAAAACATCTGTGCGTGTCTGAGCGCCCGTACAAAATCGACCCCCCTGTTTGCGGGTACCTCTTGCCTGGGACAAGTACTCGACTGTGGTCCGCCCCGACATAAGTTGATAAACAGGACACCGATAGTTCGCTCGGGAAAGTTGCATCAAGAGAGGGTGGAACGGAAGTGAAAGGGGATTCTTGTTACAAATCCGTGCCTGAGGTGCTACGTAGCACAGGGTTTTTGGGATATTATATCGCGAGCAGAACTGGCTCTTAATTTGTGCGACAGAACGAAAGGCAATTTTATTGACTACAGAGATGAGAAAAAGGAACGCGGAGATGAACAAGTAAAAAAATTGATGATTCGAGCAACCCAGAAAGGAAAAAGATCCAGCTTTTATCCTTTGATAAGTGTACCATAAGAAACATAACTAGAAAAACCTTTCCTCCACACGACACAGGCTACCGGTAGTTGAAAACAGGAGTGCAGTAGATGTTGTTAGTGATGCTTGTGGAACAGGTAAACACAAAGGAAAGAAGTAAAAACGAATATGAATCAATCGCTTGAGTTATATGTTTCAACACTTGATACGGTAAACGCTCTTGAATTCCGCGGTCAGATTATCTGCGGAAATTAGTCGGCAGCCCACGATAGGTTTAGTTTGACAGGTGAATAGAATCATGAGGACGGGATAATAGATCCGGGAGGTCTCGTCTACCATAGTAGGCTGATCCTGTACCAAGTCAGGAAAATGCTGATCTTTCTTGGAAGCTTTTTGTCTCAGTATTTGGAGCCAGACGGCCCGGGGAAATATGGATGCGTTGACACTCGGAATCATCAATTCTCATTCGGTGCTTCCGCCTGGGTCTTGTTGCTGAAGATATTGCTTCAATGTGACGGATGTTGGGCACGGCAAATTGGGACCCAGATCACTGTATATGGATACCTCTTATTAGTATAAGTATGATACTGCGGTTATAGGCACAAAAAGAACGCACAAGAAAAAGCATCGCTTTTCCAGCCAAAACCTTCTTCTATCATCCCACAGCTCTTTTCTTCCACAAGTCTTTGCTTCTCCTCGGTTCCTCATCCCAGACTATTGGCTCTGACCGACGAAAACAATTCTTGCTCATTCTAAGCGTCCCGGGAAATTTTGCGTTCCCAAGGCCTAAACCCGTACCAAGATCCCCGGGCACTTCCGGAATGGGCAAGCAGTGTCGCATGCTGGGAATTCTCAATTTACCCAACTTTTGAACACTCAAGCACGGTACTTGACAAGATGCTGAGCATCCTCCGGCCGGAGTGGGCACTAAGGAGAAACAGCTGGTGTGGTGGGACCCCTGACCGTGTATGGGTTTTTTCCCGGACTGGAGATTATTGCTTGCATCGGTGTGCGGGCGTGGTGGGAGTGCGGCGGGGGTAGGTGAAGAAGGCTTTGGGACTGGGCCGATTGAATTTTCGCGCATAGGTATTGTATCAACCAGAGGTTTGGCATTGGGGTGAAGACAATTCCATACGCTGGTCCCATTGCTTCCTCGCTTTGTATATCCCCCCCGCTTTGGGAATCTAGATGTTGTTTCTGCGCTACCGGTTATCCCAAAGATCCTCTCGTTGCCATACCAAAAGATGGCGGTTAGGGGGCGGCACTATTGCGAGAAAATTTCCAGTCAGGGAGTTGTGGGTGGAGTCTCATTTGGCGGGAAATTTCTGAGTAATTTCCAGAGCTGATTGAAACTAGCTGCCCGGAGGTGGAGATGGAAGCAAAGACCGAGTTCCCCAAGTACAGTGACCCTGTCGTTGCGATGAGGTACAGTACCAGTACCGACCTGTTCAGTACTCCTAGACCAAGACTGGGCAGACACAGCAAGGTAGCATGGGACTGATGGTTTTTGTTCCTGTTTTTATCTTTGTTTTCTATATCCGGGTCTGTAAGGTCTGTAAAGCTTGAATGTATCCGGAGGCTAAATTGGTGCTCCGGAACAGGGGACCGGGCTACCGGGAACCCGGAACCCCGAGAGTCTCTTAATTAGAGCTGCTTCCATAACGAACAAGATGCAACTTATCCCGCACTTCAACTTCCCTGACTACACTGTCCTCCCCAATATGTCATATAGATGATTCCCGAGATCCCTTGTCACAAGTTGTTCATTATAGCAGATTAAATTTATACAGAGACAGGGGGTTCAAAATCTGAAAAACCAATTTCAAATTTGTTACCTGACATAATTCATCATAGTGGGAATATTTCTATGAGGAATCCAAAATTCCTCATAATTTATTTGTAATAGCGGTTTTTTCCACCACAAAGGAGTCCATCATAGCGGGGTGCAACTGTATACAATAAAGGGTAGCAGTGGTATTAGGCCAGACACAAATGAGGCACTCAAATTCACATCTAAATTTTTTATTATTCCCAAATCTAGATCCAAAACAGATGCACCGAACACCCCCATGACTTGACAAACCTGATTTGAACTCAAAATTTTTGTCGGAGTTCCAAATCAAATGGTTTCGCCAAACACCCGCTCCCTAACTATCGCGCGACACATAAACAGCGTTTTCTATTTGTTTCCCCCTTACTGGGTTTGTAAGAGCGATCAACGGTAGTCCTATCATTATGATTATACAATTTGGTGACTAGCCTTTGGGCGGGTACTGGTATGCGATACCGCACAACACAGTACTGGCCCAGGGTGCAATCATCGAGCAGTGGCGGATGAAGCAATAATCCCCCCGGCCCCCACCCCCCGGCGAAAGTAAGGATAGCTAAGCTAGGAAGCGCAATTACCCCCTACCAGCCCTCCACCATAACGCCAAGATTATGTCAACAGACCCGACAGCCACATCAAAGGACAACTCTGAAAAGTCCCATTAAAGATTAATCAAGACTGTGCCAAATAGGAAAAGGTACTAGTGTCCTAAGTGGTACACCTATAAGAAAAGTTTTTTCCTCATTACTGGAGAACACGGAAATGTATGGCAAAAAGCGTGAATGGGAATAAAGTGCATGCAAGGACGGACGCGAATCGTGAACTAGGTATATAAGTTACGGTAGGTATGATAATATTATGATACCAGACAGGGGAAATAAATCCCCAGCCGAACCCACTACCGGTACCTAGGCGGCGCCCTAGGAGTGGCTGGGCAGTGAGGGGGTAGTGGGAAGTTGTCACCGGAATGATGACTAACCTTTTTGTACTCGAGTACCGTTCAGCTCTCTTGTATGATATCATAACTAGTGTTGAGGTGGCCCGGGTATTAGGTTTTCGAAGGTGTTGACTATTACTCGTACACCACTTGGAATTCCTAATTTCCTTGCAAGACGCCGAATCGAGCGTATCCCTTAGACCGTTTTCAAGCACTGGCGCTAAGGATGGGTTAGGTGAATAGGGGTGGTGAAAATCGAAGCTATAGCTTAAAAGAGTTAAAGTTAGCAACAGTGATGATTATGATGTAATTTAAACTTATCAGGTGAGGATATTTTGGGATTCTCAATGAGATCGTGAACCTTGCGTTAACGGCTTGAGAAAAAAGACCAATACGCCGCACCGGTGGATAACCTGTGAAGGGACCAGGAAGGGACCAGTCAAGACACTTAGGAACGAACCTCCAAACACCGCATACTTACTATCAGACCTCTAAACGCACCGGTAAGCCTCCAAGCACATAGTCCAAGTCTATTTGAACCTCTCAGTTCTCCATGAGACCTTCAAGTGTACTACTACTAAAGTATTGGGTATACCAGTGAACCTTGAAGCACACAGTCAAAGGAATCTGACGATGGACGATCAAGACTATGGAAATGATAGTAGTGAGGGCGAGATGGAATTGGAAGGGAGGGGTAGGCAGATGGGAGAGTGGCAGGTTGTCGAGATTATTGAAAACCAAGAGATTGCCGACCATGAAGACGCACCTGACGCGAGGCCAGAACAAGAATTTCGTCGACCATATAACCTCCCCCCAGTGCCACAGCTGCGGCCTTATCAGCATCCTCGCCCAAGACATAATCGAGTCCTACATCTGCCAGCCCTGTTTTCCAGCCGATATGACCCTATCCATAATCCCAACCCGAGGCCACTTCGTCCACTCGACTTCTTTATGCTCTTTATTGATAGCGAAATGTTTGAAACTCTTGCATACAATACTAACCTGTATGCAAGAGATAAGGGAGCATGGTGTGAAGGTCGAAGAAGGTGGTATCCAATGAAGGCAGCAGAGGTGATGATCTTTGTTGGTCTTATTATTTATATGGGAATCTACCGTTCCAGTCCTGTGTTGGACTATTGGAGGAAGGATGGGCTTGCCCCACTACACAAGTATATCTTCCTATACCTGTTTTTATTTATGCTTGCATTTTAATATTTAGATATTGTTGATAGTGTAAAAGTAGCTAAAATATACAGAATTTCAAACTATATGTCCCAGCTCCGCTTCGAGCAATTAAAGCGATACTTTCACATTTCTCCACCTGTGGAGCATCTACCTCGAGACCAATGGTTCAGCAAGCTAGAGCCACTATCCTCCAACCTCCAAAACCGATACCAGCAGTATTGCACACCAGCTACAGAGGTAGCAGTTGACGAGATGATGTTCAGGCCCGCAGGCCATTCGGTACATACTGTACGAATGCCCAACAAACCCATGCCGGAGGGATTCAAAGTCTTTGCTCTATGTGAGCATGGATACACTTATTCGTTTTTATATACTTCACGAGTCGATCAGCTTTCTACGCTTCAACATCGTTTACCAAATTTGGAGGATGAATATCATCTTCAACTTAGTCCTACCTCCCGAGCTGTATTCTTTCTAGCTACTCAACTTCCCTACGAGGAATACCGCTTTCTCCTTTTTTGTGATAATTATTTCTCCAATATACCTCTCTTCCAAGCCCTTCGAAACCGCCAAATTGCAGCCTGTGGAACCGTTCGACCCAACTCTGCCGAATATCCTAAAATCTTAAAGTTGAATAACCAACAGACAGTTCTACCTTGGGGTACAGTCTCTGGAGTTATTCCAGCTAATCGGGAAGTTCTAGCAATTATCTGGCAAGATAAGACCTTAGTTAGATTACTAACTACAGCACATGATATGCAACCAAATTCAGAAAATTATACAACTCAAACACTCCATCACCCGCGCCGTCCTAGGACCTACAACGTATACCGAAATATGATTGATGAGGTTCGGGGTGAATTACCACTACGAGAGCTACCTCTACCTACCGCTACAGTGGACTATAACATGCACATGGGAGGCGTTGATATCGCTGACCAGCGGCGTAGTTATTATTCTACTCAGCTCAGGGTGGTCAGGACTTGGATGCCTTTATTCTTCTGGCTACTCGACACCACCGTTATTAATTCATTCCTTATCGCACGACAACATCAAGGAGAACAACATACACAAACCTCCTGTTGGCAGACGCATCTCCGTTTTCGTGAACGTCTTGCTTGGGACCTTATGGAAGAAGGCTTCCGTCATCTTAATCCTCGTCGTATTCAAGAACTACAACTTTCTCCTCCAAACATCCCACCTCCTAATGGCCGCAACTGTCCCGGTGTTACTCCTAGGGGAAACAATTCCATCAGTCGAGCAAAAGGATATATCACAAAATACTCCTCCTTGCCTTCCATGCGGAAGGATCCTGTCGCTCATAAGCTCATACGAAACCCAACCACAGAAAGACCAAAACCACAATACTGCCTTTTGTGCCGCTTTCTCTCGAAAACCGCTATTTGTATGCCACCCTCACATCCAAACGGCCCACCATCTACTCAATCCGCCCTCCCTCAGTCTCTGCCACCTCGGCCTGCTACACCTCCGCAGCCGCATGGGCCCACCCCACGGCCAAAGATCCGGCGAACACTCTTTGTATGTAGCTATTGTGAGATCTCGGGATTTCAAGTACCACTCTGTAAGGACAATTGTTTTCAGCTTTTTCACACAATGGATTGAGAGGCAAGGCTGAAAGGGCCTGAGTAAGCAGACTGGTTATTTCGTTGTTGGATTTTTGTCTGATTTTCCTTTTATACTGTACTGGTTTTTGGAAGTGGATCTTCGCTATGTTTTCTCCCTCTTTTAGCAGAAAATATTTTGCACTACCCAGCCTATCGGGTATAATTGTTTCTTTTTCGGGGGGGTGGGGGTTTTTTTTTTTTTGATTGTTGCATTCTTCACTTGTGTATCCCCGTGTTTAAATCTACAGATCCAACTTTTCTCGTTCGGTATTAGCCATCGCCGATCCTCCCCCTTAGTTCCAAGCTAAAAGTGAGTGAAATTCGGGACAGACGAAGGGATTGGTTTTTACCTAGGCCACTGAGGTCGTTGATCAATAACTGGCAATGTCAATCGTCGAGTGATATTTTATGCACAACCCACCTTCGTATCGTATCGTATCATACCCGGCTTCGCTGACCGGTATATATGGCTCGTCGACCTTTTCACGCGCACCGGAAGCTCTTGCGTCTTAGTCTCAATTCACTTGTCTCTTATCAACTGCGGGCAAACAGGCATCCTTGTATACACGAATATGAAATCATTTACATTCCTTCTCCCTCCTTTCTCATAATCGCTTTCCCTTTGATAACACTGACCACGCTCCTTCTCCTTTTACCTCATCCTCTCTAGCTAGCCTCTTCGCTTCTGTTCACTTCACTTCTCTTTTCTTCACCGTACCACCCCTTCTCTTCTCCATGTTACTGTTACCCCCTCAGACTTACAAATTATTCTCCTGTACCCTTTATGCAAAAGATAATGAATTCCGGATATATGCCGCCGGTTCTCGATACTCCTCGATCGTGCTGATGTATCGGATAGCTAGGCGCCGGCAATTCAGAATACCCACTGATACAATAATGTGCGACCGCTTATGCAAAAATCACACTAAAACTTTTATTATGATACCCCCAATAATAGTAATAACAATATTATCGTACACTGCCTACTCCTCCTCCATACTCTCCCACCCATCGGGGCCCTCACCATCCCCACCTCCCACCGCAACACCACCCTCTTCCTCCTCATCACTCCCATCACTGCTGTCTTCTGCAGCACCGACAACCCTCTCCTCCCTCTCCTCCCCAACCACCCCAGCAACCCTCCCGGCAAACACCCTCCTAACCCCGGCATTTGTGCTGGTATCCCAAACCTTCACTACACCCTTACTCCCAGCAACCGCAAGCCTAAATCCCACCTCCTTATCCGGCGCAAACCTAGCGGAAAAGATCTTTCCCAGATCGAAATCCCTCGAAACCACCATCGCCGGTCCCCCGCCCGCATCCTCCGCCCGGGTGTTCCATAGCTTGACGGACCTGTCTACGGACGCGGTGACGATAAACCCGGGGATGACAGGGTTGACGTCGAAAGCAGAAAGCGATTTGTCGTGTGCGTTCAGTGTCCAGACTGGCTTTGATTGCGCCAGCGAGGAGGCGGGGGGAGAGTTGCGGGAGTCGTATAGGTAGAGATTCCCGGACTCGGTGGATACGTAAAAGTAGTGGTCGTCGTGTGGGTCCCAGCGCACATCTTCCACGTCTGCATCCACACCCCAGCGCGGGTTTGTACTGGTGGCGTCCGGGGAGCGCATGTCGGACCAGACGATCGTGCGGTCGTAACTGCCACTGAGGATGGTTGTTGCGGAGTTAGGGTGCCAGGATAGTGCACAGATCTTGTCGGTGTGCAGGGAGTTGTAGCTCTTCGCGCACTTAGTTGTGGAGAGATCCCAGAGTTTCACCGTCTTGTCGGCGGATGCGGAGGCAAGGAGGTTGCGGTGCTGGCGGTTGCTGGAAAGGGAGAGGACTGCGTCGACGTGGTAGTTATCGTTTACCTTGGGGGACTTCTTTTTCTTGCTTTTCTTCTTCTTCTTACTCTTGCTAACGGAGGCGGGTGAAGGCTCGCTGCCGGCTCCGAGGATGGCGTTTGGGAAGAGGCAATCCACAAGGTCCAGGTCCCAGATCTCGATGTCTGGATCCATAGTCCCGATGGCAGCATAGTTGCCTCGAGCGTCTTTGTTCTCTAGAACACTGGCGCCACCGACGGGTATGTCAAGCCATTCTACGCAGAGGGGGATCGCGGGAAGCATAATGTCATGGTGGACGTATAAATTGTCGGCTTCATCCTCATAGACGTAGACCTCTAGATGGGCGATGTCGTCTTCTGTTTTAGCGACGAGGAGGAGGTTGTCTGTTCCCAGGACCTGGAGCTCTTCTCGCTCTTCATCGTCGTCTTGCTATGGGCTGTTTGTTAGTACTTTTAGGTCGTGGAATTGTGCAGGGATACATACTGGGTCCATAGTGATGTAGGGGTCTTGTTCACCAGGTTGGTAGTATGCTAAACCTTTGATGTTGCCAAACATACCCATGCCTGAAAACTCGTTTTTCAGTGGACAATTAGAAGTGTGTGGAGAGAGGGAGACAAACTCTCACTGTCGACAGCTTCTGCCTCAGTGGGCTCATCATAATTATCTAAATCATATTCTTTCAGATCGTCATCGTCCCTATCCCAGATTAATATCCCTCATAACCAGAATATATATATCCAGAGCAGATACTTTTCATCGCCAACCTCTTTCATATCCTCATCTTTGTCGACAGCCTCCGCCGCAGGACCATTAGACTCTCCATTTTTCTCCCTTTCTTCCTCCTCCTTGCGTCCACCACTACCAACAGCTTCCGCCTCTTCTAAATCCTCCTTTGCATCCTCAAGATGTAATCTTGCAAGGTCGGCTATCCGCTCAAACTCTTTCTCGTCAATGTCGTAACGTTGCGGGAATTGGGCGGCAAAGCCACGGGGCACCCAAGTCGTTGCTGTAATCATCGGCAAGGAAAGCCAATTGTTTGCTTCTTGCGTTGTGATTTGTCGGGGAGGAGAGTTTTAAGACTCGAAGTAGAGAGTGACCACCTTTTCCTGCCCGGGGAAAGTGAAAATAAAATAAAGCGAGGGCAAAGTTTAGTGGGGCTATTACACAGCGCCAAGATTTCACACTTGGCAGAGCCGCTTATCTACTTGATTCACTCGGAAAAAAATTAGAGCACAAACAATCCTCAAGTCCACAGCTACGGGATTCTCCATCCAACAGATAGAAACGATCCGCCTACTAACAATCAAGCCATGGGAAAAATCAAGAAAACATCGACTTCGCAGTCCTCTTCAAGAACCTTCACAATTCCAAATAAGCTCCACAGACAAGCACACAATGCCCGAGTAAAATCCGCTGTCGAATCCGCAAAACGCAAAGAGCGATTCCAACGCAAGAAGGACGAAGACCGAGACCCAACTCTTCGCGAGGAGCGCTTGAAGAAGAATATTCCAGCAACTCTCGAGAGGAAGCGGGTATGGGACGAGCGAGTCGAAGGTGGAATCCCAAACCGCATTGAGAAGCCATTAGCAGAAGAGGAAGAAAGGGCCAACAAACGTCAAAAGGCCCAAGATGACGAAGACGGAGATGAAGAAGCCAAATTCCTAGCAGCACACGAGAAAGCGCAAGCCGAGAAAGCAGAGGAGGAAGAGACAGCGGCGTTATTTCCAACACTGGAGACACCGCCTAGCACCTCCGCTCCGAAAATCCTAATCACCACCTCGAGGAACTGCCACGTCCACGAGCCCGCCGAACAGCTCACCCAGCTATTCCCAAACTCGACATATATCCCCCGCGGCCGTGAGCACAAGTTCTCCATTAAGGAGATCAGCGCATTCGCCTCAAACCCAACAACTACAACCTCACCCGGCCGTCTGCGTGAGCCATACACACATCTAATGGTGGTTAATGAGGACCGGAAGATCATAAACGCACTCACAGTCGTCGTACTCCCCGCGGGGCCAACCTTTCACTTCAGCCTTACAAATTATGTTCCTCCAAAGCGCATCCGAGGGCACGGGAAACCCACGGATCACGTTCCCGAATTGATATTGAATAACTTCCTCACGCCGCTGGGGAAGGTTACATCTAGCCTGTTCCAGTCCATGTTTCCAAGACAACCCGAGATCCGTGGGAGGCAGGTTGTTACTTTGCACAATCAGCGGGATTACATCTTCTTCCGCAGGCACAGGTATATTTTCCGAGAAAGGCGTGAGACGGAGAAGCCGGTGGGCTACGGGCTTGAGGATGGGGGCAAAGATGGCGGGAACGGGAGTAAAGGGAATGAGAGTATCCCGATCAGGGTTGGGTTGCAGGAGCTTGGGCCACAGTTTACGTTGAAGCTTAGGAGGGTGGAAAGGGGGATTAAGGAGGGGGCTGAGTGGGAGTGGAAGGGCAGGATGGAGAAGGATCGGAAGAGATTTCAGCTCTAGACTGGCTTCTCCGCTTCGTTTTATTTTTGTATCTCCGTGCTGTTTTGTTTGGGGGATTGTGGAAAAGTTTTGTTCTATGTGTACAATATAAATCGATAATTCTTCATCATTCACCATTCATTTTCACCGGTCGTCAATCGTTTTTCCCACCCGCTATCAAAAATTTGGCCCATCACGTGATATTGAGAGACCCCTCTCTGGTTACCCTCCCCACCGCCGCCAAAATCTTTCACACCCCATCTCTCCTTCTATAGTACCCCTGCCACCATCCAAGCACACAACACCCCACAATGCCCCCCCGACCACCCCCAATGGCAACAATAGCCAAAAGAACCTTTGGCACGAGCACTGCCTTACAAAAAGGCCCCAGCAGCGCTCGCGGCGCTATGTTCGCCTGGCTCTCCGGCCCCGGCACAGTCTTCAAACAGCCCACTGGCGAACCGCAATACATCTCCTCCTACGACCGCTCAACCTGGGAGCGCAAGGACAAGACGCGGAATCCGGAAGCCTTCGTACAGCCCTACCCCTTCAACCGGTACTTCAAATCGCAACCAGTGCTCTCCGACGCCTTCCGCGAGGAGATCTACGCCCGCGTCAAGCGTCAAAACCACTCCATCCGCCAAGTATCCGCTGCGCTGAACGTCAGCATCGAGCGCGTTGCGGCGGTGGTGCGACTGAAGCAGGTGGAGAAGGAGCACGTCGCGAGGGGCGGGAAATTGAGCACTTTTTTGACCAAGGCGCTGGATCAGATGTTGCCTGTTACCGATGCTCCCAATCTCATTGATGGCAGGAGTGGGAGTGGGAGTGGTGGCGGTGGTGGTGGGGTAGCGTTCGAGAATGTCCAGGAATTGCCGATCCATTCGTTGGCCGGGAGGCAGGCCTTTGTTCAGACGAGTGAGAGTAGGGAATTCACCAGGGCCGATGCTGGGAAGGAGTTTGGATTGCCGGCTGCGGATGTGATGGTCCCGCATCCTGACCTTGTCACGCTTGCCAAAGAGCGGTTCGAGGATGTGCCGCTCCTGAAGAGGACTGCGCGTCAGGAGGAGCGGGACCGGTTGAACAAGAGTCGGCGCGAGGCGGAGAAGGAGAGGTCTGATGAGAAGAAGCGGAAGAAGAAGGTGCTCGAGGTCGGCAGGTGGAAGTGGTGTCTTACGGAGGCGGAAACCGGGAAGGTTGGGTTTAGGTACGGCTTCCCGTTGCCGGATCGGAAGAAGGGGCATGTCAAGATTCCTACGCATATTAGTTAAGTTAGGATGTGCTAGAGGAGTAAGCACTTTATTGTGAATATTATTTTCCTTTGTGCTCTGGCGTGGTTGTATATAGGACTGGCGCTTATGTTACCATAGAATTATTTTTTAAAACAAAAAGTCGAGATGTGTCGCTACATTGTTCCCACGATAGGCCTAGGCAAAGCCTAAGATCATAAACACATCTCTCACTCGAGCCCAACTCCCATCCGGACCTCACACCCACCCTCAACCTTCGCCAACTTATCTATTCATCACCGCTCCCTGTTCCCATTCCAGTACAATACATTCCCTACATAAATCGCCAACCCAACCATACTAGAAACCCACTCTCCAACACCACCCTAAGGTATTCCAGAAGAAATCCATGCCAGGAGCCTACACTACTAGTATGTAGGAACGATATCATAAGAAGCCCACAGTGCTTGTCAGAAAATGTGTTTTCCAGTAGGTTTTTGTAGAGTGCATGTTTGTCCACCACCTTTGCAAGTATCATATCATAGTTTCCACACCATAGCTTCAACTGCTTAGTTCCGGCACTTGCCAAACACAACCGCTCCATTCACTCCGAGGCAAAGCCCTTATGCACGGGCGGACGGGCGGAGTGGTGCATCCCTTCAGAGTATTGTTGTGCAGCTCGGTGATGATCCGCGAGGGACACATCATCTCGTAGGATTTATGATACCTCTTACTTAACGGGTTCTTTAATAATGCCCTACCCGCCTGCCCATGTGTATCTGGGGGCTTCACGATCGCGTGATAGTACTCATGTGCGAGAATCAAGGCAAGCATTGAGTCCGCAATGCCATACCGGTATATGATACCAACCCTTCCCTTCCCTTCCCGTCCCCTCTCTACTCGAGTACCGGTACCGGGACGTAACCCAGATACCAGAAAGCCCTCATAATCCAAACCCGACCTTCCCTCTACCAGTATTCATTCAAGTCATACCCCACATATCAAAACTCCCCCCCCCTCCCGGGAATACTCACCACCGTTCACATCAAAAGATCAGCCAGTATAATACAATACTCGACTTAATTCATCAGTTGCGATCTATCGAGCAGGTAAAACAGAAGTTGAAGTTTTAACAAACCCACCGCTACCCTTCCTGCGGGTGAGAAAAACTGTGAAAAGTTTGTCTTGTTTTTTCTTTTTTTTTTTTGAGAAAAAAAAAAAAAGTGAGTAACGTAGGACCTATACCAATTCCATCCCTAGATAAAACAAAAATAAAAGAGAAGGGAAAAAAGAAGGGAAAGAAAAGAAGAGGTTGAAAAGAAAAAAAGAAAAAAACTCCAGGGGAATTGAAGGTGATTTATGATACATTGTGTCCTTTTCTTCGACTAGTGGGGTGGTGGGCTGGGTAGTTGTTGGAACAGGGGTATATCTCGAATACTAGTGACTTTTTCTTCCCTTTGATACTCTTGCATCGTGGTCGAGCACAGTATACTGTTGCCTGCCTGCCTTACCCGTCTTACTAAACGCCCACCACCACACGCGCCAAAGCCAAAGCGAAAAAGAAAAAGAAAAAAAGACAGTAAAATTTGAATTGTGAAAAAAGAGAATACTATAAGAGACGGAGACTGGAATATTACCCGCGAATAACAAAGCAGGGCCGGATTAAAACAAAAAAAGACAAGTTAAGCGTAGAGAGAATTTAGAAATGAGGGTCTCTCATTTGACAAATACTGGCCGTTTCCACACAGACTAGGGTCACTGTTGTTTTTTTTTGTCCGGGTCGTGGGTGGAGGAGAGCAAGCCTCCGAAAGTGTGGGATTTGTTTTTTCTCATTAGTCCATGCTCTCTATTCGAGGGGGGGGAGAGTGTTTTGGTGGTTTCGTTCGTCGGATGGCGTGCGGTGGTAATGATATATCGGGAAGAAAAGATGAGGTTGTCCTCCCCGGCCTGATTTTTCTATTTTTTTTTTCTTTCAATTTTTGTCATTTGTTTGTTGTTTGTCCGCCTCAATTATTCAAACGCAGACAAAAGGATGCTGGAGAAATACTCCGAAGCTTCCTTGGCCTGCTTCTCCTGCCATTCCTTCTCCCACTGATTCACCTTCTCTTGGATCTCCTTCTCGTTGGTAATCCCCTTCTTGCGTGCCCTAGCCGAGAAGTTCGCAAGACGAGCGGAAGTCTTCGCCTTCTCGGGGTTCTTCTTGCGATAGTCAGAGGAAGACAAACGATTGCGCTCGATGGGGGTTCCCTTCGGCTCCGCCTCCTCTTTCATGGCTGCGTGCGCAGCTCCGTGCGCAGCTTCGAAATCCTCCTTGTCGGGGAGGCCGCGCGTAGAGTAGTACTTCAGGTGGTGCCAAAGCGATTGCCTCGGGTTCCTGCCGGTGAACGTCTGGCCGCAGCCCTTAACCGGACACTTGAGAGTCGTGGGCGCTGGAGAGGCCGAGCCAGACTTCTCTACGCGGCCAGACTTGACGGCGCGAGATCTCGGCTTTGGGGTGTGGGGTTTGCTGGCGGTGCCTGCAGTGACAGGCGCAGTGGAAGAGGAGGAGGAGGATCTATGCGCAGACACCGACGCCGATACCGCCGCAGAAGACTTGGTCTTGGCAAACTTTGGTGCCCTAACTATCGGTTCCGGGGAGTCGGGTGGCTCGTACTCTGATGCAGAGGAGGACGATTGATAGCCGGTGTCTTGCATGTCGTCGGTGGGAGGAGTCGAAGACCTCCTTAATTGCAGCTTTGTCCTCTCTTCCTGGTCGGCCCCCATGTCGTCTCCGGCCAATCTGTTTTCGAGGGGTAGAGATGTGGCAGTGGTCGTGGTAGTTGTTGTGGTAGCAGTTGTAGCAGGGGTTGTGTTGATTGGTGCGATGGGTGCGATGGGCGCGACAGGCGCGACGGGTGCGACTGAGGTCATTTGAGCTATTGGCACCTTATTTTCGACCTGGAGGGCCACTCCCTCGGGGTTTGTGGAAGACATTCTTTTCGGTGGGTGATGGATGGTGATTGTAGGTAGGATCGCGTTGCGGACCTGAACCGGTGGTGGTGACAAGGGGAGATAGATCGTGGTTAGCGTCTATTGCCAGGGGTGGATGGTGTGCCGGGTAACCTCAACCTCTAGACAACCCCTCTCAAGGAATACAATGACTTATGTAGTCTAACAGCAGACCAGCAGGGGAACGGAGGTAAGGTTGCAAGGAGGTTCTCGATTGTGTGTGCGGCGATGGTTGGCTTGGCAAGCAGCAATCAGTTGTCTCTACAACACCTTTGTGTCCAACGACCGGCCCGAGTTTGGCCGCCAACCATTGGTGATGGAATGCAGGCACTGGGAGCGAGTCCGAACATGGAAAGTCCCCAATTCCGAACCCAATCCCCCCTTAACCCACGCATAAGTCAACACCCCCACCACGCCCTCAGCCAAACCTCAATTCCATAACTCGAAATATAAAAACCTCCACCCAACCTCGAGCCTACGAGGGCCTCCTCTTGCCCATGACATTTACTAATACAATCCACGAGTGATAATCTGTGGAAATCCCCAGAGTGCGATATTTGAAAGGCCAAGTTTATAGCCATTACGAGCACAAAAAAAAAGCACGATGTACCGCCGAACAGGGCCTAAATGTTATTCTACGATTCCTACCAAAAGACTATTCTCGAGTAGCAAAGCCTCACACTCGAGCTACCGGTACTGTACTCGCCGGTACACGACGAAGTGTTTGCGCGGGCTCCCGCGTACGTGACTACATGCCGCATCCTACCTAGCGCACCAAAGCTCCCGATGCCCCCTGCCGTAGAACCCCACCACACCTCCCAACCTGATCTGATCCTTGGACGAACTGCGAGGCTTTCAGGCCCCTCTAAAAATCACAACCTCTCACTCGTCACCCCCCGCCTAGCCGAGAGGTTGCCGAAATGGCTTCTGGCAATCCTTTGTTCCTTTGTTAATTGATAACAACCCCTTTGTCCTATACTTTTCCTATCAGGCTTTCACTCACGGTTGCACATATTATATATTTGTTATGATAGGAATTGTGTTTCTGCTTGTACCAAAAACTTCCACCACGAGTAATGCTATGCGACTGCATACGTCACTCCTCTGTCCATAAGCCTATCCCTGCACTTTCCCCCCTTTCCTTTCTTCCATCTTAACTGTCTTCCTTGAGATCAATAAATACTATAATCTCAACTCTACGTTTGCTCGTTCGGTGTCTGCCTTCGTGATTCCTCTCAACAGTTGTAGACTCGGTACTCGTTGCTAGATAATATCATGACTCATATACTTTTTTCATTCAGGAGGCTTTTCGGACCTCTCTCTCTTATTGACCCGTTGTAAGAGCAAATTTCCGATCCGAACTTGTTAGTGTAGGAAAATCTCTTCCTCGGTTGGTATAGGTTTCTGTTGGTGGTGATAAGTATGATATTATCATGTGGGAAACAGTCGGCCTGCCGCGTCTGTTCGGACTTGGGTTTGGGGTCTTGCCTCCCCGCTGACATTTCCAAACTATGTATGATACATGAGCATGTGATTGCGGCGGTGGCGGCGGCTATCCAGGAGACATTCTATAAAAGTGTATATATATTCGTTCAGCAGATGCTTCGCTCCCAACTGGGGCCTCATCGAATCCCAAAGGAGAACCAAATTCCACAGCGCCCCCCCCCCCCCTATCCGGCTCGGTCCCATTATGTGTTGGGCAAAATGGGGAACTTGGCGAGAAGGTATCACACAACAAGTACTGTAATACTAGGATTATAAAGACTTAGTTAGTAACCCCTGTAAAGAAGAAGAAAACACTCCGGCCAGGATAATAAAACCAGACAGAAACTCACAGGTTGCGTCGCGCCCCCTTAGCATATTTAATCAGCCCCCCGTCAATAGATATTCACAAACACTCACTCGCTCATGCCAATCATCAGTCTAACTCACTCGCTTGTTGAGGTCCGTATTTGGATATTCCCCCCCTTGCGCACCGGATTTGTAAAGCGACGGGGTTTGGAAGGGTGCCGATGGCTCTTGGAAGGGTGCGGATTCGGTTACCACCCGCTCTGGCTGTTTGCGCATTGTGATGTTCGGAGACCTTTTCTACCGTTCTTTATTATTATTATTATTATAAGTTAGTTCCGGATCCGTTGTCTCTTGGGGCCACCAATTAACTCGCTCTGTTACCAAACCTCCCCTCTGGCACAAAGTGCTTGCTTGATGAGGGGGAGAGTTCAGAAATTATCTACCTTGGTGATAATATCACTCTGCACTACCGTACTGAATTTACCACCCAATTGTCTTCCTATCTTCTCGACGTGCCCCATAACAAGGAGTACGGGCTCCTCTGTTTTGTCTGCACTGTGGTCGCGATTGATCACTTATGGTATGATGGTGGTGTCAGCATTGCCACTACACTACAATGTATCTCTCGGAACACCTACCTTACCCGGTGCCACTCCAACTGATTTATATCATGGCACTTTCCCCACCAACACAAATAACCGCTTCATAGACCAGTCAACGAATCAATCTAGATGGGTATACCGCTACGCGCCTACAACTTAACCTAGATATCAAGTTTCTCCCTCCTACCGCTTGCTTCCTCCCTACCAGAATCTTTATGCTTCAGTAAGGTGTCCGGAGGGTTGAGGTCTGGGAGAGCCAGGTGTCTGACTGCTTGTCCTCGCGAGGGGGGGAGAGCATATCTTGTGGGATAATACTGCGCTCTGCTAGTGGGATTCACGGATCTCAGGCCGGCGGTGGTGGGGAGTTGCAGTTGGAATTTATATGGCTTGTCGGGCGTTTACCACTTGGGATGTGGACTGCCAACTACTCGAATAACCAAGCGCGGGAAAAGCACAGGTGCTCACTCGATGTCACTCAGACCGCCCACATTACAAATTCGAGACAAACAGACTCCCCAATTGCGCAAATTCTCATGGATATCATACTACGACATCTGGACATCTCGTAATAGCTTATGGTGGGCTGGGTGATCATAACAAGCAACCAAACTATGAAAGCAAAAAAGTTACTTTATCCCATAACGGTAACTTGTCATTGAACTCCAATCCCCCGCCACTCACTTCATTACTTCACAAATCAACCTGCATCTGCCTCTCGATTGTCAAGAACTTAAACTCGGGGACAATGAGATTCTCCCCTTCACCCTCCCCAGCAATCGGTATAGGACGATAATGCTCAAGTGGGCTACTCTTGTGCACCCTTCCATTAATCACAATGACGTCCAGCTTCGAGTGGTCCTGCAAGATGGCGATGTCCTCCAGCGGATTCCCATCGACGAGAATGCAATCGGCGTAATAGCCTGGCTGGATCTTGCCGAGTTCGTGCTCGCGCATGAAGAGCTTGCCGCCTTCAGCTGTCGCAGCGAGAATTGCTTCCATAGGCGTGAAGCCCAGGAGTTTAACAAAGTGCTCGAGGTCACGGGCGTATGTGCCGTGAGGAGTCCAGGCAAAGCCATAGTCGCTAGGTTATGAGTATTAGTAAAAGGGGGAGGGGATAGGGGGGGTGGGGGGAATGGGGGATATGGGAGAAGATTTTATTACCCTCCAGGGAGAATGGTGATGCCTCTACGGTGCATTTCTTTCAACCCTTTGATAGCGGCTTCGAATTCGGTTTTGTAGCCAGCTTTTTCAGCTGCTGCTTGGGGATAACCGAATGCCGCCGCTTCGTAGACTACTAGTTGTTAGTGTTTGATCCTTCTGAATCGGTGGGGTTGGACGTACGAGTAGCATACAACCAGTTCAACGCTGGTACAACAACAACCCTATCCTTAGCCTTCTCCAGAAGGTCCATTCCTTCATCGTCGATGTAACTAGCATGAAATATGACGTCCACGCCATGTAAGATGCTCAACCTAACAGACTCCCTCGCACGCGCATGCGTACAGACACGTTTTCCATGCTTGTGTGCTTCATCAACGGCAGCTTCCATGTCTTCCGCAGAGAAATAACAGTCTGTTGCAGCTCTGATTTCCGTAACCTAGTTCCGCTCCCACTCCATTACTACTATAATCTGCTAGAAAGGATCCAGGAAGAGTAGACCTACCGATTCACCAGAGATACTCAGCTTGATCTGATCCACACCCAGTTTAACATGCCCACGAATAACTTCCCTAATTTCCTCCGGAGTATTCGCATACGCAGTAATTCCAGGAACCAATTCACCATCCACCTTGGCGAGTTCCTGTCCATTAGCCAAACACCTTGGCCCAGGGATATGGCCAGCATTGATAGCATCTCTGATGACAACGTCCAATCTCGGCTTCGCAGAGGCAGCGCCCCAGCACATGGTATATCCCGAGTCAAGGAAACATTGGGCAGAGCGCACGGTAAGGAGGGTGTGCTCTTCGACGCCAAGCTCACCAAGAGCGCGGAGGTCACCCCCGTTCCAGGTGAGGTGGGTGTGGGCGTCGCATAGTCCCGACATCAGAGTTCTCCCGCGGCCGCTGAATACCCGAACTGTTGGGTCGCGAATGAGTGATTCGATGTTGGAAACTGTACCGACCTCTACGATACGTTCTCCTGTGATGGAATTTTAATTTTACATTTTATATCATATAGCGCGGGGGGCGCAAAGAGAGTGGAGCAGTAAACAAACCTTTAATCAAAACATCACCGGGATAAGGTTCCCTCCCAGTGGAATCCAGAATACGAACATCACGGAACAGAATTCTACTGTCTGGATGAGTTCCGGCAATTTCGTAGTTCTTCGGTTGCAGAGGATTCTTCGACATCCCGTTGGCGGTGGTGGCACTGGCGGTTGCGCCCGCACTTGCGTTCTCAGTCATGGCAGGTAAGATGATTGAATAGTGGTTGTCCTTAGCTTTCACTCAACTTTGACGTAATAGACAAGATGTGTTGTGGAGAGGGGAAGGAAGGTAGGAAGGAAGGAAGAAAGGCGTTCTGTGTACCAAGATAACTTATGATCAACAAAATAACCTCCGGGAGGAAGTAACTCCTATCCACTCCACCATATTATATACCTAATACCGAATGCCTCATTCTATCACGCAGCCTCACAAGGCCCTAGCAATTTTCCCTTCCATCACCTTACCTAACCCCATCTCCCCTCCCACCATTCAAAGAGAATAAAATTACCATACAAGGTGCGAGGCGAAATATTCGGGAATACAAAAATATAAAAGCATACCCAGAGCGCATTATGCGGAGGGAAGTGCGTGTGCGCAGTGGAACGCGGTTCGATGAAATGGTCTATGGTGAAGGCCCTCTGCAGTCGGAACAAGCGGACATCAATGCGGATTAAAGTAAAAGCATGTTAATATTTGTAAACCGCTGTTTTCTGACTCCGCCAAGGAATTTAACAGCAATTAACATGTCCAGGACATTCCCATGCTCCAACCATAATTCAACCTGCTTTCAAGCCCCAATATCTCCACGAAAACCTAAAAATATCCTTAATTTCTCTTTATCAATACCGGTATGTACTGTACGATCTTAGTGGCAAAATTTGCTGACCCCCATTTTACACCAAAAATGGCTGATTTCAAGCACTCAAAAATCATTTGAAAGAAATATAGAATTAATGAAACTAATACCATAATGTAAGTAATTATCCAGACTCTCTGGGTACAAATTATGAGAATTTTCCTGCTCCACCATGATGGCTGAGAGCCTAAAGTCCTGATAAGATACCATTGTATGGGAACCTCATATAGAATTGTAGGTACCACTCACCCACCATCATCACCTCTAGTATTGCACCATGGACATTTATGAACAAAGCTTGTCACTTCTAGGGAATAATATCTAGATAGCTCTAAAGGGCCTTGCAAATTTTCCTATTTTTTTTCGGAGCGATGGGGCTTCGGTTTCACATCGTGAAAATACCCGTTTTTGGTGTAAAATGGGGGGGGGGGGTTGGCGAATTTTGGCACCAACCTCGTACAGAATCACCTACTCCATCATCTAACAGAGCCATAATTCTCATCGTAGTGATTATTGAAAACCCTTTGAGGATTGAAGTTGAGCTAAATTTTCCTGGCAAAGTGCTCCGGCCACAGACTTCCCTCACCATAAGTTTGCCAATCGCTGCGACAAAGACAAATATTCATGCTTCAGGTTCCTGGCCCTGCAAGGTTCCTTACACCCCACTGGAGATTGCCGTCTGGGTTAATTTACAGCACTCGAGTATTTTACATAGAAAGAAGGTGGAGGTTAAGGTCGTGGTAGCTTGGTGTGGAGAGATCCCACGATTTCTGAGAGCTACCAATAACTTAGGAGAGGCGATATCATATCCTTCTAGAGTTCCGTTAAAGGCACCGAGACCGATAACGACACAGGGCCATCTGGGCTCCCGGGCTAGGCCGCTCGCAGACGACGGAGAAGTCTACCGTAGGCGACATAGTGAAAGAATTTGTTGTAAAAGCCGGGTTTGGGGGAGAGATGGAGGGGAGGAGAGGAGAGTTTCTGGACCTGAACTGTGAGTTAAATAAAGATAGAGAAAGGGTGTTTTGTTTACTTATGTTCTCTTCATTCAACTTCTACTACCGGTACACAGGCACTTCTATACTCGAGGCACCGTACCATAAGTTACAATGCAAATCCTTTGTGTTCGTGCGGGTGTATTCACCACTGCCTGGCGCGACGCTCTACGGGGCCCAACCAAGCCAACACCTCACCCACAGCGGGCGCAAAATACCAAACAGATATCTGAGATTGAGATGGGCTGGATGAGGAAAAGAACGGATGGGAAGTACGATGGGGATGAGGTGGGAACCCAATAACCCCGGTTGTTGAGAAGGATGAGAATGAAGAGGTCCTGTTCCCGGAATCGAAATCGAAGCGGGTAGCATTTGTGAGCACTGATTCCTTATGAATTTTAAGCATGGTGACTTACTAGAGATTTATGCTGATTGTGGGAGCTTTTGCGACTGCTCGACTGCTCAATAACTCCAGTCACCCAAATTTCCCAACGGTTTTTTAACGCTGACTATGATGTGCTGCCCAGGGATCGTAATCGACGGGATAGTCTGCGATGTGACCACATCTACTCCAGAACACCCAGGTGAAGCAGATACAAGGAAATAATTTTGCGGCCAGAACTGCTCGTAGTAGGTATATCTTCACCCTCCTACTTCAACAATCACCTCCGGGATTCAGGGTGTTAAGTCCGGTGCCACGACTTCTGTTAGTTCTGGAAGTTCATACCGAGAGCCATCTAGGAGTTTAAGGATGAGCTACGTATAGTTCGGACGGAAGGGTTGGAAAATAAGTGGCCTGAGCCAAAAAAAAAAAAAAAAAAAAAACTATATGGCTCAGGCAAAGGGGAATACCTGGTGGTGATATGGAAAAGTGGTCATGGGATCTCACTCGGGACCATAAGCCTGGTGAGCGCATTTCTTTCTCTTGGCCAAATTTCCCAGCGCATTTGTCACCAATAAATTGCCTGAAAGCTGATTGGCTCTCTCCACAAAATAGCGCTCTTCTCCGTATCTTCCCAATGGAGTATCCATCTCCATTCCGAACTATGCTGAGGGGAAATGCACTTGTAGATGCCACCAGTGCCAGACACACTGAAAGCGGTACCTCCGAGAATTCCAGTGAGGAGATAAGGCGCTCGTCAACAATATTTACCTATCGTACAAACAATGGACCTAATTAGGTGTTTCCGAACTCCGGAGAAGTTCACCCTGACTTCAAACCCGATCAGCACCCCCGGTATCACGAAGGGGACAAGTCCCTAAGGCGTTCCGGAGACCGGAAACGTGCTCTCCTCGATCCGTCAAGATTATCCCGAAGCAGCAAACCTAGGAACGGATTACCGATTTTTTCCCATGAGGAAAAAGTTACCTTGTTCAGGTATGATGCCACTGCACCGCACATATGTGCTAAGGCCTTCCGTCACGTTGACCACGGCAAATATCTGAGAAAAATCGAATCGTAGGACATGATTAGTATCTCTTCCCCTTTTGCCTACCACATGTCTTATCATACGGCGTCGGTACCAACCCTGGCCCGCTGTGGACAGTTATTATGCGGCAGGCAGTTACCTTGGGTAGGTAAGGCTCAATTGAGCCAGTAGAAGGAGACGGGAGTCGAAGGTGGCTTGCTTACGCCCCCACACTGGCCCACAGTTTTCCCACTCAAATCTGTTTACCGGCAACTAAGTTTTGTCGAGCACGGTGCAAATGATGCTCCCAGTCCCGCTCGTTAGATGTTAGATCTTTGGCGTGTGAGAAGCAAGAAAGAATCCCTGTGCAAATCACCCAAGTGAACCTGTCTTCTTCCAGCAATTCCGTGATCTCCGATTCCGGACTCCCCGTTTAATTATTCAGGTCGAGTGATAACTGGGACCAGTGAAACTCCACCCAGCGTATGTAATAGTTGCATGGTCGCGGATTTGTACGGAGAAATAAATCCCAGTACCAGTTTTTCTGAGAATTCGGATCTCGGAAACGTTATTATGTTAGGGCTGGCTCTGCGGGTGGTTACATATTATTGCGAGGAATGGTAGATGGTTTGGGATCGAGAAAGAGCTATTAAAGGGAAGAACCTCCAGAGGAAAAAAGAGTCCTGATGGTATCCAAGAAGAGGAAGAACGCTACCGTACGAGTATCATTCTAGCTTTGCTCCGTCCGCTTACCCGCACCTACCAAGCCAATCAAATCATGACAGTCCCAGCCTCAACCCCCCTAACAAACTTCGCAACCTACATCCCTCTCAATTCCACACAAACACGGGTCGGTCATTTGGATCTTGAAAGCCAGAAAATAACACCTCTCTCTCATCCATCGGGAACTCCTCTTACAAACCTCTACGAAGTCATCTCAGCTGGTAGGGATGCTCAATTCACCCCAACCTCAAGATTCGAACCTCCCCTCAAGCTCTCCTCTGTTACTCTTCTGCCACCGATATCAGGTAGGGATGTACTGGCTGTAGGAAAAAATTATGCCGATCACGCAAAAGAATTCAATTCTAGTGGGTTCGACTCGAGCGACAAGATTGACCAACCAACACACCCAGTCATATTCACCAAACGGGCCACAAGCATTGTAGCATGCGGGAGTGAGATATTCCCACACACGGGATGGACAGAAACTTTGGACTACGAAGGAGAGATCGGGGTAATTCTGGGGAAGGGGGGATTTGGGATTCCAGAAAGTGAAGCTTTGGATTATGTTTGGTATGAATATTTCTCGGCCCGTTTTCGTCTGAAAGTCTTGGAAGCTAATGTTTGTTCATGATTGAGGGGATTTACGATCATAAATGATGTAACAGCCAGAGAAAGGCAGAGGGATCACAAGCAATTCTTTCTTGGAAAGTCTGCAGACACATTTTGCCCCATGGTGAGTTGACCCCCCCATCTTCCAAATGCTCACCTAGACATAGCCAATCACTCACAACTGCCAGGGGCCAATTGCCGTACCAATAACATCTCTCTCGGACTACCAGTCCCTGCGAATAACAACGAGCGTAAACAATGAACCCCGCCAAGACTCGAACCTCTCAGAACTAATATTCTCCATCCCCACCCTCGTCTCCACCATCTCGAGCAGCCAAACCGTTCAGCCAGGGGATGTGATTGCAACCGGAACACCAGCAGGCGTCGGGATCGGCCACACTCCCTCAGCGTACCTAAAGCCCGGAGACGTCGTGCAAGTTAGTGTGAGCAATCTCGGAACACTGACCAACAAGATTGGCACCCCCGGCAAAAGGCCACCACCAATCCCCCAGCAGTCACCCGCCCCACCGAAGAACTTTACCCCATTGACCACTCTCCGTAATAGAAAGCAGGTCTATGTTGAACGCCACGGTGACCAAACCTCCTCTAATGTCATTGTCCTTGTCCACGGCCTCGGTGCAAACACCACTTTCTACCACCCCCTATTATCACCAACGTTATGCAGGCATAACCTAATCCTCTACGATCTGGAAGGTCTTGGCCAGACACCCACAATAGCAAGTTCCGTCACTAGCGTATCCACCTACGTTGACGACCTCGAAAACCTGATGTCCTCCCTCCCCCTTCCCCCCGCCTCTAGGGTCTCCCTAGTAGCTCACTCCTTCGGCTGCCTCATAGCCCTAGCCTACGCCTCTAAACACCCCCTCCAAAACCTGATCCTCCTCGGCCCCGTACCCATACCACTCAAACCAGCTTCTGCAGAAGCCGTCCTGAGGCGTGCCGACAAAGTCCGCGCAGAAGGCATGTTCCCACTCACAGAAGCCATCATCTCCGCAGCTCTTTCACAAAAGACTCGCGCGGTAAACCCTCTGGCAGTGACGCTCAGCCGGTCCATACTTCGCGGGAACGACGTGGAGGGGTACGCCAAGTGCTGTGCCGCATTCGCGCAGTTCACAGGGGAGGGTATTAACTGGGACAGATTGAGGGTCTCCGGTGATAAGGTTGTTATTGCGGGCGATGAGGATAAGTCCGCGCCGCTCAGCATTGTTAGGAAGACCGCTGCGAGGATTCAGGCTAGGTTGGTTGTGCTCGAGGAGGTGGGGCACTGGCTAGTTATGGAGGACTTGGAGGGGGTTGGGCGGGTAGTTGAGGGGGTTTTCCGTTAGGAAGTGTGATTCAACTCAGATGTTCTTGCACTGCAAATAAACGTCATGCCTAAGCTTACTTCTTACTAACTAACTTGCTGACCAAAGATATCATGAAAGACAAAGTACATCAAAACAGATACAAGGCAAAAAAATTCAAAATCTCCAGCACCTATTCCTTTCACCCAAACTGGAAATAGGAAAAACACGTGGAAAAAACACGGATGAAAATAAAACTAGTTGGCAAATAGGGTGAGATGAGAAAGCAAGCTAGCTAGCAACTTAAGGCATAAGGATAATTTTTCCAATAAGATAAGCAAAGGCGAGACCAAAAGAGGAAAAACATCACTTTTCTTATTGCTCTTCTAAACGAACAGAGCAGAATGGAATGGGATGGAATAGGTTTACACCGAGGACATCGCACACTGCTGACTAAGATCGTCCTATCCCCCCAATTTCAAATCAGTAAAGCCAACCCCAGAAAGCAAGAAAGGGAAGAAAAGAAACCTACCCAACTAAAAGCCCCCGGCGAAACCCACTGGCTCAAATCCTGCATATAACTCCCCTGCAGCCAACTATCCAATTCCATATCCTGCGGGTACATATCCACAAAACCTGGATTTACTATCGTTGCCGCTGCGGCGGCCTGGTAGTACATTGGTTCGGGAATGATGCCTGTTGGTGAGGCGGTGATTGGTTCGAGGTGGTAGGTGTTTTGGTGATGGGGGTTGGCGAATGGGTGAGTTGAGTAGAGGGAAGTGTCTTTGTACATTTGGTTTTGTTGGTGGGGCGGGGGTGGGGCGGGGGTGGGGTGGTGTGTATAGGTTGTGTCCATTACTTGGGTAGGGGGTCGTAGAGGTGCTGCTGGCGGTGGTGGGGGAGTGACAGTTTTTATGAGGCCGGTTATTTTTTTGCTAAAAAGGCTCTATTGTTAATACATACCTCACTGCTCGGGGATGGGTGGGATGAGGGGGTTTTACCGAAGAAAGTTTATAGCCGGCAGCGTCTTTGCAGCGATCGGGCTCCTAGGCGCGTTCTTGCTAAAATGGTCGTGTACCTGCTGGAAGGCCTCCCAGGTTGATGACTGACTTGGGTCATGCATTGACAGGAGATCTACGGATACCACTATCACGGCATGGAACGCGTGGAAGGTTGCTAGGCCGTTGGTGTACCATCTGTAAGGTTGGTACTTCGGCTCCGTATTAAGGATGTTGTATATTTCTAGGATCGACGTCGCAGATTCAATGCATTGCCTCCTTGAGTTCGGGGCGACAGGGTGATTCTCCGCAGACGATTTATGAAAGTATGGACGGTGGAGGAGCAAGAACATCTGGTGCAGATGCCCATGTAAGATATACCAATGCACTTGATCGTTCGCCTTCAGCTCGTTCAGCTCCGTGCCGTCGGCCGAGTACTTGCCTGGCCAGGTCTTCTGCTCGTTGCGAATCTCCTGATCCAGCTCGATGATAGTCGAGTAGTCCGGTTTTTCCCCGCCGAACAGCTTTTCATATATCTTGGATGTGATGTTCAGAAGCCGGAACTTCAAATTTAGATAAGTCATCTGCGTCGGGCGTGAGGAAGCTTCCCGCACTCCTGTCCTGGTGATGTCGACGTCGTTCACATCCAACGGCAAGCGCGTTTCAAATTGGGTGGCCCTCATCATGCTCGGTCTGCCAAAGGCAGACGCTTGGAAGGCGTCAAGCATGAGGATTGCTGCCCAGCATCGTCGTCTCTGTTCTGTTTCTACTGGATCCAGCCCAAGGTTCGCCCCATCTTTATGACATCCCAACCCTGCCGCAATATTTGCGGTCAAGCCTATAATCACCAATCAGCATAAGTGTCACATTTCAGAATTATGCACCCAGAATCACAGGTTTAGGGTTGCTTTGTGGTGGGGGGAACGCGGGAAATTTCTTAAAAGTGGAGGGAAAAAAATGAGGGATGATGGAAACCCACCCAGTAATGCCCAACTCATGCCCCCATCGTTAGAATGATTCTTTGAATAAATTAGTAAAATCAAACATTGTATAGTGCTGAGGCGATAGCTCTCCATGAACCGATCCGCAACAAGGCATCTCATCGCTAAATCGCAATATCGTTTGACATAACTACTCAAATCCAAACCCCTGCCTGCAGACATATGCAGATGCTCCTTAAGGACCGCGTCGTTATCGTCCAGTGACATGACACCCACTCCGAGCACAACGAATAGAAGTGCAAGCCATGAGAGTGAAACATCCTTTGGCGACCCCCAGAACGCCCGATAATCCTCCATGAACGACGGCTCATGGAGGACATGAAACAATGACGCAAAAACCTCGATGTAGCGGGAAACGAGATAGTCAATCAGCGGCTTCGGTGGAAGCATAAGAATGAATTCCCCAGCATCTGTATTTGTCGGCGCCGTGAACAAGGAATACGACGCGGGTGTCTGCTTCTCTACTTGCGGCTGCTGTTGCAACTGCGTTCGTTGTGGCTTGTTCCCATCATTCGGGGTCGATGCCTCCTCCCCGTCGATGTCCCCTTCGCTGATATTCCGTATGGAAGCCTTCAAGTCGCCCATTTCCAACAACACGCAATCCCATCTCGACTGGTCAACGTAGGAAGCTCCCCCATTGGTGTCGTATTCCAGCGAGGCATTCGGGCGGCCATTCTTGCTATCCCTGTCGTCCTCGTCGTGATGCCCGGGAGGCGACAGGGTGCTCGACGCACTAGTAGCCGGCGACAGTGGCGGGGGCATAAATGACAAGAGGTCGCTATTCCCAACACCACCACCGCCGCCATTCGGCGGCGAACCGGCCTTCGCAGCCTTCTCTGAAGCGCGGATTTCTTGGATCATGCTTTCGAGTTTCCGTAGTCTCTGGCGTAATTCTGCACATTCCTTAGCCTGACGGAGAGCAGTCCCCTGGGGACCGAAGGAGCAGAGAAGAGCGTCCCCCCTATTCACGCATGTTCCGCATGGTAGTTTCCGATCACACTTTGTCTTCTTCTTGATGCACGTAGCGCAGCTCAGTGGCCTCCTCACGCCACGGGACCCTCTCGGTCGATTTACAGAGGAAGTAGTCTCGGTGCGGGTGGTGATAGTTGTAGTGGAATGGTGGGTTGTGCGGGAGTTCGCGTTCGCGCCATCCTCAGGGCGATGATCTTCTGCTGGCGGGAGTCGAAACTGTGTGAACATTTTTGCAGTTCTTATTGTTTATTTATTTTCCCTCTTTTCAAAGCTTTTGTTGGTTCGCCCGCATAAGCCAGGAGAATGGAGAAGAGGAGGACGAGGAGGGGGGAAGCAAGGGGGTGGTGGTTAGGTGAGTGAGCAAATGAGTGAGAGAGCGTGAGAGAGGTGTCTAACAGGGAGAGAAGTTGTAAGAAGGGGTAAGGAAGTTGGAAAGAGTGCTAGCCGTGGAGGTATGGGTATGGTATAGTATAAGCAGGATTTGCGTTTAATATTCCTTCCTCCTTTGTCCGGGTTCTTATTATCTGCACTCCCTCACACACGCACCCCCACAACACTTCCCACACACAACCACACACGCACAGGAAGGAAAAACAGCGATCACAAAGCGTGGGGAGGCTGTGGCTCGCGAGATCTACCATCAAGGCCAATTTGGACTGTGCTGGGGTGGGCAAGACCTTTCACTTACCATATCTATCCCAGCGTAGACCACAACTATGCACACGGATGGCGACCTCATAGTACGGTACACAGCACGAGCCCAACACCCCCTCCGGCACCGGAGTAAAGTGACTAAGCGAAGGTCTTAGTGATCATGTGATATAGCTTATCGCAGCATAGCGGTATGGTCCACTGCGGTTCATCTGCCGGTAACAAGTTGGCGTCTGGGTTTTTGAAAATCAAAGATACAAATTTAAAAATTTAAAGGTCCTGATAGAACTAGAAAAGCAGAAATGTACACCTCTATACCCTCCCCCCATTTCTCGTGGTACCAGTACCAAGTGTGCCACCTTTTTTTGCATTACCACCTGCACACTCATGTACGGTGCGAGTACGGGATATTGACATCCACAGAGGTGTTTCGGGGTACTTTGGAGGCATGGCCTCCCACACTTGAGGAACTCGAAGCACCCCAGCGATGAGCTCTTTAACCTCCCGAGGCAAGTAGGAGTAACAGTGTCTAATGCACGGTTAAGTAAATTCCATGCAGTTGACCAGAAATAGTCAACCAATCAGGCAACAGTTGAAATTTGTTGGAGCATTCAGAAAAAGACAGTGGATGTGCCTTTTTTTTTCATAGCTGCTGTCCCACTATGACTCGAATTTTGTTTCCTTGATTTAGAAGGCATTATGCGCTAGATTCATAACTGCGTTGTCTCCGCTCATCTATGATAATATTATTATATATTGTCTGCCTTGGTGTGCGGACCGAGGCTATCACCAAGACTTTTGCTTAGTCACTTTATGTGTGATGGAACCCGTGATCGAAGGAAGTAAAATCGTTGCTCAACGAAATCCAGTACGAGTACCGGTACAGTCTCTCATGGGGTTGTGACGAATACCGGTATCAGCGGGTGGCGAACAGGGGTATTTGGCCAGTAAGAGATCGAATTCGTCCAAGTAGGGTAACAAAAAATCCCTGTTCGTCGCCCCCTGATATTCGTCACGACGCCATGAGAGACTGTACCAAGTACCAGTACGACCACAACGACTCCTACCCCGTCTGTCCTGTAACATGCCACTAATACATTCCAGAACAGGTGCCTTATGGGTTCAGCGGCGGAGAAGCATTGCGAAAGGCTCGGGTCACAATGTTTTGATTCCAAAGCATGCTAAATTCAGTTCTTCATCCATTCCCCATATCATACTACCGGTATACTAATCCCTATTGGTCCGACGATCTTTACCACTACCTTCCAACTCGGCCGTGCGAGTATGATGGGTGCCACACCCGGAAAGCCAACCATCGGCATCACAGTTTTTGAGCGGTACCTCGGAAACAGACTATCTGTTTTAGCAAGGGCAGAAATTTCTCTATGATGAATGCTAGGATCCCTCCCTCTTTTGCACCAGGCTCCTCGCTTCCACAGTTGGCACTCTACTCGGGTGGAGAGAACCCGGGCACATAACGGTAGCGCGGTCTTTCTGGGCCTCAAAAAGGCTAGCTATTGTTGTCTATGGATCCCTTTGACCTGCTTATTTTATGCTCGCGCAAACGCTGGTTCCGCGAACCCTAGTCCGGCTGGTCGAAATTACGTGTGGGTGTAACACGAATTATGCAACTGAGCTGACCAGATATGCTAATTTCTGGTAAAAAGAAACGAGTCTGTGGAACTCTTAGTAGTGGCTGGATCAAACACCGTTCTCTGAGTTTTAGACTATCAAATATATTGCGAACTAGCGGGCACCGCGCTGAACCGGCCTGCAAGTATGCCCCAAGGCGTTGTTGTGTTCCACGAGACGCTGATATGGCACCAGCCGCGCGCCCCATAACATGCATCGAGGGGCCGGCCAGAACACGGACAACCACAGCAAAAAAACAATAAAGCAAACGGTCTGAATACCGCTCCGCAAAAGCAAACTGGAACAAATTGTGCGGTCGCGGCCGCCTCCCTCCCACCAATGCGGCAACCCTTCCCTCCAGTATTCCAATTGCCCCTCCCTCCTTCAAAAAGCCAAAATCAAAAACCAACCGTAAGAGGTTGCAGACGCTCCCTACTCCCCAGTCTAACCCATTTGCATCCAATTCTGTCTTTAGCCTCCCCCCCCTTTACTAAACCCTGCGAGGATCTTTTCCGCACGATTCCGGGGCTGTGATGAGTATTTCTCTCTTCGCGCCCTGACTTTGGCTCTGGTCGAGATATTCCGGTACCGAGAACGCGGGGCGAGTGTGTTGCTGTACTCGTATCGTAGTGAGAGTCGCCATAGGGACATGCTCTGGTATGGATTGTACTCGAGTATTTATGCGCCAGACCACCATGCTCTACTCGAGTACCTTGCATTGCGATATCCGGAATTTTAGTTGTACCGGTAATCGGTTATACTTGCGTCGGAGTAAGCTGTCACGAGATTCCCGGGTTTTTCCTGCGGTGCTCTCGAATGCACCATACAATAACTCGCAGCATCAGTTACCGGGGGCGAGGGGATGGCGCAAAGCATCCTCCCCACTGATCCGGGGAATTTCTCACCGAAAAACGTTTTCCATCGGCCCCACCTTCCACGGGGCTCGCGTAAGCCAAGGTGTTAACACCGCTTTAGCCCGGCAGGTGGAGTGGCGTCTTGGAAAACTTTGATCCCTTCAGACAAGCAGATTCAGGGCTGATCGCACAAGTGCCGTAGGTTAGCGAGGGCTCGAGGCTTGTCGACGTTGACAACAGTTAAAGCGATATTCCCATTCTCTTTCTACTCAGTACTGCGCTTTCTGGGAGGGGGGTTTTGTCTCGGAACGAAGATCAGAAGCCTGCATGGGGGTGCTTAATTTATCGAGGTACTTGTACCAGCACAGTATAGGTACAATGCAGTGCGCCTGTCCTGCGAAAGCAACACTCGTTCGCCCGCTCACTTGCCCGCCCATGGCAGCAACAAGAGGGTCTCGCCAAGTGCCGTGCGTGCCGTAGTCGCTCACCCAGGTAAACGCCAGCCAGCCAAGCCTCCCCCTCACCATCGAAGCTGCACAAGCCATATTATGGAAGGTTGTACCTTCTACAATTCCTCACATCTATCACCTGATGAGCTCGAGTGCTGCAGGTCAGTCAGAGGTGCGGTAGTACCCAACCGGTTGCTGTGCTATCGAAGACCTGTGATACAACATCTCCAACATGGGAGGAAGAAAAAATGCCGGCAAACCATCACAGATCATCACTCCCCAGACCTAACCAGCCGACTGCGGGTTAACCCCCACCCTCCCTGGCGACCGGCTCGCTACCTGTACGAGTAGACTAGCGAACTAGTCCAAGGGGCTATCTCGCGCGGTGTACCGGTACTGTACTAGAGTAAGGTAGATTATCTCCAAACCGACCAATCAAAGCCCTTAAAGATGTATTAGGTGAGCAGATTTTGAGACGTGCTGCTGGTCACTTTCCTAAACTGTGGATTGGAGATACCAGTAAACCACATATGTCGCACCCAACCGCTAGGCCACGCTCTCAGACCTTGCGTGTTCTTCCTTCCCTTCTGCCCCTGCCTTCCGTCCGCGAGCGAGCAGACCAAGCAATCCTTCGCAGAATCCCATCCCACACCCAACGCACCGGTGCTTCACATGTCTCCTCCCTCCCACTATCTGTCGGAAAATGTATAGAATATTAGATGTGATGTGGTGGTGGTGAGTTAGGCTACATACATTCACTGAAGGAGGGGGGGGCTTTGTGCTACTGCATGGAAGAACGAAATCGAGTACGGTATGATGATACGGTGTTATTCATTGACAATTAACGGCGCACGCAAAGATGTGTGGCAGTGGAACCCGACCATAACTCTGCAGGTTCAACCCTAACTAATCACTTAAAAGGGTTTTTGTGTCTCTGGTACTTGTATCATAGCATCAATGGTAGGTGGGGGCGGTTATTAATGATGATATTTAGTACTATACCTGTTTTAGTATTTTATAATAATTATTATCAGATTCTTTATATTTATTTATTTATTTTTCTTTAAATTTCTGATTATATTTTTGAAACCATATTGTTTCTCAATAACTTACTTGTAAATCAAAAGCTAAATACCTCTAATGCACAGTAAGTAGGTACAGCCTGAGTATCATGGTTTTTTCTTATAGTTATATAGAAGATACTACTGCACTCTACCCCATCTGAATTAAAAGATATGCACCATGAGACATTCAGGTTGAATTAATATTAACCTTGCAATATTACCATTTTTTTTTTTTACTTCTCAATGTCAAGAATACCTGTTACTATTCGAGTAAATAAATGGATAAATAAATAAAATATATTGAACACTGAACAAATTCTCATAAATCTACCCTATACTACGGAAACTTGTTAGGATCAAATTACACCACCACCACCTCTCTCATACTTACTAATTATCAGATCTTATATTACTTGTAGTAATTAGTTTAGCACTTTTTTGGGGGGGAGGGGGGGAGGAGGAGGAGGAGAGGATCCACAAGCTGATGGTCTATTACCTACTCGAGTAGAGGGACTTGTGGATTTTTGGAGGTAGGACACTGAATAGAAATGGAAATGTTTTTCTTCCCTTCGTTTGCTAAGTTAACTTAGTGCTTTGGGCTTTTTTTGTTTTATCTAATTTACATCCTCTGAGCCCTGATTTTGTATAGTACTGTACTTGTATAATACCTATGATAAGAAGACTTTCCTCTACATACGGTATTCGCGCGCACTCACTTTGTCCTATTACCCATCTAGTATAGGCTAAGTTATCCGAAGCCATCATAAATGAGAGAAGAAAACAAATTCCACAACTCATCCAATTCTAACGTTACCCATACTGTAACAGATCCTAATATGCACATATTGTTACAGTAATACCCAGCATGCTCAAGCAGACGCAGGTATTCCTACCGGTACCTAAGTATGATACCTACCTACCCCGCAGAGTATCTTGGGCAAAACTTATTCCAACCGCCCCTCCCTAGGACTCGTGGGGCTCTGGCTAATTATCCTTTCCCCAGTTACTATCCACGACCCCTTTTTGGTTGGGATAAGGTATGGTATGGTAGGGGGGTTGGTTGTCTGGGGAGAGATTGCGGTTGTTGCGCGATCGGTTGCGTCGCTAGCCAAGCTTGAGTGTTGTTGTTGTTGTTGTTGTTGTTGTCCGAGAGCTACAGGATTATAGGTACCGGTATATGTCTATGTTGGGGGATTATCCGAGGGGAAGGCGGGAAGGGATTAAGTGAGCAGGGAGGGAGATCACGAGCTCGAATTCCTGGTATGTATAGTACTGTACCGGTACCGGTACTCGGGTAGAGTATGGTGTGGTGATTGAAGGAAACGTACCGGTATTCCACGCCATAAGTTACAGGTTACCGGCAAGAAGTACCTGAACACCGGGATCAACAATTTGTATGGCAAATTGTCCGTGTGTATCTGAGCGCCCATACTAAATTCAGACTCCAATGTTCGGGTTCTCCTTGCCGGGAACTTGTAGGGAGCGCCAGGCATCGCGAACCATCTGCAAGTTTTGGCCAAGTGATTGGCTGAACCTCAGTTGGGATTTGAATGCTCGAGTGATGGCTAGTATGTGGGTAGATGGCTCACTATGACGAGTGCTGACTATGACGTGGAATATGTTACAAGTGATAATGATGACTACGGTTGGCTATGAATTATGACAATCGCCCCAGGAAACAACATCTCTCAAAGGCTACAATATCGCGATTACTCGTACGGAGTGCGGTAGACTGCGTATTCCAATGTCACTACGCCACGATGCGCTACGGTAAAAGCAAGAATTATAAGTGTCCTCCCACTTCCTCCCACCTTCCCATGAAAAATCCCTACTCACAATATCGCCTAGGAATGCATCGCCACAGAGAGAATAAATGAAAAGACAAAAGAGAAAAGGTAAAAAGAGGAGCAGAAAGGGGAATAATTGTCTGAGAAAGATTTGTAAAAAAGATTCTAGCCCCCCGATAAACTAAGTCCTTCACCGGAGCGAAAAAAGGAGAACAAGAATAAGAACTACCAGAACGAGCACCAACCTGAAGAAAAGAGTAAGCGTTAATAAAGTAAAATGTAAGGGGGAAAGGGAAGACGCGATTGCAGAGGCATACCGATATAGTGCTGGCAAAGGTTTTCCAGGTTTGTAGCCTGATCGATTAACCTTGCCACCTGTTTGGAAATCTCAAGTTCCTCGCCGGGTTTGAAGTCGGTGCCTAGTAAGGGAAAAAGAAAGAAGAAGAAAAGGTCCGTGTTAGCATCAATTATGCGCAAGCACGAGAGAGGGTAGAGTAGAAACTTAAAATCAACGTACCTGTTAACTTGGCCTTGACGCGCTCGAGCACTTGCAGGGCGCGTTCGTTCTGTGCCTCGGGCTTTCTTGAGGAGTCGTTTTCGTCCCCATCTGAAGACTCATTCCGAAGTCGGAGCAAGTCTGGGTGATCTAGTGTGGCAATAATACTACGACGCTTGCCGCTTTCTCCTGGCATACCTGCCGGCCCGATTTCCGCTGGACTCTCTTTCGTTCCGAGACGCCAGTGCATCAACGGGTCATGCATAAAGGCTTCCAGAACTGCCATGAGGGATTCCTTATTTTCTCGAAGCACTTTCATGACGGCTTCACACGTTGTCCTAAAGCTACCTTCGATGTTACTGACCTCCATAGCATAAGTCAACATGCGCGTAAGTCTGAAAGGCACTTTCTCAGGATATTTCTCGCGGTGCATGGCGACCTCAAAGCAATCTCCAAAATCGATGTGGACGACTTTCCCAGTAACACGGTCAAGCATCAGATTGGACGGGTGTCTATCGCCAAGTCCAAGAATGTATCCAACCATAGACATTACGCCTAAGGACCTAGTGTAGTTTGTGCGGCGATCAAGCCAGGCTTCAGAGCTCTTGCTCTTCAACCATAAAACTCGGTAAAGATCTTGTCCAGTAGTATTGTCTAAAGCGTACCCGAAAACCTCAACTTTTTGCATAAGCGTCAAGTTGTCATAGTCGGGCGCCATCTGCAACATGATTCTGTGCTCAATGTTCAAAAGAATCTTCCGGCTGTCGCGATATTCTCTGATCAACACATGTAGAGTGTCGCTATTGGGGACCCATCCAAGTAGGCCTGAATTTTGCGATAGCGGGATGACCGGGTATTGTTGTATATTGAGATGTCTCTTGAAACATTCGGAATCCACGGACAACAAGGTATTTACGAGACCGAAAAGCTGCATAACACGTTCGTCCTGGCGGATATCTTCGTGTCCTTTCAAGGCATATTGATACGGGTTGCCATCACTTCCCTTAATGGTCAACTTTCTGGGCCTCTGCTTGGATGAGATGACACTAAAAGTCGGATCGAAGCTCATGATCCTCACGACAGGTTTGCCGGTCGCATATGTGCCTGCAAGATGTCAGATAACAAACAACAGCTATTTATAGAATTTGGGGACCTTACCAGGCACGGCTAAGTCAAGCTCAAGGGCCCCTAGTAACTTAGGCGATACATATTGGAGATCCAAAGAGTTGAGTTGCGGTAATTGTTTGGTAATCTTACGGAATACCTATAACCAAAAATTAGGGATGACCAATTTGAGCCGCGAACAGTGTTGCGCGTAGAATACCTGGTAGTACAGATCCCACGCCTGGTTAAGGTCCCCAACCTCCCCGGTTCGTTTGTAGGCAGAACAGCACTCTTTAGCCTCATGAAGATCTCTACCAAACGCCTGGTGGAATGAGATCTCTCGCAGTGTTTCAGGTCCCTGAAATCATGTCAGCTTTTGGAACAACTATAAATTGACATCATAACACATACCCGTTCCAACATATCATGGAGTGGTTCGAGTGTTTTAAACATCATCTCAATATTGTGATCTCCAAAGTATAGTCTCGAAGCTTCTTCAAGCCCTTCATGCCAAAGCTCATGCCACAAGACTGCGACTCGGATAAGCTCTTGACTAACTATCTCTGCTTGTTCGACTAGTTTCGGACTATGTGCTTTCATGCTGTCCATAATCTGGGCGGCTGACTTCTGACGTCTTGAGAAATGCGACTTTGCCGCAACAGTCAATGGGTATACTAAAGCTTGAGGATGCGCCCTCCCGACCTCAGCAAGAAGCTGATGAATGGAATGTCTCACTGTCGAGTCAGGTTGGTTGATCCTGGCAATTAGCTGTGGGATGACTTCCAACCAAGTATCCACACTAACAGTGTTGAAACCATCAGTGACAGCCATATTGACTTCCGGGTTGCCGCCATGCGCAAACCATAGGGTGAGCAGTCTAAGGGTATCTTGAAGAGAGCTTCCAGCGGAAAGAGCGATCGAACGAAAGAATCCGCTAACGGCAGGAATTACGTGGCTTTGTATCATCTCTGAATTTAGGCGGCCATTTTCCCGCCCTTCTGGTACAGACGCTGCTGTCACCACCTCAAAATTTGCAAGCGCCCAAGCGTGCCATGCCTTGTACCAGTCCTTGTGGAAGTAGGTCGCTTTTTGGTAAGAGTCCAAGATTCTAGAAGAGGTCCGTGGCTCAGCATGCCAACTCTTATGCAATGCTACTTGCCATTCGCCCTGCTTGAGATAACATCTAGCAAGAAGGCGCGTATGTTCATCATCAATTGCTATTGTCATCGATTGCTGAGGGCCGTGAGGGTGACCATTTGTCATGTTGACTCTTAAGTCATGGGATAGGGAATCAGTGAAATCAAACAAGTGCTGGATAGCCTCCTCCTGCTGTCCGGTAGCCCACATAAATTTCAAGCGTGCATAAGTGACTTGTGGAGGAACAGAAGTGCCCGATATCGACCCAATGCTCTCGTTCTGTGGAAGTAATGAATTCAAGGACTTTTCGGCAAGCCCTATCCTACCCGACTTTCGACATAGATTCGAGAACTTTATCCACATGTCCATGTTCTCCTTCGGTGAGATCACGAGAGCCCGTACTTTTAGCATTCGTTGCCAGACTTCCACATTCCTCTGGCACCCCTTGAGGCGCTTGGTCCACGTACGCCTCATGGTCTCCTGCTTCTCCGGCTGGTTGGTGTTCTGCTTGTAAGTTATAATCTCCTCAAGTTCCGCCAACATTTGAACCCGAACAATCACACTGTATGCCCGATTGTAACTCTCGCCAACCAGGGCGCTCAACTCCGTATCTAGACCCTCCCTAGCCTTTTCGATGTGTTTCGCAGCATCCTCGAATTGATTCCTATGCAGGGCGAGAATCGCACCAAAGAAACTCCTATCCGGCGAGTGTTCCTTCATTACCATAATGTATTCATCCATCAACTCCCATTGCCCCAGCCCCCAGGCCGCCGCAGCAGCAAGAGGAGCAATCAAGCGTTGGACATCACGGGCTGCATGTCGCCACTTGTCCTGGGCAAGTTGAGAGAGATGATCCCATTCACCGAGAGCATGGAGACATCTCATTTTACCCATAGTTATGTCGAAGGAATTAGGTTCAGTTGCTTCCTTCTCCTGGTAAGCTTTCAGGGCCTCTTCCCAACGTTGTAGCTTCTCAAACCACGATTCACGCAGGGGGACGTCATTATATAGCTGAGCTCGCCGCAGAATACCTATCGCCGCGTCCGATTGCTGCAGTTGATTATTGATGCTAATGAGCGCCTCAATAACGCTTGATTGAGGTTCTTGAAGGAATTCCAATTCTTTATAATGCAAGGCTTTTGCATATGCGTGACACTTGGCCGCGTACATTCCGAGAGTCCTTATGTCGATGGGTAAAGCTTTGTCATCGTGCTCCATAAACTCCGCAAGATTCAGGAGGATTTGCAAGATCTCAGGTGGAATGTGAGGCGAAACAAGGGCAGTCTCAATGGACCGAACCAATTCTTCCTGATAGGAACTTAGATAACAGCACTCTACACGAACAATAACGGGGATACCCACCTGGTATTGATCATATAACTCAGTCCAACATGACACAAATGCAGCGTTAAAAAGATCCCTGGCCAAGGGATAATATGCCCCCGCCAGTCCAGCGCATGCCCTCAGGGCATGAGATGGTGATTGCTTCAAAAGCTCCACACTAAATCGACGGATCCACTCCTGCCAATCCTCGCGAGTCGAGCGTTGCGACGCCTCCCAAGCGTTCTTCAGATGCTGCTGGTTTACTGGCAGCTTCTTTGGCCCAAAGTCTGCAAAAGATACCTCATCAGGGTTTTCGCCATACCTACTTTTGTTAACAAAATACATAGTTGTAGGGGGTCTATAATATACATACATCTCGTCGGGGCTCAAGTCTTGTGGCAACGGCTCTCCCTTCAGTAGTTTGCTCACAAGGAGTTCATAATTAGTGTGCTGTATCTTGTTCACTTGTAAAATCTAAAAGGTATCGTTAGTAAATCGAACGAAGTATCTTTGAATGCAGTATTTCTCACTTTGTTAATCATTGGAATGAAATGAGCATAGTCGTGCCCAAGTTGAAACACAAGAGCGCACAGAGTATCGAGAGCTGTTATTTTTAGCTCATGGTTACCTGTCTGATTTCCTGTCATCAAAACCCTCGATAATGGATGCACGATCCTAGAAGCGTGATCGGATATGTTGACTTTTCGGGATAGCCTTGCCACAGTTTCCATCGCCACTTTCCTGGTTTGAATCCGGTGCCCGGGCTTTTCAAACATCCGGACAATCACGGGCAAGATAAGATGCATATATTCCTCACTGCTTGAACCAAATACGACAAAGGCATGGAGCACCTTCTCTGGTGGGCCAGGGCGGTTGGGATCTGCTGTCTCTAAAACTTTGAGCATGAGTGGGAGAAGTTGCGCAAGATACACTTTGAATTCCCCCTCTAACGAATGCGCGATGGCCTCAACAAGCTGGAGGATAGTAGATTGCAATCCCGATGCCGACTCCCAATAGTCCCTAATAAGTGCGAGGATGCTGGGGAGGAAGTTTCGGATATGTTGTTTGACAATGGAGACCAAAATACTTAACTGATTGAAGTACGGGTCTAGTTTGTTAGCCGGGCAAGCCCGCGTAACTGCGATGAAGCCGGGAATAATTTGTCCGAGGAATGGAACACATTTTAGTCCTAGAGTTTTGAAAATATTCATGATGGCATCAATAACAGATGAGTGGTGCTGCCCGAGTGAGGGATCTTTAAGCATATTCATCAACGAATTAATAACCACGGTGGAATAGTACTCTTCATTCGAAGGGGTAAGGCCTGTCATAATCAAGGAAACATCGGTGACTGCAGTGGCCTGATCTGATAGATGTATCTCCGAGCTTCTCTCGACAGTCTAATTTGGGTTAGCAATCTTCCAACCCGGTTATAGGAGACAAGATCAGACCTGATGTTTATAGGGATCCAGCGCTCCAAGAATACCCATCAACTTGATCGTCTCCTTTCGCAAAGTAGTGTTCTGCTCAGTCTTCACGATACCGACTAAGATGGTGAGAAGCTGTGGGTATTGAACATATGGCTCAATAACATAGCCGGAGTTGCTCGCCAATTGCCCTAGAGTTCTGAGAGCTGCATCCCGCTTGGCCGGAGAGCTTTGATCTTGAAGTGTCTCAATGATTAAAGGCATCAGTTCAGGTATATATGGTACCATATCCTCTCCACCAACAGTAGCAAGCTCTCCTAGAGCTGTCAAAATACTTGACGCCACACCTGCGCTTGGATCTCTCGCTTTTGGAAGTAGAACTGTGACCATCGGCTCTACGTATGGCCGGATAAGCTTCTGTGACGCCGCTACAAGGTGACTAAGGAGTCTAGCACTCTCCTCCTTGTTCCGGGGAACGTTCGAATATTCCAGCTCCGTGAGGAGCTGTATCAGGGTCTTTCTAAGGGACGGTATAACATAGGCAGGGTTGTGGAGTGTGAGCCTGCCGATAATAGTAATTGCGGCTTCTCGGATCGCAAAAACCTCATCATTTAGAGCCAAGAACAAGGAACGGACGTTCTCAGCCTTGGCAAGATGTCTATCAAACCGGGCATCTAAAGAAAGCAAAACAGTCTTTCGGATATCCGGGTCTAGAAGAGAATGAGCGATATTTTGGGGGTTTTCAAGGAATCGGCATACCTGGATCAGCAATCGCTACCGTCAATAACTTCTCCATCACTTCGCCAACAACCTGAATTGCGTGATTACTAGTCTGGAAGCATATGGGATCGCGGACAAAAAGTTGACAACAAGTTAATGCTGCCGCTTTGCGGACCTCTGTGTTGTCATCTTCGACGTATTTCATCGCAATATCACGAACAAACTCGTTCAAAATGTGGTCTGGTATGTCAGCCAGGGTCCCTGGCACCTCCTCTACAGCAGGAGGTCCGAATGGGAAGGGTGGCGGTGAAGGCCTACTAGTAAAATCAAAGCTTCCCAAGGTGTGCAGAGCAAGGGTGATTTCTGCATCCCTTTCCTCTGGGGTTTGCCCATCTCTGTACTGCTTTCCGGCAGCGGTCGAGGGAGCTTGAGGCGGTGTAGGACTCCCTAGAGGCTTAAAAGGTCGTCCACAGAGAACCATACTGATCATATTAAGTAGTCTTTCCTGAATTGTCGGTAGTAAAGGGGGGAGGTAGTGGGAGAGATCGACCAGAGCTTGTGTAAGCTTTACACTCAGACCGCAAGCAAATATGAGATCTAAGAGGTCGTGCATGTGCTTCGTCAAGGCCTGACCAACTGCAGTTGCTAACATACTGATGCACTCAAATATAGGTGCTTCTTGTTCCGCACGCTGTGCACGATTTCTCCTATCACATATCAGCACCATAGATGAGACCGGAGGTAAGAACCAAAGATACCCTTTCATCGTTAAACCATCTTTGATGCTTGTCAGTATGTGATCGAGGTACGGTCCCATACTGCTGCCGACAGCCAAAGCTACATCTCCGATAGCCTTGTATGCTGCCCCTCTGTCCTCGGAGTCTTTCTTCTTAAGCTGCGCTTGCAGATGCATCATGAACTTATGGAGATAAGAATTGACGAATTCCACCGGGTTATATTTGGCCAAACAGGGAATCATCTTTACGGTCAGTTTTCTTATCCCATGATCCCGGTTATCTTTTAGTCGCAAGACAATATCACAAGTTTCCCTATAACTTGTGCCCATGAACATCCCAGCAGTGTCCAGTAATTGCGAAAATATTAAAAGGCTCCCGTGAGTGGCATCGGTGGTGGTTATTCTCAACCCTGATCTCGCCTCTTCCAAAATCTTTGCATACCATTGATCGCGGTTCTTCTGGTCCCGATTTTTCATAATCCCGAGGCAAACACCCAAGGCTTCCGCGGCAGTTTCCCGAATAAGAACCTTTGGGTCCCGTAAAGCCACCCATATTAAGTCCAATATCTGACTGAGGAAACCGTAGATAAGAGTAGGTGAGCTTCTAGCTAGTTCCCTCAACAACAGCACTGAAGCAAACCGTCGATTTTCCTGTCTGTCAACCTGTAGCCACTCCAACGCTTGTTTCACCTCGCTCTCCACCAACTCTGAGGTTAAGGTTCCTCCAGGGGCCGCAAGCTGTCCCAGAGTTTTCGCGGCAAGAACCATACAGTGGTTGTCATTTCCGCGCATGATGCTGCGTAAATAGTTGGCATATCGTGTAGTCTTCTGTGTGCTATCGTCATGGTCGACGTCAATGAGTACACCCAAAGCAAGGATTCCTCCAATCTTGTCGACGCTATCATTGCTGTGGATAAATTCCGAGACTCGCCGATTAACTTCCGCATAGTACCGGGCAAGCCCCTCGTTCGAATGCTCTATAAGCTCCATTAGCACCAAGTCAGAACCTCCGAAACGGCAGTCGTACCTCGAGAAACAACCTCTAAGTGTATCTTCAAATCATTTGTCGACTTCTGCCGTATTTCCTCATGTCTACAACAAACCTCACAATCAGCCGCGTGCGGGAAGACAAGGAGTTGAGCTTTCGCGTACTTGCTACGGATATCTGTAAAAATCCTCCCCAGAGTTTCGAGCTGCGGAGAAGCCATGACGGCTTCAAAGTCTGAGAGGATCGTCAAAATATAGAAAGAACCTAAATGACTAAGGAATATGTAGGAACGGAGCGGAAGAGTGATGGTGTTGTAATGGTGATGGTGGAATTCAGCGTGGGGGTCTGGTTTATCCCTCTGTGGTAACTTTAGGTGGAGACTTGCTAAATGTGAAGTATTATATAATCATAAAACCTGACACGCTAATTTTGTGGGAGAAGGGGATGGGGTTTCGCCGTGGATGAGGCTGAAAATCAGCATTGATATTGTGAGAACCCATGATAGAAATAAGTTACAGGTATGATATCGTACTCGTGTCATACGACCAGTCTCCAGGCGATCGAAGCTAATGCCGGTATTATCCGGAGCTCTTATCATATCAGGGTTAGGCGTGCGACCGCGGCTTAACCCACGACACCGTAACTCGATACGGCATGATATCCAAAAGCCCTCTTCACTCAAGCGACCGACACCGCCGGGCGCAGTCCGACACTACTACCGGTACTTGTTCGTAGTACTTTCAATATTAAAATTGAGATTCCATAGGTATAACACCAGGAGAAGCATGGTACCGTGATCTAAAATACCGAAACCCACTCCACTCTACCTATCTATTGGTCAACTACCGCACCTGTACTCGTGACATGAGCGAATTATCCTATCATATTTACCTTTGAGTGTTTCACTCGTAAGGCGCACTACCGGTACCGGTATCGTACTTGTAGAATGCATTTTTGCTGGGCTGTGAGAACAGATGTGACAGGTGTGCGCCAATACCAGTAACACCAGGTCCACCCTACGAGTATGCAAAGAATACAGTATGGGCATACCCAAGCCAGGATTTAGGTGCCGGTACCAGCATGTCCTTTGTGACTTCGGTGATATATGGCACCCATATGGTCACACACGGCTTCTATGATTCATGGATATTGCCCGTCTGGGCGCTAGCAGGCAGTGCCTCGTGATTTTAAATTGAGGTAAAAATAAGCCTAGGTTTTTGGGCATGAGAAGTTATGAGTAAGCTCGGGAGACCCTGCGGTAGGCACTAGAGTAGATGATGCGGCACATATCTCACACGGCACCAATGCTATCTTATTCTGATCTCTACCAAATCACCGTGGACTTCGTAAGAAAGAATAGAAATAAAGCCGTTTGAAGGATTATATTACAGCACCATTTTCATCTGCAATTCCCAATACAATGCTTCGTCAACCTCTTTCCCACTCGCTTTAAAATCTGATGATAACAAGACAAAGCATCCAGACCCCAACTTTCACCAACAATCCCCCGCCTATCTTCCAAATCCAGGAGGATGCGGAGGGAATCCTCTACCACCCTGAAAGCCTGGTGGAGGCTGGAATCCGGGAGGCGCACCGGGTATTCCACCTTGAAAGCCTGGGGGGGGGGCTCCGGGAAACCCACCAGGTGGGGGAGCGGCACCCATCGGAGGTGGGGCCTGCCCAAGACCAACATTCCTCATGGGACCTTGCAAGCCCGCAGGCCCACCCATCTGTGGCGGCAATCCTCCCGGAGGTGGGGGACCCCCCATACCAATTATAGGGAGTCCTCTCCCCGCAGGCCTGCTGATACCCGGTCCGGCAGCTGCAACACCAGCAGCCGATGGGCCACCAGCGGTAGTCGCGCCTAAACGAGAAGAAGGATCTGCTGGGGGTGGAGACTCGACGGATAAAGAAACGATGTGAAGTCCTCGCAAGATGATGAGACCCAGGGTGCGCTTTTCCTCGGTGATCTGACCTACGGTGCTGGCGGCTGGAGCGGTAGTTTTAGGTTTTCGCTTGATGCGGCGGAATTCTTCGGTATCTGCTAGAACGACATTCATGTGCTAGACGGTACTATTAGCTCGATTGATAGGGGCGCGAGATTTGTTTATATCCACCTTGTCAAACGCTAAAAGCGTCCCTGTTAGCTGGCGGCCATCGGTCATTGTCACCCGCATACGGTAGTTGATCTATACATCCGTCAGTATTATGAAAATATATCACAACCACCTGGGACCAATTCTCCCACGGGGCTGGTGGGTAGTCACGTACGAGGTTGGCCTAGATTCAATCAGCATCTTTCTCAACATCCACGTCAACGAAGACATCACCAGAAGCCATAAGGGTGAAGGAGTAGACTCACCATTTTCCCTTGTTGTTTTGAAGACATGATTGCTAGCGGGATGGGACAAGCCGCCTTTAGAGTTCCTCTTGTCACGATGATTGAGTAAAGTAATGAGGCTCACGAGGGTAGGATGGTCTCTAGAGAAGGATAGACGCAAAGCAGGGTGTTGTTGTCGATGTTGGCACCCTAACTCAAATTCTTGGCAAGACAGAAATAGCTGACTGATCTTTGAGTCAGCTCGCTTGCCTCAAGCCCTACCACCCGTGTGGATGTGACTGCCTCCCACCAACAAACTGGGCTGAATTGAAGGTGGGGGAACTCTCTCTGCCGCGAATTAACGATAAATGCTAACAGACGAGAAGACGATCAACGCCGAATACCCCCTACCAACAACAACCAGCAAACCAGATAATCAACACAATGGTCAGTTCCGCAATTTTGTCCCCGCCCCCCGACTACGTTTTTGCGAAATCAACACAATTCGAATGTTTTTTTAGGCTTGAAAAAGGATAATTTACTAACGAGAGTGTCTTGAAAAATGAAGGCCGACACCAAATCCAAAGACACCAATCCCATGCGTGAGCTCCGCATTGAGAAGCTTGGTTTGTCCCCATAATCATCCTCGCCGTCATCGGAAACCCACAGCTCGGGTACTCGATCTCGAAAAGAAAGAATACCAGGAGCTAATGAAACAATCAGTTCTCAATATCAGTGTCGGAGAGTCCGGGGATAGGCTTACTCGTGCCGCCAAGGTGTTGGAGCAGCTTTCTGGTCAAACCCCCGTATATAGCAAGGCTCGTTACACCGTCCGTACCTTCGGTATCCGTCGCAACGAGAAAATTGCCGTACACGTCACTGTTCGCGGACCCAAAGCCGAAGAAATCATCGAACGCGGGCTGAAGGTCAAGGAGTACGAGCTCCGTAAGAAGAACTTCTCTGAGACTGGTAACTTTGGCTTCGGCATCTCCGAGCACATCGATCTGGGAATCAAATACGACCCGGCTATCGGTATTTACGGAATGGACTTCTACTGCATTATGTGAGTTCTGGAAGTCGACCCAGGGGCGGTGGTCTTGGGGGTGGTTAAAGCATGTGTGGGCAAATACTGATGGGTGGAATGCAGGTCCCGTCCCGGTCTTCGTGTTGCCAAGCGCAGGAGGTGCCAGTCAAGAGTCGGTGCTTCACATCGTATCAACCAGACCGACTCTATTAAGTGGTTTAAGGCCAAGTACGACGCCACCGTAAGGTAGACGGGCTTGGTTTTGGGGGGGGGTTAAATAAAAATGGAGCGCGACGGTGGGGAGTTATTTTCTTCTACTGTTTTTTTTTTTCACAACCTGTACTTCAGAACTTCTCAAAGGATGATGTCTGAGGTATTCTCTGGCATCAAATGGGAAAAAATCACCCATCCCATGAACAGGATCGCACTACGAGCTACTTTGATACCGAGGGATTTACCCAATGGTGTGCGTGGTGGATCTACCACTGCTTACTATCACAATCCTTGAACATCAATTTGCTCCTCACCTGCTGCAAAGCACTCGGGTCTTGGCCACTCTAGGTATATGGAGGGCTCGGGCCCCAGGCTGAGTCACAGAATGTCAGAACTTTTCTTCAAAGGAACAAAATGCGAAGCACAAATACAGCCACGACATTGTATCCCCACCCACCAAAATATCCCCCATAAAGCCTTCGAATAATCCCCTTTTCCCCTCCGCCTACACCACCTACAGTTTTACATCCCACAATTTTTCCAATTCAAGTGGCATGAGTGATTTCTTGTGATGGCAGGTTACCACCCGATAGAGTATCTCGGTTTCCCACCTAACGCTTGCTAATCTGATATATCCCCTTTGCGAACTATGCAATGCGACGGGAACAATCTCTACCCAAACACTAAAAGGCACAAAACCAGTGCCGATAGTACTATTCCAAGACAAGTTCCTACAGAAGGTTGAGATCTGCCGTACTTAACACTATATCAAACTGATTTTATGTCTTTTGCCAGGTGATTTACTGCCTGCCAACGCACGGTCATAATGTGAAGGTCGGGCCCGTAAGGGTTGGTAGCGAGTGCGTGGATTAGTGCATGATACTAACGTTAAGCACATTTAAAAGCCATGGCAAACGATCCACCACCCCCATAGCAGAATATGTTCGATAAACTAGGAGGTATCATATGTCGGAGGTATTAGCCGTGCGTCAGTGAGTGGAAGTGAATCTTCGTATGATATGACATTGGGGTTTTTTATATGGAAGGGGGGGGGATTTGCCGGGTTGGTGAGTGATTGGTTGTGATTGTGAAGTAACTTGTAATCCTGTCGCATTCTGGCGGGGTGCGGCGCTAGACACGAGGCACGAGATTGGGACGGTCTTACGGTGTCATGGAATTGGACCCAGTGCCGTCGGGGATGTTAACGTTGAGTCTACCGTTTTTCAAGAGATGCTATAGCCTCCTTCCGATGCCACATGACCGCGGTGTGTGAATAGCGCTTCTCCGTAGATGTTTCGAAAGCCGATGCCGATGACTTTGTAACAAATTAGTTGCTGCGAGAGAGACACTGTGCCCGTTGATGGGGTTTGGGTCGATGTGGCGGTGGCCTAGGGGTACAGTGGTTGCGGAATGGATCCCTTGCTGGGCGAGTACAGCTTCGTGGGATGGTATGATAGCTCGGCGAGTTTTGAGGGCGAGATTGACGTTGGTTTCTGCGTGGGGGGAGCATGTACGAGTACCGTACTGTACATGGTGTCTCTCCCCTTCCCAGAGCAGCAGCGTTCAGCCATTGTTGTCGGCATGGTTCGCGGTGGGTCGGCTTGTTGAGCAGATCCGGCAGCTTACTCGGGTATGATATGTCCGTGTCCTCGGCGCTGGCTGCTTGTGAATTGCGCTCTAGCCCTCGGAGCCTCTCGAGTTGATGTCAATTCCGCTATCGCCGTGGTATACCGGTAAAAGCCCCACGGCCGCCCCGTGCCCCCTCGTTGCCGCTTCATGCAACCGTGCTAAAGTTAATGCCGTAATGGTAGTTCACGACAACCTTCCCCCCCTCCCCCAAGATCAACATAACATCGGCCTCTGGTTCGTCCGAAAGAGGTTCTAATTACCTGTAAAGTTGAGAGAAAACTAAAAACTCCTTTATGATACCATACTAGAAAAAAAAACCATTTTGGTTGTGACACTTCAAATGCGTTTCCCTCATCTTGGTGGAAAAAGCCCATGTATAAATTCTACAAAAAAGAAGCGTATTCGTCTGACAGAGCCTCTACAATTTGCTCACCCATTACCCTTTCATTCTCGCTCGTTGGAAGCTGCTCCAACTCGATGCTAAAAACGCATCAACTCTAGAAAGGCATGTGTGATATCATGGACATACGGGTATCATATCAGTCTTGTTTATCCACGTGACTTGGAGGGTTCCTTGGCAGGGACAGCAACCGGCCTCCTTCCAAAAACCATCCTCTCCAACCATTTCCCCTTCCACCCCCACCATCCCAAATCCCCCCAAATTCAAACCATACAAATCGAAAAAAAATGTCTACTCCCACCACCCAGCGGGAAAACCCCATCCACCCAGAATACCAATACCTGGACCTGGTCCATAACATTCTAACCAACGGCGAGCACCGACCAGACAGGTACAATACAATACCCCTTCCACTTCCACTCACTCACCAAAAAAAACACAACCTGACAAAGCCCCCCACCAAATAAATAGAACGGGAACGGGCACAATCTCCCTCTTCGCGCCCCCACAGCTCCGCTTCAACCTGAAAAACCACACATTCCCCCTCCTGACGACAAAGCGCGTCTTCCACAAAGCCATCCTTCACGAACTCCTCTGGTTCATTTCCGGCTCGACCAGCAACGCCCCGCTCTCGGCCGTGGGCGTCAAGATCTGGGAGGGCAACGGGTCGCGCGCCTACCTGGACAGCATCGGGCTGACGGAGCGTGCGGAGGGCGACCTGGGCCCCGTCTACGGCTTCCAGTGGCGGCACTTTGGCGCAGAGTACGTCGACTGCCACACGGACTACTCGGGCCAGGGCGTGGATCAGCTCGCCGACGTCATACACAAGCTCAAGAATAACCCCTACGACCGCCGCATCATCATGAGCGCTTGGAATCCGGCGGATCTGGGGAAGATGGCGTTGCCGCCGTGTCACATGTTTGCCCAGTTCTATGTCTCGTACAAGGAAGGGAAAGGTAGGGGGGCACTGAGTTGTGTGTTGTATCAGAGGAGCTGTGATATGGGGCTTGGAGTCCCGTTTAACATCGCTTCGTACGCGCTCCTCACGATAATGATTGCGCATGTGTGTGGCTTGGAGCCTGGGGAGTTTATACACACTATGGGGGATGCGCATGTTTATGCCGATCACGCGGATGCGTTGAAGGGGCAGTTGGAGAGGGTCCCTAGGGAGTTTCCTACTCTCAGGATCAATAGGCAGGTGGATGATATTGATGACTTCAAGTTCGAGGACTTTGAACTCGTAGGGTATGATCCGCATCCCAGTATCAAGATGAATATGTCTGTATGATAGGGAAGCAACTCTTTGTAGGCCGTAATTAATGATACTTGATACTATGTTTTTTCTTATTAACATTGGCACCGGACAAAGGAAAGGTCTATGAGAGCCCACCGCAGGTAGAACCATGGTTTGAGTAAGGAAACGTGAAGGGAAAAAGAAAAAAACAACTCCTGATACGCCAACCGAAAAAATAAGGCGGAAAAGATGAAAAGAATCCGAGAAATACCACCATCAATCCTGATCGATACCTGAATGCTACAAAAGAAATCACTACCAGAGTAGGAGGGGGGATCTCCAATCCGTTCGCATATTTGTAGCCCGATTTCATTAGACCTGATGTAGTAAGAAAGCCAGACCAAAACTTAATCCTTAAAGTAGCTTATCCACGTTCTTCGCTCCATCACCGCGCTCCCTCCGAGATCTGGGTAGTCTCTCTCTACCAGCCCTCCCGCCACCACGGGCAGTAGAACTACCCATCCTCCAATCCCCCGCAGCCCTTTCCCCACTTCCACCATTACCTCCAGCATTTCCACTCCTACCTCCATCCTCCTCCTCAATCTCAAACCCCAACCTCTGCGTCAGCTCAATCAAATCATGCGTCGCGAAATCCTGTGCCTTGGCAGTCCACTTCCTCACAAACCCCTCAATCACCCCACCAACATTTTCCAAACCAGCACTAGTCCCTTGGGCAAGCTCCATGAGCGTCTTTGCGATGGATTCTTCCGTGTGTAGTGCCACCCCCGCCGTTTCACCTCTAGAACCCCCTAGGGCGCCGACGCCGGGAGTCATTCCTCTAAACACACTAGCTTCGTCGTCCGACGGTGGGGTGCCGAAGCCGGTGGTCGTATTAACAGATGCACTCTCTTTTCGCCGACGCGGTGGAAAATGTGAGAGTTTTTTGCGAGCCAGGCGGGCAATCTCGACTTGACCAATGCCGTCCATCACTACGTAGGATTCGTGTCGGTAACCGCACTCTTCCGCCGCGGCCTCCTCCCCAGGTGTGGGCCCTTTTGGGGGGGGTGGTAAGTTTGCTTGCTGGTCGCGAGTGAGGTCTAGGTTTAGAAGGTCTACGGGTTTCCCCTTAACACCGCAGTCTTCAACCGGTAGGAGGAGGATTTTACGCCGTTGCACGCTGTCGTTCGGCCACATTCCGTTCGCACGACGGAGGGCGCTGGCGTGGATGTTATACATAATTACTACGCCCTCAAGGGTATCCGTGGGTTTGACATGATGGACGTAGGCCAATGCGTCCTTTTCGCTCTCGGGCGCGGGCAGGGGCGTGGGGCCGTGCGTGGGGTCCGGGGAAGTAGATCTTTTGTAAGAAATCTTCCGACTCCTGATGCTATTCTGTAACGAAGGCTCACCGAGATCGGACCCCCGAGCGGAACGAGAAGGTGCTTCATCACTACCGCTACCACCAGCACTTCTTGAAGAGTCAGCCTCTAAGATGGGAATTCCCCCCAGCCAGCTTCCCGAACTATGACTTCTCCTTCCTCCACTACCCGTTGCCGTCGCTCCATCCGTTAGTCGTTTCCTCCGCCGAACTGCCGCCGCCGACCCGTGCGGTCGCGCCGGGGGAGGATCCGACGTAACGGCTACCACATCGCTGCCCAGAGCTGAACTTGCCAGGCCCTGCAGAGCACTCCATTGAACGCCCCATCCATTACCCACGCTACCACCACTTCCTCCACCATTCGTTGCTGCTGTAGTCGCTGTCGTTGTGGTCGTACTCCCGTTTCTCTCCTGAGAATCCAAAGCTCGAGATGGGTGCTTTGCGGGTAACGGTTGGTGGGACTTATTCGCGGCGGATGCAACGGAAGTTGGGAGGGAGGATGAGGATGAAGTCGAGTTCATCCTGCTGAACGTAGTAGTCGTGGAGGTAAATGCATGTATGATAAGACCCAACTATTACCCGTCCCTTTGTTAATATTATTATTGAAACGTGAAGGATGAGCTTGCGTATGTGTGATGAGGGTTTGATTTCGGTTGCTAGTGGTGGGAGTGAGGGTGGGTGGGCAACAGTGGTAGTGGCGCCGGTAGCGGTGCGCACTGGTGGTACCGGTAATGTGAGACGTTTATCGAGTAAAGGGTTGGTATGGATGGCTCGGTCTGGGAGGCGGGAAGGGATGGAAGGAAGGGGGAAGGGATGAATGGGCGATGGCCACTATCTAGCACCTTTGAGGGGGGGTATCGTAAGGGATAGACAGTTTTCTTTACATTATTTATTCGTGCGGTCGAGGACCTGGTTCGTTGAATAGTGTCGAAGGGTGCAGGAGTGAAGGCTTTCTATTCCGGGGGTTTGTTTTGACCAACAGACAGACTACGGTACTTGTTGCTCGAGTATCTTGGGTTGGGTTCCGGTGAACAGGTGTCACAGATATGGCTTGGCTCATCTTTGCTCACTCGAAGTGGGGTTTTTTGACCGGCTCATCTTCTCTAGGCTGTGTATATGATACGAGTACAATGCTGGACGACTATGGTCATTTAGAATGAGATCTCATTCCGACTGGGCGTATTATAACTTCGCAAGTCCTGAGTCCAACTGACCAAACAACTACCCCCAAACACCCTGTTTAAATATTCCTTCTCCACAACCTCTTCCCTTTTCTTCCATGTGACGGAAATCCCCAAAATCTTTTCCTGAGCCCTCGGCCATGCTCTTAACATCTTCGGAGGGCCAGTTTTTAAGCCATGGGGCGAAGTGAGATATAAGAGTGCGATCGGTAAACATGCTTCTACGAGTACCGGTATGATATAGTATTTCGCGGGGAACCTGCTCGAGCACTCCTCGAGTCCGGGCACTTCAATTTCAGGAAGGCGCCCCGCCATGTTTACTTCCGCTCCCAGATGATCCAGAGCGGCAAATCCTTATCTATGGTAGATCTTGGCGCGGCTCCAGATGACCTCGCTTCTAGCCCTAGCAATGAGCAATGTACCGTGTTCTCGGTGTCACGAAGTTGTTTTTTAATTTTTTATTTCTTTCAATCAAATTTTAGTATCTTGGGAGTCGCCCATGTCATTTGAATGGGGAAGGAGCCTCAGCGTGAAATCTTCTTTCTCACTCAAAAGTTCCATCCCATTTTCTAGCGCCGCAAACGCTGAGTCAGCCAAAGCATCGCCAAGACCTAACACATGTCTGGCAGCTCGTAGAGAAATTCCCAATAACCTGCTCTGCTAGCCACGGGTTCACTTCGTCAAACCTCTGCTCTGCCCCCTCCTCCCTCAGCAATTTTTTCCTTCTCCTCCTTCGCTGCCGCGGGTGCAAATAATATTTATAGATAGAAAATGGCTGCAACTACAGGTCGCAAGACAAAGCTTCTCATAGACCTCTTCCTTCTTGCCGCCACGGTTTGATTGCCCTTTCGGACTCCCTTGTGCTCTTCAATGATGCGGTGCTAACATAGAACAGCAAGTTTCGGCGTATTACCTCGTCAAATGGCTGATCAGTTACCGCGACCCCGACCGTGAGAAACGGGATATGATCAAGAAGAAGTCCAGTGCTGTTCTACGACGACTCGACGATAATCACCAACGGCAAGGCGGGAAGGGCCGGTTGGAGAGAACCACTTTCACTAGTTACGAGCAGACCATCTTAACCGAAGTTGTTGCCCCGGAGGATATTCACGTCACTTTCAATGGTACGCTGCCCCGTCGGTTCCATGCTTCAATGGGGAGGATTTTCGGAAGCTTATTTTTCTGGTGGTGGGGAGTGAACAGATATCGGTGGTTTGGACAACATTATCGAGGAATTGAGGGAGGCCGTAATCTACCCACTTACCGTGTTCGTTGTATCCCCCTCCCCGCCGCACGGCCTTCGGTTGTCACTGACAAGGTTTGTTAGGCCGGATCTATTCTCTACCTCGTCTAGCTTGTTGTCCGCTCCCAAGGGTGTCTTGCTTTATGGTCCCCCGGGATGTGGAAAGACTATGCTTGCAAAGGCTCTCGCTCGCGAATCTGGCGCTTGCTTTATCAATTTGCATATTAGCACATTGACCGAGAAGTGGTATGGTGATAGTAACAAGCTTGTGTCAGCAGTTTTTACTCTGGCAAGGAAATTGCAGCCCACAATTGTCTTCATTGATGAGATTGATGCTGTTCTACGAAGTAAGTTTTTTTTTTCCCCACCGAATGGGGAATTAACACGTACTGATGGAGTGATTGAACAGGTAGAAGCAGCTCGGACCATGAGGCCAGCACCATGGTTAAAGCTGAATTCATGACACACTGGGATGGTCTCCTCTCTTCCTCCACTACCGGTAATACTAGTCAAATCTTGATTCTTGGTGCCACCAATCGTATTCAAGATATCGATGAGGCTATCCTCCGTCGTATGCCTAAGAAGTTTTCCATTAATCTCCCATCTGCGCCTCAACGCCAACGCATTCTGTTATTGATCCTTAGAGATACTAAACTCTCTCCGAATTTCGATATGGACGAATTGGTCCGCAAGACAGCTGGTATGTCTGGCAGTGATCTTACTGAAGCATGCAGAGATGCCGCAATGGTTCCTATCAGGGAATACATTAGGAGTTTCACTGGGGACGAGGGTAAACGTCGTTTGGAGGCCGGAGGCCGAGGTGGTATCAGTCGTGACGAAGTAAGAGGTGTGGAAAACTCTGATTTCTTCAGGAAGGGTACTGGTGGTAGAAGACCTGTCGAAGATGAGGTAATGGAGGGCTTTGAAAGGGCCGTTGGTGAAGTCCGCGAGCGAATGGGGAAGAAGGAAAACGAGGAGTTTCGAGATGCCGAAGAAGCAAGGGTAGATTGACATCCGTTCGAATAAACCGGACTCCGGGGGTGTGCTTTTACACGTTTCTTTTCTCCACTTTTTCCTTTTTTAATCTTCCCATTTAATAGCTTGGCTTTAGGCAGGGAGGTGGGGTGAGGAGTAACATAGATATCGTTTCGGCACTTTTTTATTTTACTAGTTTTCTCTCTACTAGTTGGGATAATGTTGGATAGAGACATGTGTATTAGTATAGCAGGAGAGTATATGATGGAAATTCACTACTTGCTCTTGTTTTGGGGTCATTGGGTGTCACTCGACTCTTTGGCGATTTGTGATTTTTGCCACTCTCCACCTCTTCTGAGAGCCTAGTGATCATGCTGCCCGCTACTCAGAAGTGGTTGCTCTCGCAGTATAATAATGGATAACTTTTCTTCCGTACAAATTTCTCATCCGGTACCCAACAAATGTATATAACAAGGGAAACGCCGCATCATGAAAGAAAACAAATAATAAGAAAAAAAAACGTAAAGAAATGTTACTCCCCCCTGTTTTTCCTGTCCCTGTTTTTGTTTCTATTAATTATATACCGCTACGCCCTCAATAGGAAGGGGGCACGACGGGCCACCTCTCTGCTGCCGACCCACCATATAGCTTACTCCTCCATAGCACCAACAGCCGTAACCTGCGTCGTGGCCGACGTCCAATAAGCGCTAGGCCGAACCACAAACTCGGCCGTGGCGACCCCAAACATCTTCAGTAGCGCAGCCTGCTTGGAATCCAACTTCTTCCCTTCCTTGCACACCACAAACTCCTGGTCGAGGCGGACCTTGCCATTCACCAACCGAGTCGGCATGCCGAGCCCCCTGACAGTAGCCTCGAGCGAGTGCACCATGGGCACGTCCTCCTCCTCCTGCATGTTCCCGCCAGTGGAGTACACGACTCCGGCGGGGACAGTGAATGTGATGGGTGAGACGGCGTTCATGCGTGCATAGTCCTGCTTGCTGAAGCTCTCGAAGTAGGCCAGTACCTCCTCCGCTGACCGCGAGGTTATCAGCAGCCCGACATCGCCGGTTAGGTACTTGCTTAACGAGCTTAGGTTGGGTCGGTATTCGTCGGATGCGGAGGTGCCAAGAGCTTTGGCCATTACTTTTGTTTTGCCAAAGAATATTCTTTATTCTTGTTAGCCTAGCCAACCTACTTATATAGAGGGGAGAGAAGAGAAGAGGTTACCTAGAATCGCTAAAGTCCGTGCGGACTTCCTTGAGATGGGTATTCCGCATGTTGTTTACGGAGAAGACGAATACGATCTGGTGCTCGTCAATGCTCTCACGGATTTTCCCGTACAGACGTTCGTTGTTTTCCCTGCCGGGACGCTTGTCGGTTTTTGTTAAGGAGACGACTTTTGAGCGTTTGCTGCGGGGCATCTTGTCCTGGTAATATGCTCTTCTTTTTTCAAAAGGTTGGTTGTGGAATTGGTGCCTTTTTTTGGTGTTGCCTTGAGTGATGTTAGAAGAAGAAAGTGTGATACAAGTGAGATGGGGGGATATCTCTACTCTTACCAAAGTTTACTCTTTTTTTTCCATCTTTCCGCTAGCAGGGGGTTAGGGTTTTGAGAGTTAGTGGGGTTGCCAAGGTTTCACGAGTTTTTAGCCACTCTGTGAGCGGTTGATTAGATGTTTCAAACAAACCTTGTGCATCGCATGTCTTGAGCTATCCTTTACTCCAACATCGACGAACAATTAATTGACATTGACAACTCCAAGGGCCGGAAGAAAAGATGTTGACATATATGGACTATTTACAGAACGCCTTCTACCAGGCAACCTCCTGGGATCCTGATAATTCATATGTAAACCTCACCGCAACAGCTCGAGGTATTAATCTCTCTCCCTCACTACTTTACCACCAGGACTAATGAACATTATCCCAAAGCGCTCCTTGACTTCTCCACCCCCCGCGGTCTAAAGATGAACATCTCCTCCCTCTCAACACCCAAATTCGGCACAAGTTATTCCCTCAGCAACCTCGGCGTCGTGGACGGCAGCGTCTCGTACTTATACTCTAGCCTTCCACTGCATAACGTGCATCGCAGCGTAGAGGTGGACCTGCACGATGTGACCATGGGATACAGACAGCTCGAGGAATTACGGTCGCCAGATAATGAGCGGTTTTGGGAGGTTTGGAAGGGGGGTGTTAGGGTTGATGGAAGAAGTGGGGGCTAAGTGCATTCCCTTGGGTTATATGAATTGTGGAAAGAGGAGTAGGGAGGGATTTTCTGGACTAATTGAAGAGGGTGGATTGTGGTGGGGGATAGATATGTTATTATTTGGTAGGATGTATTTGCCGACTAGTACCCTTGAGGCGCTATACCTCAGGAGGATTAAACCTACGACGCAGTTTCGGATCACGGGGGTTAGTGATGGGAGGTTGAAGTCTGGAGGGACTGTATGTTTTTCTCTCTCCCCCTTTTCACGGTATTGGCTGCTTAATATGGGGGGGCGGTAGATAATGGCCATGATGCAACACGACTTCGGTAAATGGTCCGGGGAGTACTTATACAGCACTGATGGCGCCTTAATTGGTGCACGGGGGCTCTACAACTTTGGCCGGGATCCTAGAAAACAGCCAAATCCCCCACCACGAACCTCCGACGAGAAAGCTGTTGGGAGGTTCAGCATGGGCGCGGAATTCTACTATGGGATACTTAACAAGTCTGCCGGGAGTAATCCCCCCCCCTTCCATTATCCTCCCATTATCTGACGAAAAAACAACCTCCCACACAGTGTCCACAGGCCTTCGCTACACCACCCTTCCAACGCACCCTAACGCACCGACGACTATGACACTAACACTGACACCGCTAATGGGCTCGCTGTCAGCAACCTATGCCATCAAAGCCGGCGACGCAGCCTCCTTCTGTAGTCGCTTCGACTTTAACATGTATAGCTACGAGTCGGACCTCTCGCTCGGCTGCGAGGTCTGGCGCAGGGAGGACGTGGAGAAGGAGGACTTTGCCGGCGTTTTGAAAGCGAGGGTTTCACAGACTAGTGGTATCGGGTTGTTGTGGGAGGGGAGGTTGAAGCATTTGCTTTTCAGTTTGGGGGCTGGCATTGATCTGCGGAGAAAGGATCAACTGGTTAGGGCTGTGGGGTTGGAGCTACAGTATTCATCGTAATGTCGGATGGGCGGCATATGCCGAGCGAAGGGAAAAATGAAGGGTTACTGGGTTGGTTCAAACATGTGAGTGTTGACTGCTGATTATTACCTCGCTCTCTGGTGTATTGTTGGAACCAAGGCTAGTTAGTAAGCTAGCAATCACGGAATATCACTCGATCATTTTCGCCCAGCGAAAAACCAAAAATGAACGTAGATCATAAACCATGTACTCCCGAGACTAAAAAGTTAAAGGATATAAACACCACATATACAAGATCCCTTCTGCTATCTTCCATCCCTCCCCCGTTACAAAAGAAACTAGATTATCAAACAAGGCCCCTATAGTCGTGAGACTACCGCCTTGGTAAACTGAGATCTGGTGGAGCTACCACCCAAATCCTTCGTTAATGCCCGGCCCTCGGCCAACGTGTCAAAAATCGCCTTCTGTATCTTATCAGCATGGCTGTTCAAGCCCATGTGTTGGAGCATCATCACAGAGCTCAATAAGAGAGCAGTAGGGTTGGCAAGATCCATGCCAGCAATGTCAGGGGCAGAGCCGTGCACGGCTTCGAAAATTGAGCACTCGTCTCCGATATTACCAGAAGGAGTGAGTCCGAGGCCACCAATCAACCCGGCGCACATGTCGGAAAGAATATCTCCATAGAGGTTGGGCATAACTAGAAGGATATCCCGATAAAGGTTTGGGTTGGTGGTCATCTGTTGAGATGGTTAGCGTAACCTAAGAGAAGGTTGGAGAACAGTGCATGCCTTTAAGCAGACATTGTCTAACAGTTCGGCCGAGAACCGGATGTGAGGGAAGTCCTTTGCGACCTCTTTAGCAGTGCTCAAAAAGAGTCCGTCAGACATCTTCATAATTGTCGCCTTGTGGACAGCGCGGACTTCCTTCTGCCCAATTGACTCTGCATGTTGGAATGCGAATCTCAGAACCCTCTCAGACGCCTCGCGTGTGATTAGTTTAATGGACTGGACCACGCCCTCAACAACTTCATGCTCAATACCCGAGTACTCCCCCTCAGTGTTCTCGCGGATCAATATAGTGTCAACGTCGTCATAGGCGGTCCTATAGCCAGCAATTGAACGACAAGGACGAACGTTGGCGAAAAGGTTGAATGTACGACGAAGAGTAAGGTTCAAGGAGACATGCCCTTTACCGATAGGAGTCTGTAAAAAACCGTTAATTAATGTATGCTGAAGGGAAATGAGAATGAAATCCTACAGCGAGAGGTCCCTTAAGGGCAACCAAGTTCTTCTTCACCGAGTTAATTGCTTCATCGGGAATGGTGGTTTTTCCGCCCTTGAGAATTGGGGTGACGTCAACTGATTCCCATTCAATAGGGGCCTATGAAAGGGTTAGCCACCCACGTTACAAAGCCCACAGAGATGCCTTGAAAAGTTCATTCTCAGAAACAGACGAGAGGCGGAATATCCTAGGGCCGTTGTAGAGAGGTCGGAGGTATGATACGCACCTTGGCTGCGGCAAAAATATCCTTAACGCTCTTGGAAATTTCAGGTCCGATGCCGTCTCCCTCAATGAATGTTACAGTATAGTTTCCCTAGTTCAATTAAAATAAGTCAACATGGTGAATCTTTCCGATACCAACGGAGCGGAGCAGAGCCCGTTATCATCTCGGAGAGGTGATAGGTTCATGTCACTTCAACCAGAAAATAACTCAACCATCGATGTCACCTGCAGTTTTCTTTTTCTTTTCTCTTTTGAGGCGTGGAAGGGAGTAGGCAAACATTTTGGTTCTTATTTCCCTTGAACTGAGCGACCCTGTTGGTAGAGTAGAACCTATTTCCTTGAATCTAGCGCACATTTAATGTCAGCTTAAAAAAAAAACTTCCGCTGCCCTATCTCTTGCGGGAGGAAAAAGCAAATAAGGTTCTCCTACCGAAAGAGGCCTGACCTGGAAAGCAGGTCTTGCAAAGGAAAGGCCTCTTGAAAGGCACCGCAGAGTAGACATCGTGTTATGTATCCCGGAAGTGGGTGGTGGTGGTTAAGGTATGAGATGAGAACTTGTGTGCGGCTGTCACAAAGCCGGAGGAGGGAAAGAGAAGAAGGAGGAGGAGAAGGAATGGGATACTTCGTTTATGCAGGTTGTCGCTGGTGGAACATTTCAAGCCTTCCCATCCCAGGAAAGCGGAAACAAAAAAATTTGAAATCCCCTCGTTGCTGGCTTGTCGGTGACTTGAATGTGTGTGGCTGACCCTCCTTTATCTTATCAACTGTCACATCTAATCTGATTGAGGTGTAAATGGTTATCGTTGCGTCCGGAATCCACCGAAACTACCGACTAAGTAGAAAAAAACAAAATGTCGGTTGGTATCATAACTCATTTCAAAGGGAAAATGATTCTCCCAGATGCGCGAGTGCTCGAGTACGGGCACATTAACTGGTGTTAGCACAGCTTAGACTTATCATTGAACATGGTAGTCACGTGGAACATCTCAAGTCACGAATTAAACACCAATCCGGCGCGTTAACCTTTTTGGACTTTTAGCCCAATGTCTCGATTAGGCTTAGGTTTTCTAGTAGGCACTGGTGACCCCAGCAACAGGTGTCAACAACACCCTTAGATGGGGTGTTCCTTTTCGCGCGACACCTTTACAGGGTGTGTCTTTTCCTTCCCCACCATTACTGCTACCTCCTTCTCTGTCTCCTCCCTCTACCGAGTATTGTTCTTTATATTCTCTATTCTACCTTTATCCCCTTATACCATCACGAGTCACGAGTTTGTATACTATACGCATTACTATCACCAGTCCTCGTGTTTAGAGTACCCACTTTCATTATGCCTCCCAGACGCAAAGCCGCTGCCGTCTCCCAGGCACGTACTCGAACATTACAGTCTTTCACGGGAAAGGTTTCAAAAAGCGTTAGTTCTACTGGAAAGGCTGCTGCTGTTAAGCAGGGGATTTCATCAAAAAAAGAGGCCAAAAAGGAGGACATCAAGCCAGTGAGGATATCTTTGAAAGTTATTGAGGACGGAGACGAAGATGTACTTGTACCTGTTGCGGTCGAGCCCGAGTCTACTATTGTTAAAGCGGGGGAGTCGGTGGTTAAAGTTACCCCTAAATCTGAACCTGCACCTACTCCAGCAAAGAAACGGAAACGTGCCATAGATGATTTTTTCTCGTCGCCTGCCAAGAAGCCTTCTACTGCCCGTACTACTGCTACCCGTCAATTGCCGTCTCCTCCAACTTCTTCTCCGCCGTTGGAGAGTCTCCCGATGGACTTGACCCTGTTACAGACCCTTCATGGTTCGTTATTAACGGCTCTGCTTTTGCACAAGGCCCATCATAACAATGGTACACACCCCGCTCCATTCTCCGCCATAAAACTCCACGTGGAGCGTCTTGCCCGGAGGAATATCAGCTTTGAGGATCTACGGCGGATAGTATATATATCCCACTATGGAGAAAAGGTAGACAGCGGTGGCTTCAAGTTGGTTGACTACGGTGCTGGAAATATATGCATCGACTTCATCGAGAAGAACAAGGCCCGGAAACTAGTCAGCACGAAACTGCTCAAAGAGGAATTTGAAGCAAAACTATGGCTCTACTTCCGCGGTCATGGGGAGGACTCAAACCCCCAACTCATCACTCCACCGAGCTCATTCACTGAGGACAATCCGGGGGAAGAGAAAGATTCCGTCCATGAATCCACAGTCCCCCTCGCCGAAATAGCCGCACATCCCCAAGCTGCCACTATTCAAAACGTCCTGCGCAGCAAGAACCAAGCCATCCTCCAAGGACTCCGTAAACCCCTCTCTGTGCCTTCTCCTAAATCCGCCACTCCCGCCGCTCCCCTTTCTTCCCGCACGTCAACACTATACGACCGCATCCGCGCTAAAGCCGAAGCAGCAGCCGCGGCCCGACAAAAGGCACCATCAAAGGAATCCCTAGCCCGTGCCGCCGCCGAGCAACGCATCCCAGAGATCGAGCCAATCCTAAAAAGCCTAGCCGGGTGCGGGACAAACATGACGATGAAAAGCGTCGTCGAGAGGATCAAGGAGAGCACAAGAAATCCCATATCAATGGAAGATGCGGAGAAAGTTGTCAGAGTCATGGCAGAAAGGGAGGGTGGAAAAGGCTGGATTAGGGTTGCTGAGGTTGGGAAGGTTACTGGAGTAGTTTTTATTAAGGGGGATACTTCCGGGTTCGAGTAATTGTTTTATTAAATTTGTTTTCTATCTTTGCACTTGTTCTGCTTTCCCCCTTTGGTTCACGCTTTTGGATGGGTGTTTTTTTTATGGGGTTGATGGAGACTCGTTGGAGCCTTTTCTTCTTTTTTTCTTCTCGCTGGCATTGTGATATCCAGGTTTATGAGTGTCGTACTGTATGTAACAAAAAAAAAGGTATTATGGATGGGTGGGGTTGTGTATTTTTTTCTTTTTATTGTAAGTTAATTAATTTTGTAGAAAGAGATGATGGTCTCGTTGATTCTCTATGACTTAACCGTGCCAAGGTTGTGGCTCCGCCACAACCCACTGTTGCTTTCGCAACCTTGGGCACTCTCTTCCAGAGAGTGCCCGACAGCTCAACGTCAGATTCGGCTCAACGTCACTTTCAGGCTTAACCGAAACCAAAGTCCCACCACATAAAAATAAAAGTTGTAAAAGAGCAGAAAGAAAATGGAAGACTTATTTTCCAAGACTTAAAACAATGTGTGAGAAAGCTGGAAGGACATTTAAAGCATCAGAGGATGTTTGGTGGTGGTTTGTAATTCTTAAATTCACATACAAATTGAATCTGACGTTGAGCCGAATCTGATGTTGAGCTGTCGGGCACTCTCTGGAAGAGAGTGCCCAAGGTTGCGAAAGCAACCGAGGGTTGTGGCTCCGCCACAACCTTGGCACGGTTACCATGATGTTGGCTTTGCCTGGTTACGGAGGTTAGACTACCTGACATTCCTTTGTTCTGTTCCCCGTTTCACTTCTGATTAGACTACTTTGGCTCCTTTGCGCCTTGATACTATACCAACCTCCACCGTATCATATGCGAGAGAAATTGTTTTAAGACTCATGCAAAAGAAGAATAATATAATAACTAATAATAATACTTTGACCCGGCAGCATTGAGATTAAAAAGGTGGAGAGAAAAAAAAAAAAAAAGGAAAAAAATTTGTCATAATCTCCACTGAGAACAACCTCTCCGTTGCGGGGAATCGAACCCCGATCTCGTCGGTTCGCCATGAAAGCGACGGATGCTAGCCGTTACACCACAACGGAATATGAAAGGGTCTGTCGGGGAATGTGTAGTAGGGATTTCCCACATGTAGGGATAATGCAAGCCATGACTCGTTCCGGTATGCGCGACGGTATGATACTGTACTTGTAAGAATGGGTGGGGGTTTACCTGGCTGCCAGGAACTGCGGGGTACAGTACCGTTCGGTGGTCACTCGCTGTGGCCGGGTTACAGTATAGTACCGGCACGGCCGGTTCGCACGGGTAGAGTACTAGTACAGTACAGTAAAGTGGGGATAGTGCTCTCCCTGCCGCCTTTCCGGACTGGATAGTCCTATGATAGTCTACCCACTCCACCCACTGCGGGTATCAAAGCCCGGTGGCTTGCTTGCTTGCTTTCTATCATGTGTTTTCAAGGTGAGCGGTCGTGATTGTCATATTTATACTGGGGCTTTGCCGGTGGTTTTCGTCGCCGGATGCAGTGCTCGAGTGCGGCGATGTGCGTTGTTTCCCTGTGGGGTTTCTTCGCTGTGGAGTTCGTGGGGTTTGGTTATTATTGGGGATGTCTTTTTTTCTTCTTCGCGCCGGGGTGGTGATGTATTGCCATGTATTGGTTCCCTGTGGTGCGGTGGTGGTACTGTACTACTAGTTGGGAGATGGAGTATTCGGCTGTCGATGGATTGGATTCTTCTGGCTTGTTGGCTGGCTGAGCCTCGGACCGCGAAATAAATTCTTGCTATACACCTTAAGGAATTAAGGAATTAAATATAATGGGCTGTTTTGAGTTGGTTTTAATGAGGGTTAAATTTTTTTTTTTTGGTATTCATGGATCGTGAGATACAGTAAATGTGGATGTTCTCCCGTCATGGGGTGTCACCCGACCGGGGAGTCTCTTTATCGGTAATTTCACATTTATTGATTACTTTCAATGGCTTATTTATCCCTTATATCCATGTATGGAACTGACTTGGATAGAAAAACACCACCGTTCCGTAACCCGAACAAACACCTAACATAATGAGATGAAAATGAGCCCCCTCTATTCCCTGGGTAGTCTAGATTCTTTTTCCTTCCTCTCCATATAATTTAATCTTAGGGAAAAAGAAAAGAAAAGGAATCCTATCATACATCCGGGGGGAACAAGGCCTTAAAAGCAGGAAAAATACGAAAACAGGATCTCCCTAGCCCCCGCGACCGAGGCTTTCTGGGCGGTGTTCGGGTTTAGTCTGCGAATGGGGAGGGAAGTCTGGTGGAAGGCGAATCGAAGGGGTGGCGAGCTAGCAATGGGTGAGAATACTGAGAAGTCGCAGCCGGGAGTTATTGTTGGTGTTCTCGGTGGCACTAGAGGGACTGCGATACGATATCAACAGTATAAACAAGGGTAGAGTTATTGGATGTGTTCGAGGCTGGGTTGCGGTGGTCCTGAGGGCGTAGGAGGTGTAGGAGGGGTGGTAAGAGGAGCTGTCTGCAGGCTAGCTAGGTAAACAACGTATGATAATGGTATTGTCTACCCCCTACCAGACACAGCTGGTGCCGTCCGAGAGGGTCTCTTCGATCGGTGTCGTCTGCCGTGTATGTTTCAACATCCTGTCGCTCTGGGAGCGGCTCCTCCTCCCTGCGAATCCTGATCTAATGGAAGGGGTGTTCGGTCATGGCTATCGACTGGCCCGACATGATTGATCTTTTTCCATTCAGAAAATAGCGCTATCACACCCTCATGCCTTCGCTCGGTAGCCCACATGAGTGGAGTTTGGCAACGGGCATCTGCTAGTTCTGGGTCTACGCCCCCCTGCTCCACGAGCAGCCTCACTATTTCCTTGTGCCCGCTGGAGGCAGCCCAGGTGATTGGCGTGAGGCCAAAGTACTTGTCTGCCGTGTTGAGGTTGACATCTTTGCGTCCTAGGAACACCTTCACTACGTTCCCATAGCCATTTCGGGCAGCGTGCGAGACTGGTGTTTGGCCGCTCCTGCAATTTGCGTTGGGGTTGGCACCAAACTCCAGGAGAACCCTCACCACATCCTCTTCCCCTTTCTCAGCGGCCAGCGCCAGTGCTGTCTGGCCGAGCAGCGTGTCTGCTATCTCGGGATTGGCCTTTCCCCTTTCCAAGAGCAGCCTTACTATATCGCTATGCCCCTTACTAGCAGCCCATGATAGTGGCGTTTGGCCATACATAGTATCCGCAACGTTGGGATTGACCTCTTCGTTTCCCAAGAGTAGCTTTACTATCCCCTGGCGCGCGTTCTCAGCAGCCCATGAAAGAGGTGTTCGACCATATCTGATGTCTGCCTTGTCGGGTTTAGCACCCCGTTCCAAAAGTAGCTTTGCTACATCCACATGCCCGCTCTGAGCAGCCCATGACAGCGGCGTTTGGCCATACACGGTATCAGCTATTTCAGTGTTAACCTCTTCGTTTTCGAGGAGTAGTTTTACTACGCCCTGGTGCCCGTTCTCGGAAGCCCATGAAAGTGGCGATCGACCGTAGGCTGTATCTGCCACGTTGGGTTTGATTTCTCCCTGTTCCAAAAGTATCTTCACTATCCCCTCATTACCATATATAGCAGCCCATACTAGTGGCGTACGATGCAGGCAATCTATCTCATTGATGTTCCAACTTTTCATCTCAATCAAAGCAATTGCGATTTCATTCATCCCGAGATATGCCGCGCAGTGGAGTCCGGTGAATCCCTCAGGAGGCCTTTCGTGGAGCTCAGACGGCCAAAGATCCTCATTTATTAACAGAAGTTTGGCAGATATATTCTGATCGTATTGGCCTAGGAGTTGGAGTGCGAGTGATTTCGCGTGTTCGGTGGCTTCCAGTTTAGAATGGAATTTCCAGTAGCACGAGGCATAGTTGAGGAATGGGGTCGATTCTGGGGCGGCGCGGAGTGCGGGCGATAGGTCCCTCACACATTGGAAGTTGAGGTAGGTCAGACAGACCTCCGCAATTGTTGAGTGGGGTCTTTGGAAAAGGCTGAGATTTTCCCGGAGATATTCTTGTAATGTGAAATGTATTAGACGGAAGGTCAACGTTCGCTCGTCAATTGTGACAAGTCCGAGGGAACAACCCAACAATGTCCGTATTGAAGGGACATTACGGGGGTTGTGATCCATAGACCCCATCTCGACTGCCAGAGCGTGACATAGCTCATCACCCCGCAATGGCCGCTCTGAATAGGAGATCCACATCAGTACGTCCATCCCGATTTTTGGTTTATTGCCACTCTGCTCGCGGATTCGATTAATAGTCGCAGTGTATGCATCTTCTAAACCGAGTCCATTCGTCATCTGATGGAGTTTTTCTCTTCTCTTGTAGATCGTCACTTGTGCCAAGATCGCATCAATGTTTAAGGCAACCAGAAGAAATCTAGGCAATAGCGTCAGCGGATGGTCTCAAACATAATCTCCCCCAAAATATTACTACAGCATACATTTGCGAGATAGTTTCCAGAATGCATCTCATGATATCAGCTCGTAGATGCTCGTCCATTGCATCGGGGTGTGGGTCCCTGCTCAGCTTCATGCGAAGGAACCTCTCGATATCCTCCCGAGTGGGTGCGATGGACATGATCTCTACACCTCCGGAGAAATGCATATCGACCTCTCTCGAAATGTGGGGCCTTCCGGTAAGGAATACCCGGGTAGTTTGAGACGCTTGAATGATGTCCCGTAAGACTTCAAGGAGTTCTGCTCTGTGCTCTGCCCGAAGTTCATCTAGCGCGTCAATGCATATAAATGTCCTTCGTAATAACTTGATAGAATTGAGTAGCATCTTCCGAATGGTGGGAACTCGAAGGCATCGACCACCGATCTGACCTTTTGCTCTGTGGAAGGCGTCGTTTATTTCTTCCGGGATCTGCTCTAATCTGCCTACCACCTGCTTCAAGAGCGCACCTAAAATGTGGGCCATGGACTGCTCTTTCTGGGCATAAAAATCGCAGTATAGACATGCGACAGCGGCATTTTTGGCATCTATCTCATCGCATAGTGTGTCGATCACCAGCGAGCTAATATTGCCGCCACTTAGCTCTCACGTACCTTCAGGGGAACAGAATTTCCCACCTAAGATATGTCTTCCCGACCCCGGGGCTGCCGTAGCAGAAGAGGACAGGGTTGGCCGACCTGTTCTCGGCACTGCACCACTTCGCAAACTTGTTGGTCTGGAGGACCCAGTCTCCCACATCGTCAAGCCTGCGAGTGCTCACATCTTGATGCCGTTCCTTGGGCTCCAATGGTGATAGCCACTTTAGGACATGTGAGAAATGATCTGCTTCTGCTGTGTTGTAACTATTTGTTACGTTAAAACAGTTTACGTTAGTAGCAGGAATAGGGTGTTGTTGATATGCTGGATTCATTCTAGCTATGGCTAGGACACCACCCTCACAAGAAGTGCCGTAGTGGTAGGGTAGCAAAGGAGTTGATGGAATTTTCAGGGGTTGGGGAACCAGGAGACTTGAAATATTGATAGTGGGCGCGTACAGAAAATGGGTGCGGGGTGCCTCATTGTGTCCGGCATCGGGGTTCAGGTTCCATAAGCAAGCGAACATTCAATTATTTCCATGCCAAGGACAGTAGGTGCGCCACACGGGAGGCTGCCTGCTCGAGTTCTGGCTATGAAGGCGGCACCTAGTACTGTACTGTACAATACAAGTCTCCAATGTGGGATACTTGTACAGTACCAGCGCCTATCCTGACGCAACTGCTGATTATTTGTTGATGTGATATGCACTCTAGGCTCAAGATGAGTTACCCTTGAGAGTTACAGTCTCTTGTATAATATTTAACCTCTTCTAGAGAAAGCATAAGCAACACGAGTCTGCTGATTTAGGTTGCAGATATCCGTAGAACCTCGGACAGATGCATGGCCACGGGAGTTCTGTCAATCAGTCAGATTGTACGGATTTTCTTATCTAGACTCTTTGGGCATGAAAACCTAGTAGACGAGCCGCCTTTGAAGCCCTGCTGGGAGCCTAGAGCTACTATGTTAGCATGTTAGGAAAATATTCCACATACTATGGAGGCTTACTTGCACAAATAGCGTAGTCCTGTGGGGCGCGAACGACTCAAGATACTAGCGGTGAAATATGTGAGCAAATCACAACCCGTTATTTTGTATGATACCGGTATTGCTTTAGGGCTAAAATTGTGATGTTCAAAATATGATGGACAAAGAGAGGCGGGAAACCCACCTGTGAGTGTATTGTGGCCTAGGATTTAAGGCCAAAGGATACAAATACTAGTACGCGGTACCATAGTTCTGTGGGAGAATAGCGCATTATAAAATCAGAAGAAAAAAAAGAAAAAGGTGACAGGGAAGGGGGGTTATTATCATTGCAGTATCAAGACATTCCGCTTCCATCACTACTAACTGCATTTAATGTGTCTACCTGCGGTTGTCTTTCCTTGGGAATTGGTTTGAGAGAATAATGAATCCCAAGCAATGCTATCCCCAATGTTGGTGAGTTCACTCTAGCGGTACAAGTAGTTTAGTCGATAGCCCTACTAACTATTGGGTGAGCATTCATTTATCTACATTAAGGGGCGATACCAACGTTGCTCTTTAGCACACATAATTAGGACATCTAACCAAGGAAACAGAGGTCAGAGTGTCTGGGAAAAGTGGCGAGGGCCTAAAAGCCCTCACGCGAGCAGCACACACGACCTAACTGCCGAGAAAGGCTGGTTAATCTAAAATATTATCCTGACGGTACCTACCCGCAAGCAAGGCAGGGCGTTCCCATCAGGGAGCTCAGCAATGCAATGACGAGCATGGTAACCTGGATGATATTTTTCCATAATAGCAGACCGGCATCGAAGGTGATAAATTTACCAATGTGTCCCCGGCTATCTGCCGTGCTTCTCAATGCATAGAATCAAGACTCATGTAGACATCCTAGGGTGCTCAGTATTATACGAGTCACAGGAGAAAAAAAAAATGCAGCCTGGCAGCATCAGCCACCCGTGGGTGTGTGATGGGTTTCCATGTACGAGTACTCGAGTACTTCTCGTCCTTTTGGTTGCTTCGGCTCTGCTTTGCTTGCACACTCACTCTCCACCGAAGGAAATATCCCGAGAATGGGGTGACGGTACTGTACTGTGCGTGATGGCAACACAGGTCTCTCGTGCTCATATGTTCATAGTTCCCCCCAGTTATGGGACTTTCTTACTACCGTACTTAGAGTGAAACCTTTTGGTGCCTACTGATCGGATCCCGAGCCCCTTTCCAATACCCGATAGCGGAAAATATACTGAGCATTTAAGCAGACACAAAGTACCCAACAAACCTAATAGATTTCAAGGAGAGGGTCACGAAAACAATGAGGTTTTGAGACTTTCATGGGGCTTCTACGTTTGCATTCCATAGCTGGGAAGCAGAGGCTTGCTTGTTTTGTGCATTTTCTTTTTTCTTTCGCTGGGAAATGCGAGCGATGTTTTTTTTTTTTTTTTCCTATTTAGAGGCGCGCTGCGCATCTCCTGTGCATACCTGACACCCCTGGAATTTGGAAATTCGGAGAGCCTCTGCGGCTTTCGCAAGTACCGGTATTGTGGTAACAGAAGGGTACTAGCCGTTTTTTAAAGTCTCCGGAATGTAGGTGATGGCCCAAGTTATACAGATGGCCCTCTTACACCTGGGTCACTTAGGCTTTTCATACCAGTGGCATATGAAGATACACTTTGGCCAAGGAAACACCTGACACTCAGACCGTGTGAGCCCTCAGCGAGGCGACACCCTCAGCGAGGCGCGGCATGGCTTGGCTTGCTACTGTAGTTAAAATCAGGGAGCTTTTTCTGCCGAGTCTCGCCGCGCCTCGCTGAGGGTGCCGCCTCGCTGAGGGCTCACACGGTCCACCCCACAGGCCTGATACCTTACACCGAGCCATTCCGGAGACTTTAAAAATCGGCTAGTATGATATAATGCGGTGTGGTGCCTGGGCGGGGGGGCGAGAGACCCAAAACCACCAACTAATCAACACTACCACCATAGATTAAAATTAAAAGAAGCGCGCTATGTGCCTATGACTCTGGCGGAGGGGACTTCTCACGGAATATACGGTGGAGTCTAATAGTTTAGCTTAGTAGGGTTTTGATGCTTGTGTATAGTATTTGTTGTTGGGCCACGCATGCGTCGAGGCGGCATCTGTCGTGCCAGCCACCCTTTCCCCTCAAATAGGAAGATATGGAGATGCCAATAGTGCTGCAGTAGTGCCAGGACATACTGTAGAGTGAAATAGCCCCCTGGCGGTCTGGTATCAAGTGAGAATGTGCACATTACCGGTACTCAATGGCCGTCACCAGGGACTAGGTAAAGAAATTGTGAAAGGAAAACCCTTATTCGAGTATAATAAGCAATTCCCATTGGCATTTTTAACAATATCACATGAGATCCTGCTTATGGGTTGAAACAATTTAAATAGCTCTTGCTGTACCTGGTCCTGCACCTGCTGCTCCTCCCGGAAAGTACTCATGACATTTAACCATAGTCTGGCATAATGCCCTGAACGGGATTATCATAAGTCAGGAATATCGTATTACTTCTATTATACACTTATAAATATACGATGCATGTCCAAACCCCGCCTTACTCTCAGTCAAACCTTTCTTCTTTCATCATTGAGATTCCTCTCATGACTATTTCTTTTCATAAAAATGAACCTCGTTGTTACCAACCAGTGATCAATATCTATAGTTTCCATCCCCTTGCGAATGTATCTCCTCCTGTAACAATTATATAACGGTGGGCATAGTGCAAACTATTGTCCTTAAGCTCAGACAGAGAGATCTGGGTCAACCTACCGGTAGAATAAGTTTTAGTTCCCATGGTAGTTATGTGAAATACCCAGCAGGCGCAGTGGTTAATATGTCAAGAACCAATTAATCCCTGTTCACTTAGCGGGAGCCCAGGAGTTTAGTTCCCGCTCTCAAATGAGTTGTTATTATTGAACCACCCATCACGTAGGGCTGGAGGACTGACTCCCTTGGCCATCCTCAATAAGGCTGTAGGGCAAATCAGACCTGCTATGATACGAGGTGGTATAGTAGAATCCGGCTCTAGACCATACCCCTGGGGGTACGTTCCCCGATCGGCGGAGTAACATAAGGGAAAGGTGAAAATCAATATCATACATAACAAGAATTTTTTTTCTTTTCTATTTCCCCCCTAATATGGGATAACACTAATCCTTCCCAGAAGCCTTTGACTCAGAATCAGGGGGCTACCGGAGATACTGGATTTTACGAGATTTTACGGCATATATGTATAAGGGTTTTTATAGGTACAGCCGCATCCTTTCAAGTACCCCTAGCCCTTGGAAACGCTTTGCTAACTCTCTTTCTTATTATCCAGAGAAAAAAATTGTGATAAAATTTTGCAATATCCCTGGTGGAATATTTGAAAACAGTTATCTAAAAGGCTCTTCCTGCTCTCTTGTTGTTATAGGTACAGTTCTTGAAGTATGATACAAGGAAGGGTATGAGAACTTTACCGATGCGGATGTAGAGTCAAACGGCCTCCTGCACCAAAGCTTCCAATGCTAGGTAACTATCATACCGCAAGAAATCGAACAATTGAATTATTGTTGGAACGTCTAAACTTTCCTCTCTTGGATAGTGGGGGGGCAAAGGCACTGCTAAACTGACCCCCCATGCCACAACACAAAAAGAAAGGTGCGGGAATTTATCATACCAGCAAGGGCAACTCCAACATCCTGGCACGTGGCTCAATCATTCACGTGCCCTCCTCTGGGATATATTGCCAAGCTCGCTGTGTAATCCGTGAGTAGGCTGCCGTTGACCCCGGTGCCTCTCCTAACCTCCCCTTTCCTAGTCCCACAGTCAGCCCGTCTCCCCCCTCGATCCTTTGCTTTATCTTCCCAAGTCTTCTACTCATACTTTTGATACTCGAGTGGATATTGTTAGCCGGGCTAACGGGATCTGGCAAGTTTACGGTGGTTTACGTATATATAATACGTATATGGTACGGTACCATATCTTATCGTACGCAATTTAAACATACCGTTCGGACCCTTCCTCCCAGCGAGTGACCTTGCATGACCCATCGCCAACACTCGGAGGCACGCAACTTTTTTCCCCACAAAAACTGTACCCACCACAGAATCGGGAGCAAGCCTCCGTTCCTAAAAATACCGCCTATAGAGACATTGGAGCCAAACCTTCTCCACACCTTCAAGCCATTGCCACAGCTTTCAAGCTTGGGATCTGGGTCTCAGCGTCTTAGTCATCGCTTAGGCAGCCACGCACATACATCTGCATGAAAAGTGGGTGTTAAGGCAAAAACTAAAGGTGAGTGTGGTAAGGCGAAAACAAAACAAAAGAGGAGATATATGGGATTGGAGTACTAGCGGAGCTCATCCGACCTCCATAATCTAGATCACAAGGTTGCCAAGTCATTGGCAATCACTAATTGAGTGCTCCGAGCTCCCCTTCTTTCTCCGAATTTCTTCTCCCCTCCGTATTTTTAACACCGGCACGGCGCAAAGCATTTAAAAGGTGTTCATACCTGAGCCATTGCATCGCGGAATGCCCCCATCTCCCAGGTCAAAGCGCAAACACCGGGGAAAATTACGATATGTGGAAGATTTTAGGTTGTAAAATAGGTATTTCTTTGGTTCTTTATTTTATTCAAACAATTTACGAGTGAATTTTATAATAACTTTTATCTTTATACAAATTCTAGGGAAAATTCTATATATAACCGATTACTAATGTGAAAATAATACCAGAAATATATAATGCATGATGCTATATATTCGGAGGGGATTTGGTGGGGGGGAACTTATTTTGGTCCCTCCCTCCTTCGAAGCCGAAAGGGTACCTCCTCCAGCTTCCGCCTGAGAAAACTCACCCATTAGAAAAACGGTACCTCTCGTCAATTCCCATTTTCCTTAGCAGGAAGGTTCTCACGATGTGGGGTTCTGCTTCTCTCTCTGACCTTTTGGGAGTTTTCGCTTTATATGCTGTTGCACAAACATCGAGCGAAGGTACGGGAGCCACGGGAGCCACCGCGTCTACTCCTGATTGCCGTTGTTTCCCAGGAGATGCTTGCTGGCCGTCAACACAGAAATGGAGTGAATTGAACTCCACAATTTCTGGAAAATTGATCGCTACCGTTCCCCTTGGCACCCCTTGCCACACACCCAATTACGACGCCATCAGATGCCAGCATATCAAGGACAATTTGCATCTTCCTGAACTCCAGTATGTGGACCCCCCCTCCTTCTCTGTCCTAAGAACTACCAATGAGTAGAGCCAAGCTGACGGTCAATCTTTGTAGCGATGAATCCTCGAGCTCGGTTATGGCGCCATTCTATGCTAATAGGAGTTGCGATCCTTTCACTCCTATTGATAGTCCTTGTCAGGTTGGTGCTTATGTTCGCTATGCCATCAATGTCACTGGGCCGGAGGATATTATTGCTGGTATTGAATTCGCCAAGAAGAATAATGTTCGCTTGGTCATCCGTAATACGGGTCATGAGTAAGCATGTCCTTCTTGGTCTTGTTAGTTATATGGGATCAGAGTTGATTGGATTGTTTCACATAGTTACCTTGGTAAATCCTCTGGACCTGGGTCACTGTCTCTCTGGACCCACCACCTTAAGGATATCAAATACATCCCTAATTACAAATCGGAGGCCTATTGTGGGCCAGCACTCAAACTTGGCGCTGGAGTCCAGGGTTCCGAGGCGTATGCAGCTGCAAACGAGAACGGTGTCCTTGTTGTTGGAGGTTTATGTCCTTCAGTGGGTATTGCCGGTGGGTACATACAAGGTGGTGGCCACTCAATATTGATGAGCAAGTATGGTCTCGCGGCTGATCAGACTCTTGAGTTCGAGGTCGTAACTGGAGAAGGCAAACATGTCAAAGCAAACAAGACCGAGAACAAGGACTTGTATTGGGCCCTCAGCGGTGGTGGAGGGGGTACCTATGGTGTTGTTACTTCCGTGACTATCAAGGCTCGCAAAGATATCCCCATCACCGTCGCACGATATTCCTTCAGGGCTGGTGGCACTGACGATGCTTCAATGGTTAAATTCTACGACGCTCTTGACTTTCTCCACCAAATGGCCCCCAAATATACTAATCGCGGTGGCTTCAGTACCAACCTCTACTCTAAGGGATCCCTCCTCGGCTCATTTTTCGGCCCCGAATGGACCAAGCAAGGCGCGGCTGCCCTATTCCAGCCATTTATCCAGAAGCTTGGCTCCCTTGGTTTACAACACTCCCTTAACATCACCGAGTTTCCCTCCTATTCTACCGCCTATAGCTCCATGGATACCATACCTGTGGGGACTTTCCAGAATGGTGGTCGCATGATCCCGAGAGGCACTATCCTCAACAAGAGGGCACAGTTCAATCAAGTTGTCAAGTATGTCATTGAGGAGGGAGCCGCGGTGATTGAGGTCACAGGCCACCCCAGCTTGGAGGTTGCCGGAAACCCAGATAACGCCGTCCTCCCTGCTTGGCGCGATAATGAAATTCTTGTTATTACTACTTCGTTAGCACTTCCTTTCCTTGATACCTCCTTGCCTCTTTTCCTAAAAAACTGGAAACTAACATGAAATCCCCAGCTCATGGAATGATACGGCAGAATGGTCTCAGATCCTCAAGGATCAAGACACCATTACCAACAACTGGGGCAGGCAGCTACGCGAGTTGGCTCCCGAATCGGGTGCCTATCTGAGTGAAGCTGATGCCAACGAGCCTAATTTCCAACGCGAATTCTATGGGGAAAACTATAGCAGACTCCTCTCCATCAAGAATAAGTACGATCCTGCTGGCATCTTCTATGCCCTCACGGCAGTGGGAAGTGATGCCTGGACTCAGAAGCCTGATGGAAGACTCTGTAAAAGCAATGCTTAGCAATTTCATTGCTTGGGCTTCTTTTATTTTTTTTTCATGTTCAACACCAAGGGTCGTCCCTTGTGCAATTCGTGATTCCGTAGACGAATGTTGCACAAGCGCACTACTCATTACACTGTAGCTCCTGACAGTGGCGAGGATGAAGTGCTTAACGGGGAATTCTGAGTGAATCGTCTCAAAGCGTGAAACGTATATTGATCCTTGGGTCCTAGGTAGAATAGAATATGGGTTAGCGATTTTGATAACCCGTATCTGGATGCCATGACGTTAGTAGGTTGATTTAATGACTAGCAATTATGAAGGGGAGGGGAGGTGAGAAATTCCGTATATCGACCATCAAGAAACGCACCTGGTCTCGAATGCAAATTTCTTTCAATCAAAAGTTGAGGTTAGGTGATTCTCTGAGTAAATAAAACCTCTCATAATATTATTATAATGGGCACTCCCATTTTCTCAGAGGATCCTGTGCCGACCTCATACAGGCTCAAAATCGATCCTAAACATTGACACGCGGGCACCGGACAGTACCTGCAAGTTAATACGTTGAACAACACAAGCACTGTGTCAGGCCCATTTCAGAAGGTCATCACATGAGACCAAAGCCCATAACCATACAATCCTACCCTGAGCACCAGGTTCAAAAAATTCCAATAACAACCCCAGCAAGGGAGGGGTGTCACATGTGCGCAATCCACATCAAGTGGGACCTGGAGCAAAGCGATGGCCAACAATGGTGGCAAGTATCATACCCGAACATCAATTCATCGGTCAGGGACTAACTCACTATATGCACAAAAAAAGAAAAACTCGAGAAAGCACCAAGCGAAACAGCCCCCCCCCACACATTGAGCAGATCAAAATCCAGCCTCGCTGTCTGCATAAAAGGCGACACCAATTCACCCACCCGAACCTTATACGGCTATTTACTTATTTATCCTGGAGCTCTCAGAGGGTGGAGTCCTCCGGTGCCGTAGGAAAAGAGCTTGAGCAAATAATCAGTCGATAACAAAAAATGTCACATGTGCACAGAATATCACTCGGAATGTTTTTTCAGTATAATAATAATTATTATGATAATATATCAGACTAGTTCACCATACTTGAAGTCCTGAGAGATATTACCTTGATCTTCACAGCGTGCAATCAGCAATACAATACCTTCAGCACCATACAAGTGTAGCGTATACCAGCGCCGTATCAGTTGAATAAATAGAGTATATCTCTGTGCAGGATTCTATTCTCCGATCTAGAAGAAGCTTGAGGTCCGCCGAAATTATCGTAGTATAACACACGGATTCTATGTCTTTCACTTAAGCGCTACCCATACCTAGCTTTTAAGGGAGGGTGGGAGGATTACGTCTACAAGGCGATAAAACGGGGGAGCGAGAACGCAGCTCACTAGAGTAAATAATGGTTTTTGAAATCCCTATTGAATTTCAGTGCCCGTGTCTATGGTAATATGATAATCGTTTTTTTGACATCTTAACCACTACGCCAGACAGGTATGATAGTATTTCATGTAAAATATTATGATACCTTGAAAATTGAATCCTTATCCCGGTGCTAAAAAAAAAAAAGGTAATTTTCAATTTTTTTTTTGGTTAGAAAGGTATCATAGTATTATATTAGTCCAAGATACGGGGGGGGGATCCAAAAAATAAATTAAAAAAATACAGGTTTTCCCCGGGTTCTTACTAAGCTAGGTGTCATCGAGAGATTCTCTATAATAATATACAGTATAATTCAAAAAAAACAAAACAGGTGGGAACAATGCTCTGCACGGCCCCATGATTCCCATCCCTTTTGCAGAACTCTAAATGCAGAGACTGAAATGATTCCCTTCCGGAACATACATAATGCTATTAATATTATATATATATATATCCTCCTATCGATCACCCACCCAATAAATACTTCTCTATTCCTGAAATCGCTTTTTGAAAGGAATTTGATCCGATTATTATATATACTATAGCACTATACTACTATAGTCCTGAGTCTTGTAACTGACCCTTTTAGGCATAATTGGGTCCAAGCTTTTTTACTTTTCTGTATATATAATGAACCAAAGGGATAATTATATGGTATGATAGCAGTGACGTTACTGCATTTTCACAATTTCAAATTAATAGATATGATAGGAGGAGCTGGAGCATGATATGATACTGAATTTGGTGTGTGGGGTTCCTACCATACGGCCAGTGATGCCAAGTGTCCTGGGCGTCCAGGGCGTGGTGTCTCAAGCCGTTAAGCAATAGCGTTCGTGCTTTGGAAAGACTTTTCGTCTAAGAGGGTGACGGCATGGCCCTGCGGTATGATACTCTAGCGATCGGTAACTCCGCCTAATTGCCTGCTGGGCGCGGCCGTCACCTACAGGAACCTGGCACGTTCCACATCTTGAGACGCCCTCCAAGCAAGGTCTAGAACAAGCGCACAGCATGTCAGCAGCCACCCGAGTGATGGTCGATGAATACAACCAACCCCCCGACGACTTCACTTTGACGAGAAGAAAAAATAAAAATAACCCGAAAGGCTTTTAATTCAACGATATTATTTCCAATGAACCGCTCAAAACACAAAAAGTATAGGATCTTACAAAGGCGCATAACGAACGCCTGCCGCTCCAGCTTCCCACTAGCCAGCCGGCCAGCCAGCCAGCCAGCCTACAAGGCTCTTAAAAATTCGTCTCATAGTAGATAATCCAATTGCAACACAACCCATCGCTCACAAGTTCCAACCTCTTAACTCCCACCACTCCCAAACGCCTTCTTCAACATCTCGAAATGCGTCTTCTGCTCTGAAGCCATTTTCCCTTCAGTATCCTATCCAGAAGGCCTCACAAGTCAGCCAGCGAATCAGTAAACCACACAAACGAAAAAAGAAGAAAAAAGCAGGCGGGAATAAATGACAAACCCCAATAACAGCCAATACCAAAGAATAATTATTGAACAAAAACCTCTCCCTCTTCTTAGCGTCGGTAAGCGCAGCACTCAACTTCGTCAGAAATGCTTCAAAATCACTCCTTAGCCTACCGAGACTATTCGCGACCGGTTCGTCATCCCCCGCTTCAGCGCTGAGTGTAAGTATCCCATTCATGAAGCCGGCAAATCGCTGCGTGAGGAAGTGCGGTGCTGTACTCTGCTGCTTGGCAGATAATCCCCCACCCACACCGCCGACACCGCCACGGCCGGGAGTTGAATTGGCGGTACGGCGAAGGGACTCGCAGTGCGCGTCCATGATTATTTGGAACCGTGGCCAGAGGAGCATGTTCGTTGCATTGATATACGCATCTGCGGCGGGTATTCTGCGCTTTTGCATCTCGAAGGCGGAGTATTGGTTTAGCCTCACGCAGAGTAGAACGCCGAGGCAGTCGAGGGTGGAGTCTATCAGGGACTTTGTGAAAGTCTGGCCAAGGGTGAAGGTCGGGTCGAAGATTTGGTGGAACATTATCGAGGCTTGGTCGTAGGTTTTGTGTGAGAAGAATTCGGTTATGAAGGAGTATTCTGTTGAGGCGTTTTCTGTGAGGGCGACATTGAAATGGCGGAATGGGATTTCGGGGTAGTGGGATGTGCGGTCTTCTTCAGCCTGGTTTGCGGTTAGTATTGGTGCTGTGCGGTTTTTTAGGGTGTCTATCCGTCGGCCGATATTGAATGTGTCGTACGAAAGGGGCGCAGAGGGTTTAAGAGACGGGATGATGTTGTCTAGATCGTTAGTTGGGGGTCTTCAATATGGGATGAATGGGAGACACACTCCTTCTTGTGGGTTCTTCTTGGCCTACAACATCGTGCTTGTCCATCACATGAAGCCTTAATTTCTCGAGAGACTTATGATACCGTGTGAAATGGCTTAGGTAATACCATCTCATCGTATTGACATAAGCCTGACCAATCTCATCGGCCAATTGAACATGGTGACTGGCCATGAACTGGAATAACGCTTTATACCTCAGGAACCCAGACTGCTGTATAGCCTGAACATTGGCGCCAGGAACTCTAATAGCCTTAATCCTCGCGACAAAAAAATCTCTAACCCTCTCTATTGCCTAACTCACAAATCAGCACTCATCTTAGAAAAATAAACTGAAAAGTACCTTAAGTTCAAGACGCTCCAGCTCAGGCTTAACGTCCTTAGTAGCTTTAACTTTCGTAGCATCCAGCGCAGCAATAGCCTTCATTTTAGCATCCACCACCTGTAAACTCCTCACCCAACTGTCATTGACATCCCCATCAATAATCCTCTTAACAACATTTGGTGACAATGCAACATCTTCAACCACGGGTCCAAGAAGCTTCTCAACACCCTATTGTCCCCGCAATTAGCTCAAGCCTTCCTCCTTAGAAGAGATAACAGAACCCACCCTCCGATTCTCAAGCCTCTTATTCAACATGGTCGATCGATTCTGCAACGTTTCAATCTCCGCACTAACAACCCCCAAATCTGTCTGAAAAGAATACAAATACGACTCGACAGATTCGAGCACCTCATCGCAAGCTTTAATCGATCGATGCAAATCTTGAAACTTGCCCTTCTCTCTCTCATCTATTAATTCACCCTTAGCCTCTACACCCTCCCCCAATCCAACCCAATCCAATCTGGGGGTAAAAACCAACATTCATCGACAGAATGAGCACTATAAGCCCTAGCCCTACGCTTAATCTCTCTTGCCTGAACCTCTCTTCCCTCCTCACACTTCAGAAACTCCTCCAACCCCCCTTCTCCGAATTCAATCCCTTCCGCATCCTCTACCTCCGGTTCCCATGAGGCCCCATTCCCATCCACACTCCCATCCTCTTCAACCAATGGCTTAACCTGCGTGCCCAGAATCTCCTCTAGAACATCCAGGGGATGCCGTATCCCGGCTGGCTGGGGCCCCCCAGAGACAGCCCTCTTCCCCACCCCACCACCACCACCAACACCATGCTGACCACGCAACGAGGCGGGTAAACCAGTTGTGGAAGAGCTGGCACCGGAGGCAAGACTCAGTGACGATGCGCGAGGCGTGAGCTGCGGCCTTCGGCCACCAGCTCCGATACCCCCAGGTAGAGGACTGGGACTGTAGGGTCTGTTGCTGAAGGGGGGGTTTTGTTGGTGGTGGTGCGGGAGGGCGCCAGGAGGGGGGGAGTTCGTGGGGGTATTGCCGGCTGGCGTGGACCATTGGCCCGGCCTCCACATGGTTTGTACTTGCGTTTGCGGCTCGTGAGAATCGGTAGAGGTCCAGGTCGAGGGGAGGAAATGTGGCCGGTGCGAGCTTCCCTACTCTAAGGTAGCTTGGTAAACTCGGATGGTATGGACTGGGTTCCCGTTGAGGCTGAAAATGGGTTGGCATCAAAGGGAAAAGGTGGTGCCAAGACGGGATTTTCCGATATCGCGACCTCCCAGAGACGTGGGGAGCTTTGTGCGGGATGGTATCATATCAGAGGTGGATGTGTTTACAGCTTATATTTTGTGCACTTCTTGTCAGTATTCATGGGACTACTGGTAGTTACCACACTGCATCATTTTATTTTACTTGGGCATTTACCTATGACGCTTGAAACATCTGGAACCGTACCCCCCAGTATGAGATGTAATAGTAACTCCAGTCCAGGTCGAAACCATCCAACAGCCATTGCTTGATTCCATAAAAAAAGAAACGGAAAGGAAAGGGAAAGGGTTCAAACACAACTAAACTCCAACTATGTAAAAAAAGACAAAAAGCCAACTCCCCTTCGCCCATCACCCATACCCGCTGGACAAGGCATACTTTCAGTAAGTTAGCCAAGCAGCAGTGATAAAATAGAGTAGAGAAAGGAAATACCATAAACAATGCCCACCCAGAAAGAGAAGAGAGGGGAAGAAAAAAGAGGGGGGGAAACAAATAAAAACTGTATACATGGTTTAAAGAGGTTTATGTAGAAGTTAAGATAAGTTGAAACAAGACGGAGAGGAAATGAATTTGGGGGGTAACCATCTGCCCAGCCATCCAGACCCATTATTGCATCGAAGGGAATAATGAAAAAAGGATTTAAGCATTACTAGAGCGTTTTGGTCCTCATATTGAAAACTTGCCCCCCATGTCCCGCACAGCAACCCACCAGGCCTTAGGAGGAAAAGCTTAGGCTACAATGTAAATCGTAAGAAAGATATGGAATCCAAGGCAACGAAATAGCCTTATTCGTGTCACTCCCGTTTCTCCCGCCGATACAGTGACTAGGCCTTGCCTATCCACCCGGCAGAGACGAAAAAGTCATGAATCTTGGATACTTTATTAACATCAATCTGCCATAGAGTTAGTTCGCTATCACTATCATCGTTATGTATGCAGGCCCTTACGCGGCAAAGATCTCTGGCAGCCTTCTTCTTGAGTATGCCACCATGTTTCATGGCCTCTTTCATCAATATCTCCTTCATGCAGAGATATGGCTTCGGTTTTATCCTCAGAGTCTCACATAGTTGCTGCTCTGCAGATGTAAGGAGGTGAAGATCTGCCGCGTTCTCATTGGACAAGTGCAACGGCGGGTACGGAGGTGTGTTTACCGCACCACTGCCGGCGCCATTAATATTGTTCGTACCATTTAGACCGTTCGCAATATTCTTCTTCACTAATCCATTCACCATCATAGGAGAGGGCGAGGTTGGAACATTATTCGCCGGTGTTGGCGACATCGCAGCCAGGTCCTGTGGCGCTGATGTCAAATGGGCCTTTGGTGCTACCAATGGATTAACCGGCGGCGTTTCCACAGGGGGAGTAGCCTTTGAGGCATATCTGTGAGCCAAGCGATCCAGTGGAGCAAGTTTGTTCCGAAGAACCTCACTCTGTAGAACAACACATTAGCCACCTTCTTGTAGGAAGCATTAAATGAATGAGGTACTCACCCTCTGCGCTTTCTCCATCTCATATTTCGGCCCGGCTTCCAACGACTCAATTCCCATTCTTCTCCACTCTTGAAGCTGAGAAATCGCTTGCCGGAGCAGCTGCTCGTTCACGAGACCCTCGGAGAATTCGTCAAAATCCTGCCTATTCATTATCCGAGCAAAGGGCTTGGCCTTGTTTAAAAGCTCACGTTCCTCCTTCAGCTTCTTCTTCTCGTTGGCAGAGTTCTTTCTATAGTCCAACAAATTATGCTCATACATAACTCTCTTCCGTTGAGCGCGTTGTGTAAGTTTGTTGTTGTAAATATCCATCACTGCCAACTTAAGTTCAGCCTCCGGCTCAAGTTGGTTGGTAATTGGATTAAACCCCTCGCCAGGTTCAAAGAACAGATCTTTAACGGCCATTTCCGCCTCATTATCCCACTCTGCCTCGAATTCCATTCGACCGGGCATATACCCCTGAATTTCATGACAGGCAGGTTGTGACGTAGTCGGCTTCTTCTTAGGAACAGTCGGCACACTCTCGGAAGCTTCCTTCTTTCTCAAATCGATTCGGCGCTTTTTTCGCGCCTGGAATTCTTCCCTGCTAACGCTAGCATACGTCGTGTCGGCCGGGTCGGCATGCTGGGGTAATGGAAACTTGGGCGAGTTGATATAAGTCTCTAGGTAATGCTGCTTAACCTCTTCTTTATCCCGCCCACCTCCGATGTGATCCGCAATATCCGCCCATGACCCAAGCCCGTAAGTTTCCGCTCCTTCGAGGAGTAAAAGCTCCTCGTCTGCTCCCCAGTCCGCTGCAAAGATGGGGTAGGAGTGTTGTTCGATAACCTGATAGTGGTGGGTTGCCGGGTTGTGGTTACCACTAGAGGCACAAGAGGTGAAACACGGTACACAGAGATCGTAATCGGTGCAAACACTGGAGGCACAGCGTATACGAACCTAGATACTCATGTAAGTACACGAAGAAACGGTTATATTATCGGGGAAGATTTGCGACAATGTTAGCACTGCATTAGGTTTAGAGCTACTAACAGTAAAGGTGATGTCGCCGTTGCAAACATCACAATGGTAACGCACGCCAGGCTCGACACGGCCTGGGTTAGCGGCCTTCTTCTTAATAACACCCATGGTGAAAAGGGTAGAATGCGATCGATAGCGGTAGTGATGTAGGCACCGAGGCGTGTGTGTGTGTGCGGTGGGAGGTTGTAAGGATGAGGCTCAGCGAAAGAATGTATGGAGATGGAGGTGAGAAATCGCGCGAAAAGCCAAGGCCGGGGGGGCACAGCTAACGGGAGGCAGGGCAGGGTAGACTGGACTATCGGGAAGTTGCTGAGAGGGTAATACGGTCAAGAGGAAAGGAGAGCCGTAGATAGGAGGTACTGCAAGTATTCCACACCCGACGAATTATAGAATAAAACCCGGACGCAATAGAGGTTCAAGAAAAATGCAGCGCCTTGAGCGATGGAGTCGGTCGTTGGTTTTCAGGGGATTGATAGGTTACTTTTTTTTGGTGATGGCAGGCAGATTGCTTTTTCCTCTTTTTTTTTTTTTCCCGCTGATGCCGTTGTGTGTTTTGCTCGTTTTCGGTCTCGTGTTTACGTTTCTGTGTGGCTCGGGGCAACCAGCTTCTAGTCACGTGCCACCGTCTCTGTGGCGACTTCCTCGTCAGCACGATGGCTCACGGGCTTAAGGTCTGATTGGGAACCGAGTGGTTATCAACCCATAATCCCTCCCTCATTTCTAAATTCTACCCGCATTAATTATGATATTATTATGAGCCATTGAATCCAGAATTTAGTATTGTGATGTCTTCCACCCAGCCTTTGGTAACAGAACATCTCACGGGAGAGCCTCAGCTATAACAAATATAGCTAACACACTCCGTACTATCATGTATCGAAAGCGCAACACCAACCCTCATAGCAAGCATAACATGCACCCCAGTGCTGTAATCGGTGCGCCTGTGCGAGTAAGGATCACCTCCAACGGCCCGACCCGAAGACATATAAACAAAAAGTGATAACGCAGGAGATCTTATCATAAGGGATCTCATGTGACGAGTCAGCCCCCCAAGTCTTGTAACAATCCAAGAGGCACTTATTATAATCTCTGCAGTAACTTCGGGCTCGCTTCTAACATCTGAGAGTTTCCCAAGCAACTATGGAACGTCTCGGGTAACTATTATGGTGTTGTTGTTCGATTTCCAGCTCCTGACACCCGGAGCCGGAGTGCCTTGCCAAGAAAATACTGCGCAACTTCAACCCCCAAAGGATTTTCAACCATGACTCCAATGAGAATTATGGCTCTATTAGATAGATGACAGAGCGGATTATTACCTAGACGCTAATCGAGAGAGAATAGGAATATCTCAAGTTTCATGGAGATATTAGGGCTTAGAAGTAGGCCAAAATTTTAGTAGGACGCAGGAATGTCTGGGGCATGTAAATTGCTGTTAATTTCCTTGGCAAAGCCGGTTAATAAATATTATCCAAGGTCATAACCTGTGAATAGTTCACACTGGGCAAATTAACATGCTATTACGAGTACAAAACGAGAATTATTAATACCTGCCTGTTCCTGCTACATACTCGTATGTCCCTTGCCACATTAGCCGCGGTGGCCTGGAAAGGTGGCTCTTGCGTAGGAAGGAGGACGACGAATCGCTAGCGGTATACCGTTGATGAGATACTGTACAAACCGACGAATAGGAAGTTCGAGAATACCACAGTATGGGAAGATATTACAGCACAATATGGCGCTGCTAAGTTTATTATATGTGATACCATACTTGTACTTGTACCACTGCTCCTGCCGAACCATGCTGCACTTCATGGCCCCATACAAGAGCTTGTGTTGAAAATTGCACTTGGTAACTTACAAAAGAAATACGGTACCCGGAACTGCAGTACCGGTAGGCACTTGAGAGAATCTTGCGCACTGCAAGGAATCAAGCAAGTACGAGTACCGGTGGTCTCGCTACTTGTAGCACATGCATGAGGACCCCCACGGGGATGATTTACATTTTGGCTACAATGGTTTCAAACGCCCCCGGAGATCGTATTTGAGTGGGTAACCAGTAAAAAGACAGCAATAGGGTACGGTACACGTTGGAATAAAGAAGAAGAAGAAAAGGGAAGAACCCCAATCCTTAACAGACATGGCCCCCACAAGATACCGGAAACATCTCACAACTTGGCAAGCATCTTCTGGGCACTCTGTAACATCACAACAGCCTCATCAACCATCTCGTCGACAATTTGCTTGGCAGGCTTCTTGTCGTTGACGACGGCAGCAACCTTACCCATCAAGAATGGTCTAGCGTTATCCAAGATGTCGTCGTCAAGGTTGTCCACCTTATCGAGTTGTTCGATATCGTGCTCAGCAGGGATGATTCCCTTACTTGTGAGTTCCTTGATCTCTGGCTTGCGATTCTCCTCCCAATTGGCGATATACGGGTTCTTGCGGACACGAAGAGGGCGACCCTAAAGGCAGGCTAGTATGCGCTATGAATGGGCAGGATGGTGGGAGAAATACAGTGAAGATTATGGTTCTAACAGTGTCATCAAAGCCGGCGGTTCTTACGGCCTCCTGGTGGGCCTTGGGCGCACCGGCCTCCTCAGCAAGAATGAATCGTGTTCCAACCCAAACAGCGCTGGCACCCATCATCAAGGATGCCGCAAGTGATTTTCCGTTGTAGATGCCACCAGAAGCCACCACAGTAACGGGTAGACCATTAAGAGGTGACTTCTTGCCCTTAACCATGTCGACGACAGTGGGTATGAGGATAGATGTAGGGACAACGCCAGTGTGGCCTCCTCCCTCACCGCCCTGTGCACAAATAATGTCGACACCGGCGTCAAGAGTCCTTTGGACGTGCTTGGGATGTCCAATCATGCTGATTAAATCGTTACGGTTTTGCATCGATGACGTAGCAAAATATGGGATGAACACTTACTTCATATAGGCAATGCCAGCCTTGTGGAGCTTCTCAACAACAGCCTTTGGTGGGACACCGACAGCACTGACAAAAAGCCTTGCCTCGCTCTCGATAATGATATCGACAAGTTCATCCAATTTACCCTTGGTGTAATCATAGTTGGTAGCTCTAGCACCACCGCCAACTTGTGGGATCAAAAGGTCGACACCAAAAGGAGCATTCTTGTCGTTCAAGTAACCCTTGAGTTCAGCAATCTGTTCCCTCAGCATGTCTGGTGAGTACCCAAGGCCACCAATAACACCGAGACCACCGGCATTTGTAACGGCAGCAGCAAGCTTAGGACCAGCAGCAACGTTCATTCCAGCCAAGAGAACTGGATGCTCAATGCCGAAGAGCTTGGTGAGATCGGTTTGGATTTCTGAGAGCACATGTCAGTGCATATAATGCCAGGATTGCTCATCGCGTATCATTGAAGAACTCACTTGGCGCCATTATGAGATGCGTAGGAGTCCGAGGTTATAGCTACCCTAACACTTCGGGATAAGATTTTGCGCAATCTATGATATGATATGATGAAAGGGCGTTGGAAAACAGGCAGAGTGGGTTCTAGGCTGTGGGGGGCCCGGCTTTATAAAGTGTCCAGTAGAACGCGAAACGTTTAGGGCTGGTGCGAAAAAAAGATCAAGGGCGAGGCAAAGCTAGACCGAGGCACGGCGTTTGTAGCCGGCTGTGGAGCTGTCCGGACTGAGATGCCAAGCTTCCTTTGAACTTGCTCTGGTCTGCAGCAACCTTCCCATCGTGTGGCAGATCGCGGGATCCGAAAATCTGGGGAGCAGCAACAAAGTTCACCGGCTACCAGTACTTGTACAGTACAGTACAGTACCGGTATTATGTATCATACTCGTACTGGTGGAACTAACCGGAACAGACTGCGAGACCGTTGGAATGGTGGAACACCAGGATAGAGCATCGGTAAATTACCGGCACGGCACACACCCCGTCCACGATAGCATTAACCCACCCGCTACGATACCGGTTTGTCCGGTATTAGTAATCATAGCCTATTGTATTCTATTGTATGATATGATACAGGCCAATGAGTGGGGGGGGCTGTGTACTCGGGGAGGTGGTGTGTTCGAGTACCGGTATTTGGGTACCGGTATTCTGTAACCTAATTGTAAGAGTTTTTTTTTGCACCTGTCCTATCATACAAATTGACCCGTGCACTATTGGGGGGTTGGGCTCGAAAATTACCTCTGGAGGTGAAGTTTCAAACCCCGGTTTTCAGGTCATTTTCACAATCCCCAGGTTTTCTAATATGATAATAATATTATGATACCAGCATCTATGACTTGGTGTGGTGCTGAACACCTGAACCACCGGTATTTTCAAAACCGCAGGACCACTCGACACCGTGGATCTCTACCCTCAAACCCAGATTTTACCAGTCTCCCTAACAGGCCCTAAATTATTGTACCCAGATAATGGCAGGGGGGTACGGGCATATCATACCAGCACATATCAGTACTCAGCTATGACATAATGCACGATACTATCTTACACTTTCACATTACCCTGAAATACAATACCAGCACATAATTCTGTGACATTGCTGTTATCACGCTGTGCCTGCTGGCCAGGTCGCCCGTCACCTCGTGAATTTTTATTAAAGGTTTTCAAAGTACTTTTTTTTTTTGTGGGTACAGTACATATGGGAGTCATGAGGTATGTAACGACCACAGACTTCTAGTGACAGAACTCTACCAGAATTCAGAAGTGATATCTGAATAGAACAGAAAATACGGAAAAAAAGGCCAAGAAAAAATACTAGGAGATTACGACCCGTACCAGAAGCAATTATCTACTATCTCCATGAAAAGGTCAACTTGGTTTTGAGATTTCGTTGGTGGGTATTTCTATTTTTTCACATCTTTAAGATCTTCTCCGCACTTTACCTCTAGTTATGATATACCGGTATTGGTGGACTCAAATATGCTACCAGAGGAGTAGGAATGTTATTGGCAAATACAATAAAGTGACCATTCATACTAATGCAACTTCCGGTATTTACTTGTATCATAACTGGAAAATAACCCTTTCACCACAATCCCGAAAACCCCTGTACTACACTCGAGTATGATACAAGTGGCCCGGAGGTTGTTTTCGTATGATGCAGGGCAGGGTTTTTTTTGCTGGCTAACCTAAGTTAACCACTCACTAACTTGTAAAAAGGTTCAAAGGGTCCATAATGTCTATAGAACAAAGGTTTATTATAACCAAAGCTCAGACTCTTGATAAACCATACATGAAGCAGGATAAAAATGCGGAAGACGAAGGAAAAGGATTGGAATTTTACAAGATACTATAAGAATAATTTTCCACCATCTCTAACCCAAATCCATGCAACCTTGGGCCTTTTGTTGATGAATGGCAAGATTTTTGGTATAATCGTGACATCTTCTATAACGTATGATACCGTACTTGTACATCCTTTATCTCAAGTTACAGGTACTTGCATCATACCGTAGACTGCTCGGGTGCTTTTTAGGGCGCCGAGCAAGACAGGGTAGCGAGAACCACCGCCTCCCATGGAGGAGATACGATACCGTACCCATGATACCGGTACTTGTACCTGATCTGAGTGAAAAACGCTGAATAATTCACATGGCTCGCAGCCTTGCCGGTATCTTACCCAACTGCCGTAAAGTACTTGCGATTCGCTAACTCCGCTGATTGCTAATCTCCGTATTCAAAGACAAAAGTTCTTAAGAAGGATTAGTAATTTCTTGACATGGTATAGCCGGAGTCGTTTTGCTGTGTTCGGATCTCATTAACTTACATTCGCAATATCATTAACTTGGCGAGCTAAACCTATCTTGGACTGATGTCGTGATTTACAGGGATATTGGTAATACAACGGCACTAGTGAATCCCAAGAGTTTTTACGGTACAGTGCCTGTTCAAGCATTGTAAGAACTAAAAGATCCCGAGGGGGGGGGGGGCGCCGATAAGAGCAACGGAGAAAGAGCAGCTTTAAATACTCAAGTAGGTGGTCAATACCCACTACACATGTCCTATAGGTGCCCACACACACTTTGGCCGTAATATATGCAGTGGCCACTTGCCGGTAGTCTACGTTTACGATCGCCATCATGATATGGCAGACACAGATAATTCCACCAAAATGCTCCCAAATCCAATACTCGGAACTTTCGGGGTTCCGAATCTGAATTGCTTCTCGAATATGGTACTATCATAGCAGCCACAGCGACCTATGATTCCCAGATGATATTATGATGCTGGGGGAATTGCTACTCCAGTACAGTAAACTGTGCAAAGGTGTTAGTCTGGGATGCTTTAGGTCGGCGCGTGACTAGTCAGACTTAGCAGCCTAGGGCTTGGCGAATTTATCGTTTAGAACACCTTAACGGGGAAAATGGGAGTGTTGGAGCAACAGAATCAAGAATAAAGTAGAGGAAAAACATATTGTGGTTGAAGAACTTCGGGGGTTCAATGATAGTGCAAAATTTATATTCCATTGGTGGGCAAGGACCTGATCCACGATAGCAGGGTATTACCGGTACAATGGTTTTGTCTCTCAGAGCTGAATAGGAATGACTGCGAATACGCCATGGTGCGAGTAGCTTATCCTTCTTTCCCACACAACCTTCCGCCCACTCTGGCACCAACCGGGGTTCTCTTAGTAGCTCTCGCACCCGCCTCCTCTTTCTCGCCTTCATCATCCTCTCACACACTCTCTCTGCCACCGACACGACCTCACAACCTATCTTTGAAGTTGCTTTCTCACAGGGTCAGCCAGCTTAATTTCACTAATTTGTCATAATACAGCAGTATCCGTCTAATTAACCATCCCATCCCGTTCCCCTTTCCAAACCGCCATCTCCAAATAATCGACAAACGTAAAACGTTGACACCATGTCTGCACCACCATGGCGATCGGGTGGTACTAACGGAAACAATCGTAAGTATTATTTTCTTCTTCTTCCCCGAACAACAAAGCTTCGAACAGCCTGTCCAAACCCTTCACACTTATTGGTATTTCCCCGCCACCCGATCACCGAACTAATGTGATGCTGCTTCAATTAGGAAATGGTGCGTTTCACTCTGTTAATTCTCGCAAGACACTCTCCAGTCGCCCCATCCACCATGAAGGCACTCAGGTACATAACAACCTTCCTTTTTTCCCTTTAACTTATATCCACTTACTCTCGCTGTAGAAATTTCTTCGCAGAGAAAATGCTAATATATGCAAATCAGACTCTTACTCAAACACCAACCCCTGAACAAACTCCAAAGACGCAGTTCCCAGACAAGTTGAAGGATTATGTTGCCCGAACTTTCGAAGATTGCCCACCAGACGAGAAGGTTGCTGTCGAGTTAGAACTCAAGAGAATAATCACAGATGCCTTTAATGAGAAGGTTGTTTGGAGTTTGGAATGGGATAAGATGCCGCTTCCTCAAACAATACTGGCAAGGAAGAAGGTGACTGCAAAGGAGGAGCAAACAAAGCCACTCGCTATGAATCGAGTCAGTAACGAAACCGAGGCGTCTCCAGCTTCCCCGTTCATCCGAAAGCCTAATTACAGTAATGTCATGGACGTGGACTATCCTGGAAAGAAGCGCAAGAGGTGAGCGCCCTCATGCCTCGAGTATTTCACAGCTTTTCTTTGCTGACCAGCGCGCTTTAGTGCCGGCTCTAGTGAAGAATTAACACCCCCAACCCCAGACAGATTCGAAGAGAGGTTTGACAAGCGACCTCGTCAGGGTGACAAATTCCTCCCAACATCGGGTAAACTAAGTCAACGTGAAAAGGATAAGCGTGCGAAACGATTTGAGGATGAAAGGCGTGAATATTTGCCCGACTCGGCCACCCCGGAAGTTCCAGATAACAAGAAGCCCTTGATTGGTCGTTGCATGGATTTAGAGAAACGATATTTTCGGCTTACTTCAGCCCCCAACCCAGATCATGTGCGCCCACTACATGTGCTTGAGAAGACTCTGGAAATGCTCAAGCGCAAATGGAGATCGGAGGCAAACTATTCATATATTTGCGACCAGTTCAAGTCACTTCGACAAGACCTAACAGTTCAGCACATCAAAAACGACTTTGTTGTTACCGTTTACGAAATTCATGCACGGATAGCGTTGGAAAAGGTATGGAGTCAGCTGGTAGTTTCATCTAAGATATTCAAACTAAGTAATTATTGATTATAGGGTGACTTGGGTGAGTATAATCAGTGTCAGACCCAGCTCCATTCGCTTTATCGTGAAGGCTTTAAAGGTCATGAGGAGGAATTCAAGGCGTATCGTATTCTCTACCTTATTCACACATGCAATCGGGCCGACATGAACGAGCTCTTAGCAAATTTAACCCCTGCAGACAAAGAAGTAAAAGCCATTAAGCATGCACTAGAGGTCCGTTCAGTGCTAGCTGCTGGAAATTTTCACAGATTTTTCAGGCTCTATTTGGAGGCACCAGCCATGGGAGGATACCTCATGGATTCCTTCGTGGCCCGCGAGAGAAAGGCTGCTATGTGCATGATATGTAAAGGGTGAGAAAACAACTTTGTCACTTTCCACTAGTTCTTTTCTGGAAGAAAACCACTAATATCTGGGTGATGCTTCCTGTCTTTTATCAAAGTTACCGCCCCGATATTGATATTAGATTTTTGACTGAGGAGCTCGGGTTTGAGAGCGATACCGACTGCGTCAACTTTCTCTGCGACAACGAGGCTGCGGATCTGATTGAGCAGAAGTCGGGTGATAAGGGGGTCCCCAACTCGATCCGCTTTCAGACAGCGAAAGCACTCCCACTCTTCGAACGAGCCAAAAAAGCTGCGTTCAGTAAGGTTGATATCAAGGGTCAACTATAACAGTGAAATAATTCGCCAATCCTTTACTAAATCTCATTTCCCTATCTACCAAATATCTCTTTATCGAGCCTCAAATACCCTTTCTTCGCAAACGTATTCCCCTTTTTTGAGACAGCAACAACAGTAGAAGAGCCATGGGAGATGATGGGTGTGAGCAGACGAGCGAGAAAACGAACCAATAGAGGATATTCGAAAGACAAGGATAAAATATGGGTAAAAAAAAACAAACACAAAAAAACAAGCAGAAGGAGCGCATCGGAGCTCTGGGTCGTTCGTTCGTTGTTTTGTTCCGTCGATCAGTCGCTTGCTTTCATCGGTTTTTCGTGCATCCTCCCCCTCCCTCCCTCCGTCGCTTTTCATCTCCTCCTGGCCTTCGGTCGGTAAATTCTTTTTTTTTTACATTTACATTTCTTCATTTTCGCATGCTCGCATCGCATGCGAGGTCAGTCGACAACTGGGTTGGAAGGGAAGGGCGTTTGGGCTTTCTTTGTGTGTAAGGGCGGTTGCTATTTTTTTCTTTCCTACATCTTTCCCACCCTTTTTCCCTCTTTTGCTTCAGATTCTTCCTTCTTGCTATGTATAGTTTGTATGATACACCACTGGGCTTTTTTCTCTCTACAAGTTCTGATAATTTACATAAATTTACCATTAAGCCCTGAGTAAATGAGTGGGTGAATGGAGGAATGGTTGGGGGAGATGGAGGGAACTGGCTTTCAATGTGCGACGGGAGGTATTAATACTAAAGTATAGTAATCGTGTGAGGTTCCGTGAAGGATCACCTGTATTGTGGGGGTGTCAGCAGCGATATGATGCTATACTCGAGTACAGCAGGACTAGACTACACGTACTATACTGTACAGTATAGTACACCATAGTATAGGTGCAGTGAACTATCCACCGCATTGCATCACATCGTAGTCGGAGTCGAAGCCCATGCTCGACATGATCTACAGTACCTACTTGTATGATAGCAGACAACACAATGCACGATACACTCCCTCGCTCACCCACTCACTCACTCACTCGTCACCACCCACTCCACTCCCAACCTCCCAACCTATATAGGAGCCTCAAACCCCCAACATAACCTAACCCAGCCAGGCTGTCAAGAGGAAAAAAAAAAAAGAAAGAAAAAAAATCCCCCCCCCATAAAAGTGCAGGGCAATGGGTATGATACCGGATAAGCAACGTACAGTACATGTCACGTCACAGAGGGGATCTTCAAGTGACATGGACTGAAGTGGACTATACGTACTAGTACATACTAGGGCAGTTCGCACTTGGACCATAGTATGATACCAGTGCGCAGCTATCGCAGTTAACTACCGTAGCTACGCTTCATCGAGACTATAGATAATAATAATAGTAATAAGGGGGAAAAGAAAAGGAAAAAAAAGGAAAAAAAAAGAGAGGTATTTTTTTCATTTATTATTCCGTCTTTTATTTATTTTTAGTTATTTAGTTGCATATACTCGAGTACTCGAGTACATGGGTAGTCCAGGGGGTGGGGGAGGGAAGGAAGGTTCTACAAGTATTCCTCCGGGTGTAATAGCGCTGTACGAGTATAGTACGCCCGCCCGCCCGCCAAGGCGCTGTTTATTATCCGGATTTTGGGGGGGACGGGATGGGATGGGATGAGAAGAGAAGAGGATGAGTATTGACTGTAGGTCTAATAGGGGTAGTAGGTAGTAGGCATATAAGGATGGGGTGTGAATGCGGCGGGTAGCGAAGAGCTGTTATTGTTATACCAGGTGGTTGCTGCGGTATATCCTTTGCGGGTTTAGTACAAGTACTAGTACTATGTTATAGTAAGGTATTATTGTTAATAGTGCTCACGGAGCGGAGGTTCTAACTTGAGTAGAGTATACGATACACTACAGTACCGTACCGTACGTACTGGGGACAGAGTACAATACATTACTCGTATTTAGAATAACCCCCCTTACCATACCCGCCGCACCAATGGGGGGGGGGGGAGGTTTAGGTACACGGTAAGTGAGGCGAACCCAAACCCAAACCCAACCCAACCCGCTACTGATTATCTCCCGGAACCACCAAACAACCAATCAAACAATCGAATATATCGCGAAAAGCCCCCCTTGAGCCAAGAAAGAATTTTCGCCCTGACATTTTTCCTCCTCCTCATAGTTACACTCTGCTCCTAATTTTGGCCCGTTCTGTACCGTACCGTACTTATAAAACTCGGGTTCGCCTCACCTATGCTTCCCTTTCCCCTAAAAGTGCAAGGGACGTTTTTCCAATTACATTTCCGATTCAAAGTAATTGGTGCACTTCATCCATCGAGACCCTCTTTCTTTTTTCCACCGGGCCAATTCAGTATGATACGTTAGACAAGTTCAAGCCCTGGCTGGCTGGCTGGCTGGCTGGCAACCTCCATGACGCGCCCGAGTGACAAATTGTGAAAAAAATTCAAATCCAGTCCGGTAGCGTAACTTTTGTGTATTATCATAATTACTTTTTTGTATCAATTCCTCTGACGACGAGCACGTGGCAACCTTCCATAAACCCCCTTGCCATCCCTCCTCCTCCACCTCTGTAGAGGAGGAGGCGGCGGGTGGGAAGGAATTGAACGTGGACAAGGTGTTTGAATTGAAACGGTTTGGGGAAAGGGAGGTTGGGGGGGGGGGGAGTCGCGGGCGGCTACCGTATTTTATATAACTGGTATCGGTTATGTTATTGGTTTTGTGTTAGTGGTGATGTGATGTAGGAACCGATGCGACCGTTAGGAATGGGTTGTCTCTTTTCTTTTCTTTTCTTCTTCTTCTTCTTCTTTAGGTGGAAGGGTGGGAGGGGGAGGGGTTGGTACCGTATGATAAGATGGTGGATAGGGGAGGAGTGGTTGGGGGGGAGGGAGGGGGGAACGGAAATTGATTTTTCTGGGAGGCAGAGTTGCGGTACTGGGTGATCAATTGGGTTATGGACCACCGCACTGCCATGGTTATTGGGATGCACTTTACTCTTCGAACCTACCGTATATGGAACTTTTCGATCTCTGTGTTACTGCACTGTGCTCGAGTACCGGTACTTGTTATGAGCCTGATGACGATGAGAGGGAGGGAGGCGGGCAGGCAGGCTCTCCATTATAGTATCCTATGAGACGGGTATGATACTTTACAGGAATACACGGTGAAAGTGCAGCTTGTTCGTGTAGTAGGAAGGGGGGGGGGGAAGGAGAAAGGTAAAAAAAAAAAAAAAAAAAAAGAGGCTTTCTGATTTTCCTCTTTCTCCCCATATATACCGAGCAGTAGACTTTACCGTACCGTATGACTTTTCCTTCCTTCTCTTTTGTCTTTAGGTCCATAAAAATACCCTCCCGCTCCATCTTGTCGAAAGCAGAACATTGTGCAGTACCGGTACCGTTTCTCCAGCATCATACTTGCAGCGTACTCGTACAGTACCCAAGCAGAAAGGCGGATAGGCTACATTTCATTTCATTTCACTAGCTTCCGCGCCGCACTCCTTTTTGACTCTACTTACTCGTTTGGTGCGCGCCGCTATTAGAAATTTTTGCGACCAATCCGTCCTCCCTAGTTGAGCTTTACAAGGACGTTCCCATAGGCAACAGAGGGAGTGAGAAATAAGCTGCTCTAGTCTAATCCTGTCTCGCCTGCCGGGTGTTGGGGTCTTGCTGAAGGCAGCCACGAGATTTTTTTCGTGGACTTTGTTATTTTTTTCGGGGGGGGGGAGAGAGAGAAACGGATCACGAGTGCGATAGGGCACTCTGTCTCAAGCGATACCAACTGTATCGGTAGGTTCAATTTTTTCCTTTCCATTGTTGGTTGTTTTTTTGGCTGTTGAGGAAGGAAGGAAGGAAGAGTTTGGATTTTTCCGAAGAGTTGCCCCTCCCCCTCACTCCTGGGCATAACTCTACCATATTGTATCCTACTCCATACAACACTCTCCGTAGTTGATCTTCCCTTCCCTTGTCCTCCGGAGAACTACTATTACTAGTAGACACAGGGGATATAACGTTTACACCCCCCGACCGCAAAATTTTCCTCCCTTGGTTGCTGTTAGATAATCACGGCACTTTATTACTTTCTTCTTTGGAAGAGAGGCCTGTCTCGATTTGGTTATGTAGCGGGGGGGAGGATGTTTTTTTCTTCTCTCTCTCTTGCTTTTGTACCGTAACTTATTATTTGGCGCTCTTTCATAATAGCTGGCACTTTTTTAGTATTTTTTTTCTTTTTTCCTTTTTCGTTCTCTTACTCTCCTCCCCCCTCGGGCGAGAAGAGAGAGGGAGATTTCAAAGGAAAGAAAGAAAGATTGAAAGCAAAAGGGCTTTTTTTGCAGCGTTGTACTCGAGTATATTCAATCTGGAATCAGCATCAGATCAACAGCAACACAACACCAGGACGTTATTAGTGGCAATTAACTCATAATTCCGAAGATCGAATCAAAGGGTGCTCCAGATAGAAAGAGACTGAAAAAAGAGTTACCATAACCAGTTACGGTACATAGTACTTACCCTTTTTTCACCCTTTCTTACCCCTCCCTGCAGTCCATTATCGCCTGCCATAAGATCATATTTACCTCCCACTTCGCCCGAGGAACAGTTTTTGAACTTGAACTCTTGATTTGACTGAAATTCATTCTTTTCCACCATACCGGCGCTGCGCTGGATTTCAGTGAATTTTGAACTCGTTCTCAACCCTCCCCCCCCCACTCTTCTTCCCCTGTTGGCTTGGTTTCCACCGACCGAGAAAGGACCCTTTCGCTCGAGCCCCCCTTACCGCGCGCCGGGGCTTGGTGCATCCTGCCAACCTCCATCAGCACTCCCTATTTTTCTTCCATTTCACTTTCTCGCCCTTCCTGTTACCGGTATCGATTTTAGAGCCCTGTTCGTGCTCTTCTTCGACACTTCTTGTTCAACTTCCTCCATTCTGCGAGTGCTTGTGTCGAGGGCGTCAACGGTTTACCCTTTTGACGACGAAAAGCCTACTTTCCTCCCGCCACCGCCCGCACAGACCGGTCGGGTCTGCAGCCATCCCCCCGCCCTCTTCCCTCCTTACAGCAGAGTTCGGTACACTCTTTCCCATTCTGCAGCCCTGCCCAGTCCACTCGGTTCTTGAACAACCCCCCCTCGACTCGTGCCAAAGGTTCCACTCTTTCCTGCATCTGGGGCGATAGGCGAGTAGAAAAATCGAAAAAAATAAATAACAGTAAAAAAGAAAAAGGGAAGGAATTTGTTGACCGTCCGTCGGCTTCTAACCCTCACTCCCTCACTCTCTCGCGTACCCTACCGTCCGACCCCGCTAGATTTCTATCGTCCTCCTCCCTCCCTCTTTCCTCCTCCCCACCGTCCATCAACCCCCACCCCGTACCCTACCGGAACCCTTCGCTCAACAAAGGAAGAAGCAGTAGGGAACCGACATCAATATCTACTGCTAATCTCAGAAGGGCATAACGCATTCTTTTATTCTCTTTTTCTGCTCTTGCTTCATCCCTTCGCCTACCATACCCTACCCTACCCGTAAACTACCTACCTCCCCCCCCCTCCCTCATACATACCCTCATACATACACGCATATCATACATACACACACACATACGCACTCACACTTTTCCACCGCCCGCGCCTCCCTCTCCCAAAATAATTTCCTCACCCTTTCTACTCACTCTGTTAAGTTGTCGTCGCCCGTTGCCGGTGTTTGCGCACAAAGCAATATTTAACAAAAATGATCAAGGTGGGTCGTTCGCTATCACAGCTTGTGGATAACAAGCGGACCCGAGAGTCCAAGACCAGAAGTGTTGTAGGAAGAGGTGGAACACAGGCTTATCGTGAAAAATCGTTTTTTTCTTTTGAAATACAGGGCATTCGAAAGTCGCTCAAGGGCGACACATATTCGGGTCCGAAAGCGTCGCACCTATCTATTACGCCAAAGACCGCCATCACCATTCAACCCCCTAAAAAAGTTGGTTCCTCCCTTCAATATAGGGTATATTTGTTTCTTAAACCATCATCATCATCATCATCGTCATCCGCTGAGTTGAGGAGAAGTGGAGAGAAGGAAATATATCTCTCTTATTTTATTTTGTGTCTTTGGAGGGGAATGGGAAATTCTCGGAAAAGTGATAGCGGGGACTAATTAGAATTCGTTTTGTCACATAGGTGATTCGAGCATCGTTCGACTACACGGCGGCAAGCGATCTGGAATTAAGCTTCTCCAAGGGAGACTTTTTCCATGTTATAGGGAGAGAAGACGACCCTGAATGGTACGAAGCATGCAATCCGGCTTCAAATGCGAGAGGATTGGTCCCAGTCTCTTACTTTCAAACATTGGGTAAGAGCGGGCGTGGGAGTCAGGATTCCGCGGCTTCTGGCGTCAGTGATATTTTGAGGACTGATTCGGGATACTCTGATCGGGGTGCGACCGCTGGATCGCAAGAGCGTGTCACCTCTTCCGGTGGCACTGAGAGGCAGAGAGCTATGAGTACATCTGGGAAATCTGGCAGTCCGCTCTATGGTGTTGTGCAGTATGACTTTGCCGCAGAGAGACCCGACGAGCTGGAAGCGAAGGCCGGTGAAGCAATTATAGTTGTTGCGCAATCGGATAAGGACTGGTTTGTCGCCAAGCCAATTGGCAGGCTCGGTGGTCCTGGCTTGATTCCGGTAGATTTTATTGAGATTAGGGATATGGTTACTGGCCAAATCGTCCAAGACACCCAGGCTGCGATTGCGCGTGCTGGCGTACCAAAGGTTGAGGAATGGAAGAGGATGGCTGCCGAGTATAAAAATAGTAGCATTTCACTTGGTAGATTCGACTTCGATGCACAGACGGCGCAAGCCCAGGGACAGATGCAGAACGTGTCGATAAATGACAGTCAGAACAGACACGTATGTTGCCTTCCATCCATCTCTTTATGCTTTGTTTTGCTGCATCGCTGAACGCTTTTATTAGACACTTCAGGGGTACTCCAATGGCGGTGGTGCTCCGGATCAGTACCGTCACTCGAGATCGTCTTCTCAGGGCCAATATTTGGCACCTGTGCTTGCATCCGTCGATAGTTACTCTTTCGAGAATGGTCGGTACTGGTACGTACTCAACGCGACAATGGAGGATGGTAGAAGCTGGATCCTATGCCGGTTCTATGAGGATTTCTACGACTTTCAAATTGCTCTGCTAGACGAGTTCAAAGAGGAGGCCGGTCACACTGGACAGCCTCGCTCCTTGCCATACATGCCCGGGCCCGTAACATACGTCACCGACACCATTTCGGCCGCTAGGAGAATGAGTTTAGATGAATACATCAAAAAATTGTTAGGCATGCCCACCTATATCTCTAGGAGCAAACTGGTGAGGCAACTATTTGCGCCTCGGCCCGGAGATGTGAAAGCAACCGGCTATAGACAATCGCAGGCTTCCCTCCATGATAACAGACGTTCCACAGCATCACAACAATCAAGCGACTCATCGAGAGAACCATCAAGGCAGTCCTCGCAACATAATCTTAATGGAACCAATGGCGGAAATGGATATCCCGGTTTATCGGCACCCCCTCCACGGAGCTCTGGGCAACAACCACGAATGGGAGGATCCAATGGCATCTCTCAAGCCCAACAAGTCCACATTCGCTCGGCCTCCGATCTGCAACCCCCACGCATGCTTCGACAAGATAGTTCTATGAGCGCTGCAACTCAAGGATCAAACTCTTCACAGCCGGGGCAGTTCATGAAGGTTAAGATTACTTTTGGTGACGACCTGATTGCGATCCGCCTGCCAAGGGACGTGTCTTACGTTCAGTTGCAAGAGAAGTTGCAGGAGCGTTTAGGAGCAGATATCAGTTCTGTCCGGTATAAGGATGAGCCTTCAGGGACTTATATCGACCTGTTGAGCGATAACGATTTGGCTGTTGCATTGACCCGGAATCCGAAGCTTTGGCTGCACGTGCAGAGTTAAGGAAAACAACATCTAAAAATTTGCCTTCTCTTTTCTTCTTTTCTCCCCCCTTTTGGTAGTTTTCCTTTACTTCCATTTCTATACCATGTCATTCATACTTGATGCTGGAGTTTTTCTTTCCGCCTTTTCTTTTCCTTTTTGTGCCCATCCTAACTTTACTTGAACGTGTCCAAACTCTTTAGTTAACTCTTTCATTTGTCATGGGTCCAGGGGTGGTTTTTGTCTGGAGCTGCGAAATAGCCATTGGGGTCAGAGAGAAAAAGTTAAACACTTTGAGAGTCTTGCTTCTCTTCCCTCCCAACTGACGTACTTAGTTTGTATTCCCTGTTACCCCCCCCCCCCCCTTTTCTTCTCTCTAACTCTAGCCATTTTTCTTGCTATTTCCTTTTGGTGCGTCTGTCTCTGTGCTTCTGAATGTTCCTGTCATCTGTGAGGCTATAACGTGTGATACGAGGTTTGGATTTTTCTTCTTTTTTGGGGGAGCGGCGTGGGGAGTTGACTTTGATCGTTCAGACCGGGACCGGGAACTCATCTTATCGGTGGGTGACAGAGTGGGCTCTCAGTGCTGACAGACCACATTCGACGGTGGAGAGACTGTCTACGGTACGTACTACTGTGCCATGTTGTAGATTGGTGAATCTAGTTTATGGGGTAGGAGGAGGGGGAGGAGGAGCAAGGGATCATTGCTGTCACGAATGTATTGCCTTCTATCATACTGAATGCGTATGTTTGTCTGTCTTGGAGTCCGAGCTGTGGGTGGTGGGGAATTGTGGTCGTTCATGTCAACCATTTCCATGTCAGGAACTTTTGGGATTTCTATTACTTTCTTACGCCTTTTCTTTTCTTTTGTATGCCCATCACTAGCCATGGTTCATCGGTTGGTTGGATATCACCCTTTCATTTCCCCTTTTTTGGCTTCTCGATTAGTTGTTCTCATCCCCCCCCTCCATCTTACCACGTACAAGTCAACGAATGAGCGCGCACGGAAGGATCTTTTTTCCTAATAAAAAAACTGGATTTCGTTTCATTTCTTCGCTTTACTCCTTGGTAGGCAGTCCTAGCATGTAGGGGTTGCATAACCTTTTACGATCATCACCTACCACCCTTTCCTTTCCCTTTTTCCTGTTTCTGTGTATATTTTTCTATCACCTTTTTCTTATCAAGGAAAAATTGGTTTGTCGTTGATATTATGATACCTGGCTGGGATGGGATGGGATTTGTGGGTTTTTTCCTCTTTTATTTTGTTCTGTTAGTTTTTTTGTTTTGTTTTTGGTTCGGGTTGTAGATTATTTGCCTATCATGGTCTACGATAGTATGTGAATTTTGAATTTTGATGTCGATTGAATTGATTGTGCAGTCACTGATTGATTGTTCCTGGGTGTGATATCATAACATGAGTGTGATATGATATCGTGGGGTTTATATTTGTTGGATTATGATATCATACCTATGGGGTATGCGGTCGACGTTGACGAACCCGTGGCAGGATTGCATGGATGATACATGGAGTATCACTCGATGGTTTGGATGGAACCTACGACTCAATCCTGGTGATGATGTCCGACTTGGGAAGTGGGGGCGGGATTCCCCGCAAAAGGTTTGTCTATCATATAAGTCGTGAATATTGTTTATCATTCTGACGCAGTGTCGTTATGTATGTAGCATTAACTCAACCTCGGGCGGAACAAAAAAAACAAATGGCTTCCTCATTTGTGAGAGAAAGGGAGCTGCTTGTTCTCCCTCCATACTATGCAGACGCACTAGTATTGAAGAAGGAAGGAAGGAAGGAAGAAAGAAAGAAAGAAAGGATGTCAGTTTGGTTTACAATTTACCCATTCAACTATGATACCGCTTCACCTTCACCATCGATAGCCTTATCATACAAACATGCATTTTTCACAAGAAGATAGGTCAGATGAATACAGTAACGAAAGGGCATAAAATACCTCCGTTGCTATTGAACACCTTTACTAGTCGCAGCAAAAAAAAAAAAAAAGAAAGAAAGAAATCTCGACCTTCTGCCGCAAAAAGCTATTTGAAGAGATTCTAACCATTCGAAAACCTTTTCTTCTTCTTACAGGGCACTGGCGCTATATAGAGCCAATGATATTAAAAGTTGATACCCACTCAAAACATTTCGTCCGACACCCCGTTTCACGCCAAATTTAGTCAAAAACAGACATTTTTTAAACCAACAATTCCCACTGATGCACTCTTGAAAAAAAAAACACTTTAAATTTCTCAATCAGCTAGATAATTGTTATTTATTTATTTGGTAAAACTGCAAGAGGATGAAAGTTATTCTCATTGTTTAGAACAAGTCGCATTGGACATTTTTGAAAGTGATCTAGATTTTTGTATGATATCATATAAAAAAAAAGTCCATGACAGTCAATACTTCATACTTAAATGACATTTCTTTCTCCGCTATGATATTATCATGCTTTATAATGTTTAAAAGTTTCTGTTAACATTCCCTATAGTTATTTACAGGTTTTTGTCAATTCGTTTAGCATATTCTTGACGTTGTGGTGTGAGAGGGTGAAGGTGGATACTTTTTTGGTGTAAAAAAGGGCATTGGACGAAAGCTTTTTGAGCTAGTACTGTACTGTATGATATAATAGGTATCATAATTTTTTTTGGAATTTCTCTTCGCATGGAATCGTGGATTTTCTTGGTGTATGGGTTAATTTGGTTGTCATAGGTCATTGTATAAGGTACCGGTATTATTTAAAGGGTGCATTTATGCGAAAAGGGTAACAATTGCCAACAACCACAAAACTAGTTATATGGTCCTGGGACTGTAGTATAAGATAGAGTATCCTCCTATCATACCTCCTTGAAATATATTTAATTTTAAAAATTTAATTGAAGTAATGGTAGGTCTTTAATGATGATTTCAAGAATTTGGCTCAAAAACCTTTTTTTGGATAGAAAGATAGCCAAACTCAAGGTATATAAGTGAGGTAGCTTTTGAATATTTTTAAGAGTATAATATTTGGTTATTATGAAATATTTATGAATATCAAGTACTTTATAGACATGATTAACCTGTATTAAGAAATATGATGAAATTGATATTCACACCCATTGTTTTAACAAAACTATAAAGCTAACAACATAGGATTGTGAAGATAGCTATAGATACATTATATCTTCTATTTCTATACCATCCACCCTATTGGTTGTTGAATTATTTCAGTTTCTTTGTCAAAAAAACATTTTTCTCTTTTTCTCAAAAAGGGGATGGTTGCTATGCAAACTAAAACTGCTCCTAACTCAAAATACCTGAAATGCAATTGTGATCTTTTTCGCTTAACTGCACCTATTATTATTATTATTATTATTATTATTATTATTATTTGGCAAGAGATCCATAGAAACGGGCGGGCCGGCTCCTCTTCTCTCAGGGAGCCCCGGCCCCTTAAACGCTATCATGAGGAATCACTCGTGTGGTTGTGCTTGGCATTAGTAGATGTCGTTTTGGTTATTGTACCGGATAGAGAGGGAGGTCGAAAACATGCTGGTGGAACTGCGGGGGTTTCGAGCCTTCGTCTGGTGTTCGTGTAAGAGCTGTGTGTGAGCATATGAACTGAGTATGGTATGTGTCAATGTAAATAGCTTTATAGGTGCGACAACCGATAAATGTCAACCATGTGGCTGTGTGTGCAACCTAACATAACCAACCCAATATTGGACCAAATCCAGTGGAAAAACCGTAGATATGTTTTCAAGGTAAAGGGAAACAAAAGTACGTTTTTTTCACTTGGTTTGGTCCAGTATTGGGTTGGCTATGTTATGTTGCACACTGAGCCACCACTCAGCCACATGGTTGACACTTATCGGTTGTTGCACCATACCGTGCAAGAAACAAAGAACCGTAGTCTTGGAGGGTGCCATGGGGATGGAACACCCAACTACTCTGACAGAACGGAAAGAGAACAATTCCTACTCGGCGTCATTTGTAGCAGATTACTTTTTTTTCTTTTTCTTTTTCTATACGGTTTCTGCCCCATGGTTGCTTGGTTGTGCAAATAGTAGGCATCATAGCTGCCGAACGGTCTGTATGATATGTATTTGTATTTTGCTGGCAAATCCTCTGGGGGGGGTTTTTTTTTAATTTTATTCATGAGGTATTATTATATCATACCTGAGCACTCGCAATGAAAAACTTGAAAGTTGGGGGGGTGAGTGAATCTCCCGGAAGGGGTTTTGCTATGAAATGGTATTTTGCTATCATACTTGGGTCGTCCAGTGTCCGCATGATTGATGGTCTTGAAACCGTCCAATAATTGTGCTCACTTACGAGCAACTGGAGAGGAAGAAAAAAAAATTTAAAATTTAAAATTTTGCAGTTTTTTTTTGTAGTCTTGGTCGCCCTTCATAGATGTGTTTTTGCTACTGATACTCGCTCACTGTGGCACCCTCCTCAGCCCAGGGGGGAGGGTAAAAAAAAAAGGCTTTTCATTTCTGTGGAAGTGGTATTACACATTCCTATAATACCCACCTATCTATCTGATAGCCTTTCAGCCGCCTAGTACTTAGCAGTTCAGTACAGTTCAGTACATGAATCCTTCAAATTCTCCAGTAAGCCGAATACAAAATTTCCCCTTTCTGTGCTGTGCTGGTTATTCTTGTTACCTGGGCTTCCCTGAGCGTGAGAATGGATTGTGAGTGGTAAGGTGATTGATATAGTAATTTGTTATTATGTATCATAATATTATGATATAATAATTATCATATTATATATATATATATATTTCCACCTTGAAGTTATGTTTCTTTCTTTCTTTCTTTTTTTCTACCAATGTGGCATCGGTCTTGGCCGTTGTGACATCGGCTTTCGGCTCTCCCTCGTTCGCTTGGTGGTGGTGGTGGCCAGTACGGCACTTGAATGATTCTGAGGTTAGGCACTAAAAGTTTACAGTCGAGTGACGTGAGGTAAGCTAGGCTCTGTATCTACGAATTTTAGTCTACCTTATGGGGTATGGGCGGTATGTGTAAACCAAGGGGTTATATGCCTTATATGTAGTACCGGTAGTGTACTAAGTCTTTAATACGTAATGTCCCTCTGTGATATTGAATAGATTTGTTTTTTTTATAGATCCACCTTGCTACTACATATGATAGATCCTATTAAGCGAATTGAAAATACTAGTGTTTCTTAGGAGTTGGGAATCGCATGTGGTTGTATTGGCAGTGTTATTAGAAGTGTTTATTTTCTGTAGATTATCTGGGCCTGCTAGTCTGTTATGCTCTGGTATATGCTGAGGAATAAATTGTGTATGATATTATTATGATACTGAGAGACATGAAAAAAAAAAAAAACTCCTAAAAAAAAAAACTCCTAGAGTATATCTGATAGAAAGGCTAATAGCTCTTGAGAATTGAAAAAGGATTTGTGAGCTCAATGGCTACTATTTTCTTTAGGATTGATTGGTTGTTTCTTGAAATTCGGTGTAGTTGAAGGGATAGAGAAATAGACCTTGGGTTTTAAAAATGAAAAAACCTAAACGTGTTACTGGGCATCCTTTCTCCCTGTCATAGGATTTCGATATATAGCGAGGCCCTTAACCCCCCTACTCTAGTCTATTTTTTTTTCTCTCGGCTGGTATTGTGATAACTATAAAAAGAGGAGATCTCACAGGACTTCTCCCTTCTTTCCACAACGACTACCACCTCCACCACCACCACCACTTCCGAAAAAAAACAAAAAGAAGAATCCCCTTCTAACGAACGAAAACAAACAAACCTACACAAACTCCAAAATGCTCCTCAAGACTTTCATCCTCTTCACCTTTATGGTGTTCCTCACCATCACCTCAACCAACTTTGCCTCCTCGTCTGCAATTCCCGCTCCCGGCCCCGACAGCAAAGAAATCGAGGACCTCATGGCCACCGCAGCAACCACTTTCGACTCCCCCTCCGCTGAATCTTGGCGTCGCTGCGAAACCTCTGACGCCTCTCCAACATTGGCGGACATCTACTATGCCGTCCTAGCGCTACACCAGCAGGGTGGGATGTGTTGCAATGGCGCCATTCACATGAATGAGTGCACCAATATTATTGCGTTTGGCGGGGCAGATATTGGGTTCTGTGGAATCCAGAGTTGTATTCCCTGCATTCGGTTGGGAGCGGAGGTTTGGTGGATGGCGGTCGAGTGTCGGAGGGATGGAAAGGCGGGCGGGGTGGCGTTCTTGCATGATACTAGCTACATTGTTACCTATTAAGCTTGTGAGAGGCATGGGGGTCTGTTCTGGCTTGATTTGCTCTTTTTTTTCTCTAAGTAGATAAAAAAAATCTCTGGGGGAATTGACCAGGGTATTTGATCCAATACAAAGTTTGTCTAAAAGGAGCGGTTCTGGGTTTCAGCGGTTAGTTGCTTGGCTCGAGGGCAGCGGATAAACTTTGTTACTAAGTTTGTTCTGCCCTGTGGGATATCCGTCACCTGCCCACTTGAGCTTGTCGTGACTTCCCCTATTTTTATGTCCTGCAATATTGAACCGAGCCCATTATCCGTAACAATTCCTCCTTTCTCTATATATATTTTTTCCTTCTTGCCATGATTCTTAATCATAATATTATGCACTTTGCTTTACCTTCTCCTCTGAAAACCTTTCATTGGGCTCACAGAACACTAACGATCACTCGAACTAGTTTATTCAGGGTTTTTTTTTTTTTTTTTGGTGAAGGAATTTTCCTTCCCCCCCCTTAAATACTTTCCTCTCATATTCCTTAGAGAGAATGTTTTTTTCTCTTGTTGGAGTCCTGGTTAGGTCATTGTGGGGGTTCTTTTGCCTTTATCGAGTACAATAGAGTACTCCCTTGAGAGTTGGGTACGGGTAAGAAGTATAAAGGATATTGCATCAATGGCCGGTGGGAAGAGGCCCGCTCATATGTTCACAGATAGCTGGTATATATCTTTCCTTGTTACTTTTCGCTATTCATGCGTCTGTTATCTAAATATTGCCTTTATTACTAAATAATTGTCCATCTTTCGTCTCTGCTTCCGGAGCATTTGTTTAAGCTAACTAACACTGATTGCAGCAGAGATTACCTCGCTATGGGAGAGCCGGTACGGGGGATAAGGAAGGCTAATTCTACTGTTTCACTGGAGATACTACTCTTGGTAGACACTGGTAGTGGTATCTGGAGAGAGGGTTGGGCGATCATTAAAATTGTTGGTCAGACTACTACAATTTGAGTAGAGATGGTGTTTGAACCTACGGGGTAATAGAGAGAGCGTTACGATCCGTCGCTCTGGTCCGAGCACAAAGAGAATACCACCTTGTATAAATGACCGACAAACCAAACTGATACTCAATCTTCCTCTTGTCCTTAAGCACCGGCTACCACAGCTCTGCCACTCTGAATCCCCTTTGAAACTTAATATATGCCTCCTGAGCTTTATCAATCAGCTCCAAACCTTCTCTAGTTAATCGATGTTGGGGGAGGGGATATTGTGCCCAGAGGGAGAAGAAAGGCTGGAGGGGAAATGATCAATTGGGGGTACTGGAGGATGGGAGAGGCTTGATGGGATAACCTCATTCACTTGCTCTGTTACCACTACCCCCGACAGTTACCCCAGCCTCGACCTTCTCCTTATCAATAATTTCAGCACCCCAGCACTTTTCCAGGGCCCGCCAAAGATCTCTACAGTCTCCAGCACCTCTAACAAATGGAACGGGCGTACTGAGTTCCCTAGCGGCCGTTATAAACTTCCAATGCGCTGTTACCGCACCCGCCGTGACCCCGTTCTGGAGAGCGGCGTAAGCATCGTACTCCTCCGAACAGATTGACGACATTGATGCAAACACGGTGAGCGCGAAAGTACGCGTGTTCGAATCGTTATTCGAAGTGAGGCCGTCAACGATCCGGTTGGCGTATTTGATATCCTCGGCGGTTATGCAAGGGAAGTGGGTCAAGTATTCGGAGAGGGCGAGTAGGTGGATTGTTGTTGCCGCGTTTTGGAGGCGAGTGCGGGGGACCCAGGTTATTGTTGGGGAGTCACTGTGGCTGCTCATGATTCTTCTTTTTCTTTTGTTTGCGTTTGCCAGTAGGGTATTAGTGTTTGTGGAAAGAAGGCTTGTAGTTTTGGAGAGGCTAGAGGAAGGCTTGGGAGGTTTCTTTGTGTTTGTCTTTTTGTGAGGGAAAGAGGTGAAGGAGGGATGCAGGGGGAGGGGGTCGGGTGGGGAGCCCGCACGGAAAGAGTTGAGCCTAGGAGAACGAGTGATTGGTTGTGAAAAAGTCTAAGCTGTGGAGGGTCTTGCGAGAGCTAGCCCTCAATTCAGGCCATGGCTGTTTTGTCTATAAAAGGGACACATCACCCCTCTCTTCCTTTCCTTCTCCCCACCGACAACCTCAGCTCAGTTCCACAAACACAAACACATATCACCTCTACTTCGCCAGAACCGTCAACTCAAATTTCGAATAACCCATTTGATCCAAAGGTACTCTCTCATACCCAAGCATGATAACAAATAAATCTCTAACCCCTAGGAGAACTAGTCAAAATGCCCGCCTTCAAGAACCTCATCTTCCAAATTCTAATTCTCACAATCTTGGCCGCCCTTGCCACCTGCTCTCCAGCCGACCGTGTTTCCAAGGAAGTCTTCCACCTCCCCAAATTTTCACCCAACAACATGACCATCGACTCATTCGCACCCAATTATGCCGCCATCCTCGATGAGGCCCAATTCAAAGCTTCGGGCCTGTCTCTCATTACTTCCGAACCCACCGCTCAAGATCCTGATGGCTGGGTCGCTTGCGAGACCACCAATGCTAGCCCTTGGATCTGGAATACCCGTGACCTTGCATGGTGGTTCTCGCAATTGCATGGTTGGAATTGCTGTAATGTGAATGGGAATGGTGGGGGCTGCACTCATTTGGGGACGACCAACGACGCTAGCACTGCCTTATGTGGGAATCTAGGATGCATCAATTGTGCCCAATATGGGGGGTATCTTTACAAGCTCGTCGACTACTGCACTCGGGATAACAAGGCGGGCGGTGTTGTTTTCCTTCACCAGGGGAGTCATATAGTTGTCTACTAGTTAGTTAATTGAATGATTGATTGACTAAATTATTTGTTGAAGTTTTTTCTCTCTCACAATTTTGGTCATATGAGGGTGCTAGTTCAATCCAGTGAAAACCCAAGTGGGCAGTCCGTCCAACTTTGGGCACTGCAGAACTGGGCCAGGCTATCATACAGTATTTCAGGGAGGGCCGGTGCCAGTCACACTTGTCCATCAGTAATCATAGGAGTGGTGTATAGATAGATGTCACATTTTGATAAAATTTCCAGCAGCAGCTGTTGTGCTAGTATAGTATACCATAGGATCAATAAAAAAAAACGCTACCAGGTATCATAAGAGGACTACTATTTAATTAAAAAAAAATCTCTCTCACATACATATGCCTGGTTAGCGCAGTAGTAGTTTCGACTATAGGACTTATCATGTCATGTCATGTTCACATGTGACAGTAGCTTGTAGGCAGTTGACTGACTAACTGACTACGGGAATCCCAAATTGAACCCCTCTCTCCTTCTTCAGAACAGTTCAAGATATATATCCAGATTGTAGAAACCTGTTCATGATTCACCTATGATACAAAAATTGCAGGTTGTACTGTACTATACATGTGTTACGAGAGTAGTGGTAGTAGTAGTAGTAGTAGTAAATAAATGGGTAGATATCAATTATTATTTTTCTCAAATGTAAATGTGGATTTTTGAGGACTTGAGGTGAGCTGCACGATCAAGTAATAACGGTTTTTTTTTTCTTTTTCCCCATCATATTACACCAAGGGTGCGTTTGGCTTACCAGGGTTAGGACTTAAAATCCGGATTATATCACTAGTCTGGACTTTAAGTCCAGTTGCATTTGGCTCGCCTGAATTAGGCTAAGATTTTCGGACCAGTATTGGATTGGGATTTGAAGTCTCGACTTTCAAGAACTGAGCCATCTGAATTTTACCCTAAGCTATTCACATCCTCTGTAGTTGACCTTGTCCACTCCAGTAAACAGTTCATACTATGACATGATAGTTTGTATCTTTTCACAATCACATTATATAAACACTAAAACAACAAACTTTCCCAAAGATTTTTTTTATAAAGAAAAGAGAGAGCAACTTGGAATAATACAAAAGATAAGGTGTTAATTGATGAACTTTTCAACCAAGTATGATTAGGATGATGAGCAGAAAATGTGTTTAAGGCAGAGGTTTGGCAGGCAGCATCAAAGGCCTATCATACAAGTTTCAGGATTTCAATTGATGCAGACTAGATCAGAATTTGCATGAAATATGTACATTAATTTCTCAAAGTATATCTATATGTCACGCTATTAGACTAACTTTTACAATTTATAAAGATTAAACAACAATATGAAGAAGACATCACCTATGTGAGAATTCAGACTTCAGTTGGAATGAAGAAAATTGGACTATGACAGCAGCAAATGATGTCTGGGAGGCATATCTCAAGGTATATAAACTATAACTTTTTTCTTCTTAGTAGTATTTTTCTTCTTGATTAAATTATTCAGTTCTCCTTAGTATTTTTTAAGTAATGTTTTCAGAACTGACTTATTCTTATATTGTAAGTTATTCCTGCTGCAAAGCAATTCATAACAGAAGGCCTCAAGTATTATTCATACTTCTGTAAGCTTTTTGAGTAAACATCAGCTACTGGAAGCCAGTCATCTTCAAGTTGTATGAATAATAAAAAGCAGACCTATCAATTTATCAATAGTAGTAGTTCCAACAATGATCCTAATGATGTGAAAGACTCAGAACCTCTCTCATCTATAAATTTGAATATTCTTCAGCCAGATTTATCCAAAGATGTGAGAAGTAATGCTTAGTCATTTATGAGAGGGGTACAGAAAAGGTATTCTCTCAAGTGATCAGCAGTTACTAAAAGGTGGTTCAGAATCAAGATTGAAATATAAAAAACCAATGATGTGGAAAAGCTTGAATCAGAATACTACAAAAATCATTATTCAAGAGTTGGTCTCTCTTGCCAAATCAATCCCACTACCAGAACAAGCAAATCCAATATTATCAAAGCCCAATAGTTCTATGGTTCTGGAAGGCTAGAGTCTACCCCAATTTTCAGACAAAAAGTATGATACCATTATCGTAACGCCGAGTGTAACACCTGCAAAATACCATTACCCTTACACCTAGTATACAAAACACTGTCTTGTAAACTTGTAAAATAAAATACTTTTATAATTACTAAGAACTGTAATAATTAATTAATTTATCCAAACTCATATCCTCATCTAATTTCTCTATCACTCAGTTATTATCACAAGTTTGTCTTTCTATCTCTAGTGACCTGAATTATCATAGAAAGAATAAATTACTGACTTTATTTTGATCTATTTAACAGGTAGGAGTAAGAGACAAATTAGATAGAAAGATAGGAGATGAAGCAGCAGAGGCTGGGGGGGAAAGGGAGTTGAAGCATGCTGCTATATGAGAGTGAGTATGAAAGAACCGAGCTGTAAAGAATCCCAGCATACCATAACCATCACCTATGTTTGGTCAAAAGCATGCGGATAAATGCCGCCAGAAGAAAAAACCACTATGAGAAGTGGCAATCCAGAGTTCATTAAACATGACTACTTATTGTGAATACTCCTTTCCTTCCTTGGTTTGCACAGTGCCAGTGGCACTTACCTAAATTTCCAACAATTGGATTGAGAAATATTATCAGAGAACATTGTCCATGATGGATACTTATTGATATAACTTGGTTTACAGTGCCGATGACCTCCAGAAGCATGTATATATGAGATACTCATCCCATCGGCTGATAGAAGAGTCAGAAGTTCGTATAGAGTAATTTTTGTAAGTAGATAATATTTCTTTTTCCACATTTATAGAGTAGGCTAAGCTTTGTGAATAAAAGTTCAAATTCAATCAGGTTCCAGAAATATATTTAATTTGTATTTTCATCTATCATGTCACATCACAGCTCTAATGAGCATTTACAATCTTATTTACATCTATTATATTGTTCTAATTACGGTGTTTTGTATATCTACAAGCTAGGGTTTTGTATTTTAGGTGTAAGGGTAATGGTATTTACAGGTGTTACATACAATGTTACAATAATGGTGTCACACTTTTTGTCTGAAAATTGGGGTAGACTCTAGCCTTCCGGAACCATACCAACTTCCAACTGTCTAGTTTTGAACAGCAAACACCCTATGCACAAGTCCTATCTATACTCAATGAGATGCAGACTGTGGAAACTGTTACTATTCCCCAGTACCTTGCTGTATCCTCATGCTTTGAAAACAATCTGCAAAAAATAATCTTTTTCCTGATAGCTCCTCCTAACATCAGACTTGCATGGTTGGCTACTATGTTTGTGAAGGTCTATAGGAAATACGTACAAGTGAGTTATCAAATCTAGTGATACATTCCAGCTCAGAAGGAGTTTACAACAGCTAATTGTCTTGCTGTAGGAGGTGTGGGACTGAGTGGCAGTACTGGCATGGTGGATGGAGAATGGGCAGATGGAGACCCTGTACTGATACTTCTAAGTTCTGTTCTATTCCCATCATCTGAACCTGGTTCATATTCTATAGTCTCAAATAAATAATTAGTTTGATCATGCTATATTTTAGCCAATAATAGTACGAGACGGATAATTTTATAGCATACATTTTCTTCGGGTTCAACAAAATTCTGTATTGCACAAACGACTTCTCGGTTCTGACTTGTCATATTGTTAATACATAGACTGCTACCTATCATTGGCATCTGGGTCTCAATAGACTCGAAAGGCTCATGTCGACAGAAACCAGTGTTTATGACTACGGTCGTATTCATGAGAAACATGACGAATCGATCATTGTACTAACAATTAATAATACAAGGGGAGACAAACGAGAGGGGCATCCCAAAACCTAGCTTCCAAGCCCGATCATCCACCCCTTTCCTTTAATTCTTATTCCCGAGTCTCTTTTTCTTGGATTTTCCGGCACTACCCTTCGAACGATTGCTGGCCCCGGAGTCGGAGTCGGAGTCGGAGTCGGAGTCGGAGGTGGATATGGAGCCGACGCTGTCACTCACATGGGCCACGATACCATACAATCCAAGCTCGTTGTCGCTCAGCATAAGATCCATTTCCGCCTCCTCCTCCTCACAATCTTCTTCATCCTCTCGCCCAACCGTCCCAACGGCACTAGCACTCTTCTGTTTCGTCGCCTCAGGTCTCCGCCTAGTCCTTGACGAGAGCTCCCTAACTAGATCCACCCATTTCGTGGACCTCTTACACTCGGGACACAACCCCTCTGTCGGCAACACCGCATAGCTAGCGTCCGCTTGTAAAAAGACCTGAGAAAGGCACTTCAAATGCGCAACATGATTGCAAAACGCATGCGGGCAGACAACAGCCGTTGCTCCGCCATCATGTGAAACCCCCCCGGCGCAGACCCCACACTTAATGTCTTCGTCGCGCAGCAGGTCCCTAGCTTTCTGCATGTGCCGGTCGAGATGGTCGTTGGTTATGTCGAGCCCTTGAAGGCCACCTTCTCCCGTCGGTGGGAACCGCTCCACCTTACCTCCCATCCGACGGTTGTTGGGTGGGGGCGATGGGCTCCTCGAGCTCTCACTCTTCCGCAGGTCCAGCTTAACCTCGACGGCTTTTAATGGACTGCATTTTGTCCTGCAGTGCGCCTCCCACCCCACGTACAGGTCTTCGGCGAAGAATCGTACCGACAGCGGCCACCGCCCGAATGCCGGCACGCGCATGAGGAGGTGCAGGTTCGCCAGGAGCGTTTTCACCCCCGTGCGCGGGGAAATGATCCTTGTTCTGCCCAAGTTGGTCTTTGTATGAATGGATTTGCTGATGCGCTGGGATTTCTCGATTTTCGAAGTCTTGTCTGGGTTTTGCCAGGCCCATCTTTTTTGTTTCCCCCCCATCGCCATCACTATTAGCGATCATTTGGGGGAGGAGGTGGGGGTAGAGGGCGGGGAGGAATTACTCAAATTGAAGAGCTGCCACAGCAGATGTAAAGCCAGACACTATACAAGTCATTTCCCAAGGCCTCAAGTTCTCTCTACTAGTCCTTGCCGCTCCACCCTTCGCCTCGCCATTATGTTGCGCGAGGCGACGTCGGGGATCCGGTGTCGAGCCTATATAAAAAGACTTTGGACGTACCGTTGAACGAAGTAGGTAACTTTTACGAGTGATACGTTAGAGACCTCTTTAGAACACATACCGTAACTGGTGGAGGGGAGGGGGGAAGTGAAGAGAAGTTTTACTTACACGCAATAAAACGCCGGCATTTCCAATGGCTCCATCCTGACTCTCTCCGCGCGGGTGAATGCGCGTACCTGTGCTGCGCAACGGATTCTTGACCCCGAAGGTGTTGTTAGTAGTAGTAGTAGTGGAGATCTACGCCAGATGGTTGTGGGCACCGATATCATACTGCTCGAGTGCTCCCAGTTCCATGTTTTTGTTTTGGGGAAAAAAGGTTGCTGGCGGAATGCCGCGTGGCGCACTGTACAAGGGGGTGGAAGGAAGAGTTGCGACACGATCGCAACGACTTCTCCCATGATCACACCTCCTCCACCTTCAACCTCCCGTACTCTAATACCAACTCTATCCCTCATGGTCCTGCAAACCCTTCCCACAGATCAGTATGCAGGTGAAAGGAACCTGCAGCAGTGAGTGTAAGTAGTGTAATTAAATAAATGTATTGGTATAGTTAAGATAATAAAATAAAATGATCCAGTGATCAATCTACAAAACCTTGAGTGGTGGCAATCATTGATGAAGTAGAGGCAACAGTTCGAGCAGGAAACTACCCAAGATGACTGGATCCAAATTATTGTCTTACAAGAAGTAGCAGAATGGTCTTTCAGAATAATAGCAGCTAAATTGGAGGAAAAAACTGGTCTCAAAGTACACAATAGTACCTGTGCTTATATCTATCACTGCTATCAGGAAACAGGTAGTCCTTCCAATTACCAGTAAACAGGAAGACCTCCAATCTTCCAAGAGTCTGATTTAGATGATCTGAAGTCTTTTATTAAAGAAAATACAAAAATAGAAGACTATCTTAGGAGGATATTAAAGAAGTAAAGGGATTGAAGGTATCACCTAAGACAATCAGAAAGGCGGCTAAGAGTACCAATTTAAATAAAAGAAAACCTCACAAGAAGTAAGTTTTCTAATAAAAATTTATATTTTTATAAAACTATAATACATTTTAGATGGAAATTGTACTCTAAAAATATACCAATTAGATTTAGTTGGTATATGAGGGGAAGAGCTTGGAAGCTAAAGGAGTGGTCCAGAATCATATGGACAGATGAAATTTCTTTCTGTACTGATGGATTTTGGTAGAGAGAATGGATAATAAGGGAGCCTTCTGAATAGTATAATGAGGATTACTTGGATGAGATTTGGAAGTCAAGAAGATATACAGTTATAGTATGAAAAGCTTTTTGTGGAGATTTGAGATCAAAGTTAGTGGTAGTATAATACTAGGAAAAGTTAAAGTAGATTCTTGTGAGTATACTAAGTGTATACTAGATCCAGTTTTAATTCCTTTCTGGCATGAGTATTGTGAGAGATTTGGTTGGACTAGAATAGATAAAGATAGTATATTAGGATATTAAAAGTAAGTTCTATCTTATCTCTTATATGAGCCTGTGCCAATTAAAACCTAACTTATAGTCTTTTTTGTTGAAGGCGGGAAAATATGTTGCAATAACAGCAACCCTAAGAAAAATGTTTTGAGATATGACTACTTTTATGTTAACACTTTCTGCAGAAAATAGTAAATCAAGATACTTTAAATTTAAATAACACAATAACTACTTAAGAATCAGATCTTATTATTTATTCTATAAGTAGCTAAAAAGAAATGGTTATTTCTGATACCAAAAAACACAATTTACAAATTTTGAGTTTTTTGCATATAAAACATACTATAGAGGTCATTGAAGGATCAGAAATATTTTCTGAGCTACTGAGGATATACTTAACCTTCCTAGCTAGGTGGTGAAGCTTAAATAAATTATTTGATATTGCGGTGTAAGAGTTGGTTTTTATTAAATTTTGATATAGGCTCATCTCAGCAAAAAGAAATATCTTGCTGGATGAAAAACGTCTGTATCTGGATACGACCTGTCAATTTTCTTTATTCTGTGCATCCTGACTGTCCTGATGTGAACATGTTTGAACAGCCCTGTCCAACGTATTCCCACCTCTCTCCCTTCATCCCTACTGTCTCACTCGTATGTTGCACACCCAATTCATCCCAACGCCGTCTGCTATCTTTCTTTGTGCTCCTACTTCGTCTAGCAGCCTTTACTTTATTGTTCCTAGATCATTGTCTCTTGAATATGGCCCAGAACTGTCCGATAACATCCCATAATGGATTCTTCGTGCACAGTATACTGGTGTAATCCTAGGATCCGCCTGTCATCTGGCACCTATATGCCAACTCCAACCACCCTCCTCACACTATATAGTTGTTTCTGCTGCCATTCCCAGCCCTCTTTGTTATGGCCATTGTACCAGGATGGTAGTGGAAAGACCTACATCCTGTAAAGATGGTGGTAGGCACTGGCACATAGGTACCAGACAATTTATGTTTTTTTTCAAGGCAGCTCACAGAATGAATTGTGTTTACACCAATTTGCACTCTTGATATTTGTACAGCTCTTATTACTTCGGACTCCGCAGATCCTCTCTGCTGCCAGTTTTTAATTTTCAGTTTACTTAGCTAGTAGAATAATAATGATCCTTATTTAGACTTTATTAGTATAGTATATACAAGAATTCAATATATCTCATTAAACGTTTGCAAATCAATCTGGGGATTCACTATCCATTGCCTCGCCTCGGCAGGAACCAAATATGCCTGCCCGATCACTACTCTTAATTCGACGATCTGCATATTTTGGCTGCCTGACTGCTTGCAAACTTGAATAGATCTACTACTATTGTGAAATCTCCTACCATTTACCAAATCGAGCACTGAAACTAGTACTAGCTGACTGACACCTGCCACCTTACTTCGGATGTTTCTTATTTTGAAAAGTTCTAACAACTATACTACAAACCTTACTCGCAAATCCCTGCACAAGTCCACTCCACTAACCCAGATCTATACCCAATCATTTCTTAGCCCTGCATTTTGGAAAGCCTTTATTCCAGTATACCGAGCCTGATAGATCTGGAAAATGTCCATTGATTGAAAGTCTGTATTAGGCATATAGTAATCTGAGACAGGTGCACAGACCTCATGGTAGGGTAATTGCGTACAGACTCTCAATTTACCAGAGCTAACACCCCCCTCCGGCCCCCTTATGAGGCCCGCATATCATTAGTGAGATTTCAAGAATTGCGTCTCATAACCAAAATGTCATATCAATGAAGCGTACTTTATAACACCATATATGTCGCTGACGTCTGTCTGACCTCATGCTGTTTACAGGATATACATGAGGAATCCTTTGGCGATATCTGGGAAGTGGAACAGAAGAAACCTGTCAGAGGTATATTGAGATAATAGGCTTTAAAGATTAGGCTTCTGAATCATGGGCTGAAGGTGGTGAAACGTTTTTGGTAAAATACTCCAAGAGGATGTCTCAGTAGTGGAGGCTATTGAGGACATACTGAATACACCCATACACTTCTGAGATCAGCTTTAGGTTAGTTGGTCCTAGTAATAGGACCTCTCTAGGGAGGCCGGCGGATCAAGGGGAAGTAAGCTCAGACAGGAAGACCTAGATAAGTTGAAGACACTGAAGACATTAACATGTCGGGCTTGGACTTGCGATTGGCACTATGTAACCGGTACAGGTTACTGGTTTAGGATTTTCAGGTATCAGTTAATACTGATTGTGTTTTGAATTTGTTTCAGGAAACGGGGTATACCTCTAGCTTGAGAATATAGGGTTTGATACTCTATATGTTTTATGTTTGGTTTCGAGTATCGATTTGATACTCTATATATTTTATGTTTGGTTTCGAGTATCGGTTTGATACTCTATATGTTTTATGTTTGGTTTCGAGTATTGGTTTGATACTTTATATGTTTTATGTTTTGTTTCAAGGCTACCATTTTGGAGTCTTATATGTTATGAGAACAAGGCTCTCTGTAGCCTAAGAAGTGTATTTAAGAACTGCTATTCTTCACGTTAGAAGAAGCAGACTTCGACAGACAGCGTTTTCAATATGCTTGGTTGAACAGTTACCTTCTTCAGTTCGCTTCGGGAATCTTTAGTTTGAGATCTACCAAACATCTCTGAGACTTCAGTAGTCACTATATAGTAAGAAGTCTCTTCAACAACCTCAGTTAAAGCCTTCGGACTTTGCTTCGCTAGTTACCACTTTCGGTAAAGAACAAAGCCCGTCAACCCTACATTTACCGCATCTCCCAAGCGGCAGTTACATTTTTTTAACTTCAGCAAGTTATTAAGATAGAAGGTGTTCCAGGACCAAGTAAGGGCAAGGCTCCTGAGAAAGGTTCTCAACAGCGCACTAGGGATTCCAAAGGATGGTTTACAAAGACTCCAGCAAAAGAGTAAGCAACGAGCGATGTAGCTGCTCAGCAGTTAGCCAGAGATGCTGCTGAACAATCAGCAGGAGAATCATCACAACAACTACTAGAACCGCCAATCACTACCCCCGGAGGGTATCCTGAATCCCCAAGAAAACTAACAAGTACACAGATACCTCCAGCATCACCGAGCAATGATCCAGATAGCTCTGATAGCAACAAAGGATCAGACAATATGGCTTCCGAAGCAGGTCCAGTAGGACCAGAAGTACCAGGACCAGAAGCACTAGGACCTGGGGTTCCAAGACCACTGACTCCCAGGCCTAACCCAGTCATTATGGCTAAACTCAGCATCAAAGTACCTTCACCTAGTAAGTTTACTGGTGAAAGAGATGAGCTGAAACTAGAAGTATTCAATAGATGGTATAACTCAGTACAGTTATATCTATGCCTAAATAGATTGCAAACAAGTGAGGTGGGTGGAGGAAACTATTGGACCATTTATACTGAAGGACGAGCTCAAGAAGCAACTTTCCAAGCAGCTGAGCATTTCGGTGAAGACGTGACCAAAGAAGATCTTGTAGGATATCTACGAGAAAGATTCTAATCTTCGAAACAGAAAGATGATACCTACCACAAATTCCATGAAATAATGCAAGTGTATAATGGTAAGATTCAGAGAATATCAACCATATCAACTGATTTGCTGATGTACCGATGACGTCTACCGGCAGACACCATAAGCAATTATGCCTTCATCCAACAGTTCTTTAAATGCATGTACCATAGGTTACGACAAGAAGCGGAATTACAGTATGCTAAAACAGACACTGTTATGGAAGTTATACAGAATGCAGAGAGCATAGATGCTACTCTGAAAAGCACTGGCGCTTATGGGAAGGAAAGGTTCAAGAAACTAGCAAAAGAATTGATTTCCAAACAAGAAGGGCAGAAGGACAATCGGAAAACAAGCAACAAGCCCCACTCCAAACCAAAGGAATGAAAGGAAAAGGGTCTTTGCTATACCTGCAGAGGTAAAGGACATCTAGCAAGAGACTGTCCTAGCAAAGATGACAAGGGCAAAGGGAAGGGTAAGGCTAAGGTGAAAAAAGAAGTCACCTCTAAGAGAGCGGAACAAGAACAACTAGCAGAAGAGGTGTTTATCAATGGTATGGAAATAGAGGAAGAAGAGGAAGACATTATCACAATGGCCGCTAGACCAACAAATGTCAAACCTCATGATGCTTTCGAAGGAACGATGCATACCAATAGCAAAGAAGTCAGAGTCCTGTTTGATACCGAATCAATAAGAGCAAACCTAATTAGCGCTACCTTTGTGATCATGCACGGAATTCCTTATCAGGATTTGAAGACTCCGATCAGAATACACCTAGCTATGAAAGGATCACGGTTTGAAGGTCATAAAGAATGTTCAGTCAACATATCAGCATAAAAAGCTGAGCGTAGAAGGAACTGGGATGTTGGTTGGCAATCTAGCAAAATATGATGCACTAATAGGAATGCCTTTTCTGGAACAACACCAAGCTCAAATTGAATGTGGCAAATTAGCTATTCTGTTTTCAAAGCAGAATGTTCGAATTGTTTGCACACCTACTAGTGGCATGATCCGAGCAGCAGTGATTGGCACTGAAGATGTCGTGGACCAACACCTGGAGGTATTTCCCGAGAAAATACCGGAAAATCTGCCACCCTTAAGAAAGATCAATCACAAGATAAATCTACAACCAGGAAAAGAGCAGCGCTCATTACCTACCTACTCAATACCGAAACGATGGGCAACAGACATGAGTATATGGTTGAGAGAAAAGGAGAAAGCAGGAATCATTGCATGGCAAGCAGTTTCTTCGGCAGCTCCAATGTTTGCTCAGGAAAAGAAAGATAAGAAATGCATGAGACCACTGGTAGACCTCACGGCCAGGAATGAGATAACGATTAAGGATGTTAAAACTATTCCTAACCAAACAATGATCCTGAATGCTCTAGGAAGGGCAAGATACTATAGAAAAATCGATTTTAGTGATGCCTACTTCCAAACAAGAGTGGAACCAGAGGATGTGAGCAAGAATGCTTTTAAGACACTATTTGGATGTTTCGTTAGCAAAGTAATGCTACAAGGAGATATGAATGCGCCAGGAACATTGATGCGCATAATGTCCGATCTATTCGCCGACTATTTATGACATTTCAAGTGGGTATATATTGACGATATACTTATATTTTCTGATACAGAGTCCGAACATTTGAAACACATATCCATGATTTGCGATAAACTAAAAGAAGCTCAATTCTATGCATGCAGGAAGAAATCAGAATTCTTCGCCACTAGTATAGAAGTGTTAGGCCATATTATCAATGACGAAGGACTCTCACCAGCGCCCAAAAAAATTGCAAAGATCGAAGAATGGACTACGCCACAAACCAAGAAAAAATTACAGGAGTTTCTAGGAACAGTCAACTACATCAGTCAGTTTTTACCACACATTGCAACCATTACATCATCCCTAACAGAACTCACTGGAACAGCGGAATTTGTATGGACTGCCACCCAAGACCAAGCCATAGAGGATGTTAAGCGAAGTGTTTCAAAATACGAGGTTATGAAACCATTACAATATGATTCGTCACTTCTAATATAGCTAATAACCGATGCATCCAACACAGGGGTGAGCATGGGTAGGACAAGGAGAAACCCCGGAGAATGTTAGACCAGTTTCACTTCATAGCAGAAAATTCTCTAATGCCCAAATGAATTATGGTACAACTGACAAGGAAGCCCTAGTGATAGTCAATGCACTGATGGCATTTCATCACATACTTGCAGGAAGCAAGTTTACTATCGTCACAGATCATCTACCGCGGACGTACCTCAAGACAAGCAGAACACTCACTAAGAAACAACTACGATGGAGAGGGTTCATTGGGAAATATGACACCGAAATAGTATATAGACCAAGAAAATGGAACTATTTAGCAGATGCATTATCCTGTCTTTATGATGAGAATGATGATTACCTACATACTGCAAATGATCCTATACAAGGAGACGATTCGCCTACTACCTCACCTATTTCATTCTTTCTTTCTTGTGAAGAACCTACTATTGAACACAGAATGCCTCAATTTGAAGCCCTCACAGTTGAGTACATTGATGCTTATTCAGAATGCGGAAGCGACTGCAGCCTGGAGTAAGCACAGTTAGATGCAAACGATTACAGAAATGCCGAACCCCTAAACAATTGGGAAGATCATCGAAGTTATACCAGTAGTAGGAGTGAGGAGGAACTTGAACATGCATCAATGCATTGGGCATTTCGCGACATACCCTTCTCCCCAGACTACGAGGAATTGAAACCTGAAACAAAGATCTATGCCAGCTTCCCCTGCAGCAGCCCGCCAGTTATCAAAACTCCCCCTAACACCAACGATGATGACAGCGATAGAGATACCCATTCATTATGCTCCCGCCTCCACATCTGTGCCATCAAGGAGCACGTTAAAAAAGCATTAGGACATGTCTCCCCCACTACCAAACATCACGATTCTGAATCTCCAGAGCATCCCCACAATGAACTTCTCTATGGAGGACTTCTCGCATACCTGAACGAGGTTCCGGTAGTGGAACCGCCCTTCCTACCTCACAAGAAACGCGAGCTCTACAAAGTTTATGAAACACCTGATGAGGAGGAGGAGGTAACGGTATTAGAAAAAGTGGTGGATGAAAGGGATATCATCCAAGGAGTGGATGATATGAAAAACATTTAGAGGAACAGATGATCAAAGGATATAGGAGCGACCCCATCTACCAGCTAGCAAAGGACTCCAACCATACTTCACAAAACGGAATGATACAACATTACAGTATACATAACGGTCTCCTTTACGCCACCACTAGAGGAGAAGAAGAGTGCCTATATATTCTGAAAGGTCATGGAGTGAATGGAGAAACGCTAAGAGAACTGATGATAGGGGAGATATACAATAAAGGACACTATAGCACCGATCGAAACCTGCGGTATGCAACGGAATACATCTACTGGCCGGAGATGAGGAAGGACTTCAAAGACTATGTCCAGCAGTGTGACATATGTCAACTAAACCGGGAGAGGACTACATTACCCACGGGCAACACCCTTTTGCTCCCCTGTCCCTCAGAGATATTTTCAAGCTACGCTATCGATTTCATGGGCCCGTTCACTAAGCTGAAAGGACATGATTCAGTATTGGTGGTAGTGGATAGAGCAGTTGGTTTCAGCTGGCTGATACCAACATTAGTGAATGCTACTGCGATATCAACAATAGACTTACTCCGGCACCATATCTTTACACCTTATGGAGTACCTACATCGATTGTCAGAGATGCTGACCCTCGATTCACCTCCCGGTTTTGGAAACAAACCTTGAAGACGATAGGAGCTGAATACATTATGGCTACGCCTGGTCACCACCAAACCAATGGACAAGCGGAAAGGAAGATCAGAGAACTGAAAACAGCATTAAGGAATGTTGTTAATGCACGCCAGACCAACTGGCTTACCTCCCTCCCTGAAGTGACAGCTTACTCCAATGCAGGTCACTCAAATACTATAGGAATGTCCTCATACAAAGCCGTGTATGGACGAGAATACCAACTGCTCAATACCTATAAAGTCAACTCTACAACAGTGCCTGCATTCGATGACTACTATAATCGATACCAGGAGATCAGGAATGCGGCATACCAAGTGTTACGGTTAGCTAGAGTAAGATCAAACAGAATGGCAACTAAGAGGAGGAACTTACACAAACCTGTCGAAATTGCGGAAAGGATTATAGTTTTTGGAGACCAGTTTGTAACAGAATCTGACAGATCTCGGAAATTACAACCATGTTGGCAAGGACCTTTTACAGTACTGGAATTTGATGGACATACAAAGAACTACACTGTTAGCATGGATGCAAGGATGTACCGGAGAACGAAAGGAGTATTCCACTGTTCGGTAGTCAAACCATACCACCCTAATGACAATTTTCAGTTCCCAGGATGAACATTTGCAAAACCAGCACCTATCCTTATCAACGAAGAACAGGAATGGGAAGTTCAATCAGTCCTCGATTACAGGGAACGATATGGCAAAGGACAGTTCCTGGTTAGTTGGAAGGGTATCCAGCAAGTGAGAACAGTTGGGAACCGGTGGAAGGGTTAGAACATGCGATGGATTTGATTCAGGCATGGTGGACAGATAACATGCCAGGAGATGAATTTCCTACGGTATTTTCTGGGTTTATTCCTATGTGTTATTCTCCCACTAAGAATGGCTTTGAGAGCTATTCAGATGTACCCCCAGTTGATAAAGGTTTTTGGGATCCTTATTTGAATTCTGATTATGAGAGTGAGGATTAGGGATTTTCTTGTTATATTTTGAAATAAGGGTTTTATTTTGTTTTTGGGGTGTAACCGGTACAGGTTACTGGTTCAGGATTTTCAGGTATCAGTTGATACTGATTGTGTTTTGAATTTGTTTCAGGAAACGAGGTATTCCTCTAGCCTGAGAATATAGGGTTTGATACTCTATATGTTTTATGTTTAGTTTCGAGTATTGGTTTGATACTCTATATGTTTTATATTTGGTTTTGAATATCAGTTTGATACTTTATATGTTTTATGTTTTGTTTCAAGGCTACCATTTTGGAGTCTTATATGTTATGAGAACAGGGCTCTTGGTAGCCTAAGAAGTATATTTAAGAACTGCTATTCTTCACATTAGAAGAGGCAGACTTCGACAGACAGAGTTTTCAATGTACTTGGTTGAACAGTTACCTTCTTCAGTTCACTTCGGAGATCTTTAGTTTGAGATCCACCAAACATCTCTGAGACTTCAGTAGTCACGATATCGTAAGAAGACTCTTCAACAACCTCAGTTAAAGCCTCTGGGCTTTGCTTCACTAGTTACCACTTTCAGTAAAGAATAAAGCCCGTTAACCCTACGTTTACCGCATCCCACAAGAGGCGGTTACACACTAGATGGCCTGGCATAAAACTGATCACTTCATAACTGAAGAGACTACTGGAACGATAGTCAACAAGACTAAAGTAATATAATAGTCTATATAGATAACTAAGTTGAAGACAGCTGTTTGGTATAACAAATAGCGCAGTCATCTCAATAGAGGAATACTATTCCATAACTGAGAAAGGGTGTGAGAAGTTTCAGGATTAAACAGTGTCCACACTTATAAGATTCTAGACGTTTACGTATTCAAACCAGAGTGGTACTTCAGAGGCATAGTAGTTAGAAGTAGTTTGTGAACACCCAGATACGGGATATAAATATCGAAGTGCCTCCTGAGCTTTACAGACATCATCAAGTAATGGAGAAGAGATCTTATCAATATAAAATTATTTACCACGTGAATCTTTACTTTACCTATTTTATCGAGATGAGTCTTCCTTGACAAATTCTCCAAACAAAAATTTTGGCCTATGTCCCTGTTGGGCGGACGCCAAACTCTAGTATATAACTGAGGGACGTAGGCCCGAAATCTTTGATTGGAGAATCTGTCGAGGAAGGCTCGTCTTCGATAAAATAAGTAAAGTAAAGATTTAAAGCGTAAAACAATATTATATTGATAAGATCTCTTCTCCGTTGCTTGATGATGTCTGTAAAGCTCGGGNGGGGGGGAGGGGGACCGAAGAGGAGGCCATCGTTGCTTAGGTAGTGAGGTCCCAGCCAAAAGGCCTTTGGGAATAGCTGGATCGAGTGTGTACACCGGACGCTGATGGTGTTGAGAGTGAGTAGAAAATGTAGGGGGGGGAAAATAGCGGAAGCGGAGCGTGTCCCATCTACTCGGTCCTAGTGACCTCCTTATATAGTTGCCCTTCACGCTGTTGTGACTCATCCTACAAGTCACGCACTACATATGACACACAACTGTGAGTCAACTCAAAACATCATAAACTCGTCATATGACCAAAGTGGTCACATGCGCGAAACCCATGACCTCTAAATGAGGTCATATGCGAAATCTAACCTATCATCATAGCCATATCATATGACCGAAGTTGTTATATGTGCGAAACCCATGACCTCTAATGAGGTCATGTGCGAAATATAACATACCTATGACTCATAACTATGAGATATGTGAAAACCTCTTCCTCGCTAAGTCACATTCGTGATACCCACTTCATAACACCATATACGTCGTCACTGTCCATCTGACTGCATGCTGTTTGCAAGATATATGAAAGGGGACCTTTGGCAACATCTGAGAAGTAGAACAGAAGATATCCATCAGAGGCACATTGAGATAGCAGGCTTTAAGGTTGGGCATCTTAAACTATGGACCACAAGGTGACAGGATGTTTTCGGCGAAATATTCCAAGAGGATGTCCCAGTAGTGCCGGCTATTCAGGATGTACCAAATCCACCCATACCCTTCAGAGATCAGCTGTATATTGGTTAATGCTAGAAATAGGACTCCTGTATTGATGCCTGCAGACCAAGGGGGAGTACGCTCAGAAAGGAAGACCTAGATAAGTTGTAGACCCTTAAAATGTTGACATGCTAGGCTCGGACTTACGATTGGCACTAGTTGGCCTGGCATGAACTTGATCACTTTATGACTGAAGAGACCATTGGAATGATAGTCAATGAGACTGAAGTACTATAATAGTCTATACAGACAACTAAGTTAAGACCACTGTTTGGGATAACAAATTGCGCAGTCATCTCAATTGAGGAATTCTATTCCTTAACTGTGAAAGGGTTGTTGAAATTTTCTATTATTCGTTTCATAAGTATATTTCTTTTAAATAACTTGTATTTCTCTCCTTAGTTATATTTTCTGGTTTACCGATAGATCACGAACATTACTACAGCAAGAGTATATACATGGGGTATTTCGCTTATATTTCATGATAACGATGGGATAATTGGATATATATTTTCTTATTGCATATACGACATATTTCGGTTATTTTTACTTATGTACTGCAGCCTTTTTAGAAGGTGCATTACATGTTGATTTTCCGCTTAAAATCTCTCACGCCATTACGATTTATATATATTTTAGTTGGGAATTACTTGGCAGTTTTTCAGGGTCAGACTTGTTCGCACTTATGTTTCTTACAAGATTTTCCCGATTATTTCTTTTCTTCGCTTAAGTATGCGC
>JACCEG010000184.1:270772-293123 GCA_014065205.1 Tuber brumale
GTTAGAAAGAATTAAGGACAAGAACTACTACCAATCTGCCTTCCTACTCCTACCCTCCTCGCCTAAGTGTGCCTACAGTATACCTTTAATACTGTACCGTATTCTCGTACTCAAGCTATTAAGATTGTGCCGCTACATACAAATTCAATAAGGGTGTGATAAGTTTCAAGGTCCAATACTGTTAGAACTTATAAGATTCTGGACCTTTACGTATTAAAACCAGAGTGGTACTGCAGAGGTATAGTAGTTAGAAGTAGTCTGCCAACACTCAGACGTGGGATATAAATCTCGAAGTGCCTCCTGACCTTTACAGATGTCATCAAGTAATGGAGAAAAGATCTTATCAAGATAAAATTGTTTACCTCATAAATCTTTACTTTACCTATTTTATTACGGTGAGCCTTCCTTGACAGATTCTCCAAACCAAGATTTTCACCTATGTCCCTCTGTTATACTAGAGATCTGCGTTCACCTAACAGCCTCGTACACCAAAGCGGTACATCTCTACTCCACAATCTGGCCAGAAGGTAAGACAGTACATATGTATAATGTGACCGAGACTCACATCGTAGGTGGAACAGTCCGCATCGTTTGTCCTGCCAGTATTATTATCAGGTAGATCTTGCATTGCTATGTCTCCACCTCTTAAGGAAAGTAACTTGCTTATACAAGAGTAGCGAGTGGCCACTAGGTGACTCAAGCAACATCGTACTGTTAGCCCTCAGGTCATGTGAACATGTTAACTATCCAAGGTTTTGGTCAAGACTGTTCCTATAGTGATTCCTGGTGTTTGAGCTCGTAGGTCTCTCCAGGGGTTTCTTCACTTAGAGCCTACTTGCTTCGATCTTGACAGGAGAGACTTGCTTCACACTGCTTGGATTATTCTATGTTAGGACTCCAGCAGTTGCACTTGGACTACCCAATCTCCACTGTGGTCGGTACTCAATACACCCTAGCTAAAAGTATGCTTCGTTCTGCAGCCCCATTTCTGAGGACCATTGACAAATCAACCTAGGTTATTTTGATTAACTGAGAAAGGAAATCATCCAAATTAGACCAAAACTGATACAGCTAGAGTGATTTAAAGTTGTCTCACTTCAAATAGTAGTATTTCCCTCAGTTTTGGTCTAATTTAGATGATTTCACTTTCAATTTGTAGTTAATAACCTGCTCTTGGCACCCCGTTTGTCCGAAATAGCGCTCCATAATGAACACTAGCCAAAAGGGCTTCCCCTTTTGATTCCTGTTCCATCTGGATACTGGAAACCTGTTAGGCGGACGCCAAACTCAAGTATATAACCGAGGGACATAGGCCAAAATCTTTTTTCGGAGAATCTGGCGAGGAAGGCTCGTCTCGATAAAACAAAAGTAAGGTAAAGCTTTATGAGGTAAACAATTTTATATTGATAAGATCTCTTCTCCGATGCTTGATGATGTCTGTAAAGCTCGGGAGGCACTTCCATATTTATATCCTGTGTCTGAGTGTTCGCGGACTACTTCTAACTACTATGCCTCCGAAGTACCACTCTCTGGCTTTAATACGCAAAGTCCAGAATCTTATAAGCGCGAACACCGTTTTATCCTAAAACTTATCACACCCTTTCACGGACCCGGAGTAGTATTCCTCCGTTAAGATGACAGCACTATTTGTTATGCCAAACAGCGGTCTTCAACTTAGATGTCCGCATAGACTATTATTTTACTCTAGTCTGGTTGACTATCGTTCCAGTAGTCTCTTCGGTCATGAAGTGATCAAGTTCATGCTGGGCCACCTAGTGCCAATAGCAAGTTCGAGCCCAACATGTTAGCGTCTGAAGAGTCTCCGACTTATCTAGGTCTTCCATTCTGAGCATGCTTCCCCTTGGTCCACCGGCCTCTGTAGAGGGGTCCTATTACTAGGACCAACCAACCTACAGCTGATCTCAGAAGGGTATGGGTGGATTCGGTATACCCCTAATAGCTTTCACTACTGGGATATCCTCCTAGAGTATTTCTCTGAAAACCGTCCCATCACCTTCGGCCCATAGTTTAGGAAGCCTAACTTTGAAGCCTACTATCTCAATGCGCCTACTACGGATTTCCTCCGTTCCACTTCCCAGATGTCGCCAATGGTCCCCTCTCATATATCCTGCGAACAGCATGTGGTCAGATGGACGGTGGCGACGTATATGGTGTTATGAAGTGGGCTTTATTGATGTTACATTTTAGTTATGGGACTCAACTCTCGAAATCTCGCTAATGACGTGCGGGCCCCATAAGGGGGCCGGAGGGGGGTGTTGGGACTCCGGTAAATTGAGGGTCTGTGCGCAGTTACCCTACCGTGGGTCTGAGCACATGTCTCGGATTTCCATATGCCTAACAAAACCCAAATGCCGTCACTGTTGGTGTCAATAAACTGAGCTAGGTCAGTTCTTCATCGTGTGCCAGTTGGCAAATTTTATGCAATTGGGCTGGTTGCTGGACAGTTGTGATTCTCAGTGCTAATTTAGGTTTCATAATAGGCCATCTCATATGACGAATTCCTATCGTTATAGCTCTTGCACTGACTAGTGCTGCTGATATATAGGCATCTGACCAACACGTTTGATAAGTTTGGTTTTTCTTTCCAGCTTGTGTACAATCTCTGTCTCGCCTCCGTGTGTCTATTACATTCTGTTGGATACCGCTATGGGCCTGGTCAAAGTTTGTGTGGGTTGTTCCTACTATACCTCCTACCCTCTTCCTCAGCTACTCTGGCTCATTATCTCTTTTCTACTTCCATAGTAGGGTTCCACCTCCCTTGACATAAGGTTTACTATCCCTTTGTTGCTTTGGTTTAGAGTTCCATCAATCTTCTGTTTTGACCTCTAGGACTATCTTCAGCTGGTATGGTTAGTCTCTTGCTAGCATTTCCCTAGCAAAAAGTCCCTCTTCTGCTTGACCATATAGCTTAAGCACTTCTTTCCTGTGCTTCATCTGTTGTGGGTTGCAAGGCCAGTAACCTGCAGACAATTTGTTTTGACAGAGTAGATTCGACTTCCTCCCTCCAGGATTCTCTAGTCATGCATGCTCTAATATTTAGATTGTACATGATTGTGAGGTAATGCTTTATACTATCCTTGTACTTGATCAGCTTCATTTCTCGAAGCACTAGTCGTTCGGCTTCCACTGTGGCAAATCACTTGCTTATGTCATGTTGAAAGCAAGTCCACATAGCCAACTCTGGCTGCTTGATTTTCCCTTAAAGTCCATCCATAGCCTTCCTATACCAAATATTGTAAAGAAGTACTAAGTCTCCATTAGTCTGGTAGAGCATGTATCAAACTCATTCCTGGGCATTATTCCTGATTCGCAGGTTTCTTTCTAAATAGTCCATGTATCGTATAAACTAGACATATATGTATTGTGTAGATTTGTCTGCAAAGAATGGGGGTGGCTCTAATAGTTGCTTGACGTTAAGTGTCAATACATTGGTAAGTGTCTCTACTATACTAGACTATTCTGATATCTGTCCTCGCCTGCTATGGCTTAGACTTCCTCTCCTTCTACCTCTCTTATCATCATCATTATCAACATCGGTAGGATCTCTCAGATCACCTCCGTGGGTAACAGAGAGGGTTGCGTCAGCTGTTTCCTTGCCTTTTCCCTTTTTAGTTCATGTAGGAGTAGCATAATATTCTTCATCACTCTCCTCCTTGATCGTGAGTAAGGGTGGTAGCCTGGTGTTAAGCAGATGCCGATTTCAAGAATGGTTGAGGGACATAGGCCAAAATCTTAGTTTTGGAGAATCTGTCGAGGAAGGCTCGTCTTGATAAAATATGTAAAGTAAAGATTTATAAGGTAAATAATTTTATATTGATAAGATCTCTTCTCTGTTACTTGATGATGTCTGTAAAGCTCATGAGGTACTGCGATATTTATATCCCGCATCTGAGAGTTCGCTGACAACTTCTCACTACTATGACTCTGAAGTACCACTCTGATTTTAATGCGCAAACGTCTAGAATCTTATAAGTGTGAGCACCGTTTGACCCTGAAACTTACCACACCTTTTCACAGTTATGGAATAGTATTCCTCCATTGAGAAGAGTGCGCTATTTGTTATACCAAACAGTGGCCTCCAACTTAGATATCCGCATAGACTTTTATATTACTTTAGTCTTGTTGACTATCGTTTCAGTAGTCTCTGCAGTCATAAAGTGATCAAGTTCATACAAGGTCAACTAGTGCCAATCGCAAGTCTAATCCTAATGTGTCAACGTCTTAACAGTCTCTGACTTATCTAGGGCTTCCATTTTGAGTGTGCTTCCTCTTGGTCTGCTGGCCTCCATAGAGGGGTCCTATTACTAGGACCAACCAACCTACTGCTGATCTCAGAAGGGTATGGGTGGATCTGGTATGTCCTTAATAGCCTTTACTACAGGGACTTACTCCGGGAGTATTTCGCCGAAAACGTCCCATCACTCTGAAGACTATAGTTTACGAAGCCTAACTTTGAAGCCTACTACCTCAATGCACCTCTGATGGAGGTTTTCTATTCTACTTCCTAGATATCGTCAAAGGTCCCCTCCTATATATCTTGCTAACAGCACGTGGTCAGGTAGACATAGGCAGTATATATGGTATTATGAAGTCGGCTTCATTGATATGACATTTTAGTTATGGGACACAACTCTTGAAATCTTGCTGATGACATGTGGACCCCACAAGGGGGCAAGAGGGGGGTGTTTGCTCTCCAGAAAATTGGGGGTTTGTGCACAGTTACCCTACTGTGGGTCTGTGCACATTTCTTGTTCCAGATTTCTATATGTCTAATATGAGCTCCCTCCTACTAAGCTTCTCCTCGAATGCCTTTAGAACTTTTGTATTTTTTTGTAAATACATTTTATGACTCTGTGTAGTAAGGGTAAAAAACCTGCCGCGTTTACTTGGCCATGGTAGGAAAACCTTTTCCTCGCTATCTTACTTCTGTCCTTCCTGGCATATCCAGATTTTCATTATCAAAGGTTTCCACAACTTCCTCCGCGTTTTCCATACCAGGAACTGGCTCCCCTGTGTTCTCATCTTCTGAACAACCTTGCGATTTGGCGAAGCACTACAGTTCTCGTTTCTCTCGATAGCGGCCGCATACTTGTTTTCTGTAAGAGCGAAATCTCACTCCAGATTATTCTTTTCAACCACCCATTGTAGCTCGCTGTCAGTGTCTTCCGGTTCTGTAGGGGGTTGCTGGCAATTATCATGAACTGATTGGCGATAGGGTTCCAATAGTGTAATATGGAATATGGGGTGAATGTTTCATGGATCGGATATGTTGAGCTTAAAGGCTCGTGATCTGTACTTCTCTATGATTTAGAAAGGACTGCATAGCTTCGAGCTTAGCTTCTTTGATTTTCGTCGAGTGCCAATATTCTTTGCATTTAACATTACTTTGTCTCGGATCTTGAAGCTCAGTTGTTGTCGTGCTTTCCGGTTATAATATTTTGACATTTTCTCCCTTGTCTTTCCCAGTGACCTTCTTGCTTGTTCTTGTATCGTCATAATCCAGTTCGCGTAGAGTGCCGCTACTGGATTTTGAGCTTCATGCTCCTTCATCTACTTGGTCTATAGATGGAATCTATCGTTTGCATAGAATGGTGACATCTTACGAGTATGGGTTGCAGAGTTTGTAAAGGCATGTTCAGCTAGTGGTAGTAGCTGATACCAATCGTCCTCATCATAGTTGACAAACTTTTGAAGCTATAACCCTATGGCTATCCCAGTTCTTATCAATGCTGGTCTGTATTTCAAGACAATGTCATCCTATATGGCATACAGATCATATCCGGCTGCCATTCTTGTGTCCTTTGTTTGTGTTAGGCAGACGACAAACTCAAGTATATCACAGAGAGACGTAGGCCAAAATCTTTGTTGGAGGATCTGTCAAGGAAGGCTTGTCTTGATAAAATAGCTAAGGTAAAGATTTATAGCGTGAACAATTTGATATTGATAAGATCTCTTCTCCGTTGGATGATGATGTCTGTAAAGCTCTGGAGGTACCTCGATATTTATATCCTGAGTCTGAGTGTTCGCTGGCTACTTCTAACTACTATGCCTCCGTAGTACCACTCTGGTTTTAATACGCAAAAGTCCAGAATCTTATAGGTGTGAGCACCGCTTGACCCTGAAACTTATCACACCCTTGTACTGTTACGGAATAGTATTCCTCCATTGAGATAACAGCGCTATTTGTTATACCAAACAGTGGCCTCTAACTTAGTTGTCCACATAGACTATTATATTACTCTAGTCTAGTTGACTATTATTCCAGTAGTCTCTTCGGTCATGAAGTGATCAAGTTTATGCTGGGCCAACTAGTACCAATCGCAAGTCTGAGTCTAACCGGTTAATGTTTTAAGCGGCTCTGACTTATCGGGGTCTTCCATTCTGAGCGTGCTTCCCCTTGGTTTGCCAGCCTCCGTAGAGGACTCCTATTACTAGGAACAACCAACCTACTGCTGATCTCAGAAGGGTATGGGTGGATTCAGCATACTCCTAATAGCCTCAGCTACTGGGACATCCTCCTAGAGTATTCTGCTGAAAGCGTCCCATCACTTGCAGCCTATAGTTTAGGAAACCTAAACTTGAAGCCTACTATCTCAATGCCCCTCTGACGGATTCCTTCTGCTCCACTTCCAAGATGTTGCCAAAGGTTCCCTCTCATATAACCTGCGAACAGCATGTGGTTGGATTGATGGCGACGACGTATATGGTCTTATGAAGTGGACTTTGTTGATGTGACTTTTTAGTTATAGGACTCAACTCGCAAAATCTCGCTCATGACGTGCAGGCCCCATAAGGGGGCTCAAGGGGGGTGTTGGTACTATGGTAAATCGAGGATCTGTGCACAGTTATCCTACCATGGGTCTGTGCACATGTCTCAGATTTCCAGATATTTAACATGAGCTCCCTCCTACTAGGCTTCACCTCGAATGCCTTTATATCATTTTTTATAATTTCTTCTAGATACATTTTAAGACTCAGTGTGGTCAGGGTGAAAGACCTTGCATACTTACTTGGCCATGGTAGGAAAACCTTTTCCTTACTATCTTACTTCTCCCCTTCCTGGCATGTCCGGATTTTCATTATGACAATTTTCCACAACTTCCTCCATGTTTTCCATATAGGTAGTTGGCTCCCATATGTTCTCATCTTCTGAACACCCTCGCCATTTGACGAAGTACCACAGTTCTCACTTCTCTTGATAGCGGCCACGTACCCATTTTTCTGTAAGAGTGAATCTCACTTCTTACTATTTTCTCAACATCCCATTGTAGATCCCCATCAATGTCCTCTCGTTCTCTAGGGGATTGTTGGCGATTGCTATGAACTGATTCGCGATAGGGTTCTAATAGTGCGACATGAAATACAGGATGAATGTTCCATCGATCGGAGATGTTGAGCTAGAAGGCTCACGCTCTGCCCTTTTCGATTATGTGGAATGGACCATATAGCTTTAGGCTTAGCTTCTTTGATTCCCGTGGTGTGCGAATGTTCTTTGTATTTAATATTACTTTTTTATCCCTGACCTTTGAAGTCTGGCTGTTATCGAGCTTTTCGGTTATAATACTTTCACTTTCCTTCCCTTATCTTTCCTAGTGACCCTCTTGCTTGTTCATTTATTGTTTTAATTCAGTTCGCCTAAAGGGTTGCTCTAGGATTTTGAGCTTCACGCTCCTTCATCCACTCTGTCTGTGGATGGAATCCGTAGTTCACATAGAATGGTGACATCCCATGAGCGTTGGTTGCGGAGTTGTTATAGGCATGTTCAGCTAGTGGTAGTAGCTGATACCAATCGTCCTAATCATAGTTCACAAAACTTCGCAGGTATCCTTCCAGCACTTGGTTGGTATGTTCGGTTTGTCCATCAGTCTGGGGATGGTACGCCGTTGACATTCTTCGCTTAATTTGCAGCGCTTTGGAAAGGGATTCCCAGAATTCTCCTGCAAACTATGAGTCCATGTCTGAGACAATTTCAGTTGGCAGGGTGTATAGCCTCCATAATTCCTTCAGGAATGCATTTGCAACATCCTTGGCCATGGCTGATATCGGTAGTCCGATGAAATATGCCATCTTTGTAAATCGATCAACTACTACTATTATCTGAGTACACCCTGGTGACTCTAGTAGTTGTGTGATAAAGTCTACCGAGATGGACATCCATGCTGCATAGGGTATTTGCAGTGGTTGCAATAGTCCATACTTAGCGTATCTAGACGATTTATTATATTGGCATTCATTGCAGGATCGTATGTAATCATTGACCCATGCTGCAAGCCGTTTCCAATAGATGTCCCGCATACTGATTTCTAAGGTTTTCTCTTGTCCGAAATGTCCTACCACCTTTGCATCGTGACATCCTTCTGCAATCTTGGTATATAAAGCTCGACTATCTGGTACAAACAGTCTTTGCTTATAGTATACCAGATCATCAATCAAGGTCCAGTCCTTGCGGAAATCCTTTCCTTCGTCTCATAACCTAATAGGTTCTTCCCTCCATTGCCTCCAGGCTGCGTTTGTCCCAATAGCTGCCTTGTTCTCGCTCAAGAATTCAGGATCGAACTACTTCATACCTTTTTGCAGGATTATCGCATTTGATATTAGAACTTTCTCTGGTACTTCTGAAATATCATACCAATGTTAATTGTCTTTAGCCGATGCCTGTAGGTAACTGATAAAGGATTCTTGTTCCTTGACAATCAAGGATCTTGTCGCTATATCTGTGCTTCCGAATCTTACGGTTCCTCGTCCCCTGTCTTCCAAGCTGTCTACTTCCATCATGTCTGTGGTGTCGACATTATCCACTACCAGCTGAGCTATCCGATCACCTATTTTTATCTGGCAGTCCTCATCGTTACGGTTAAATAGTACAATCTTGATTTCCCTTGTATAATCAGTATTAATTACTCTGACGCCGGTGGATATTCCGCATCGAACCGCTAAACCACTTCTGGGGCAACTCTTCTATAAGTTCCTTCATGTAGCCTCACGGCTCTTCTCATTCTTACCAGTGCTTGTCCATATTTCGGGACGATGTCATCTTCAATAGCGTACAGGTCATGTCCTGCCGCCATTCTTGTGCCCTTCGTTGGCAAGTATGCCTTTTTGCTCAATCTCTTGACCCTAATAATGGCTTCATTTCCACCTCTTCGAGGTTCCAAATCTAAATCCTTATCTCTATCCTAGTCTTCTCCTTTATTGCCTACCGTCGCTATCAGTAATACCAAGAAACTTTCCTATTTCCAATTTTTTCGCCATACGCAACTCCCTCCTCAGGACGGTACTCTGGCTATCTGCTTAAGGCGTCAGGCTTTCCGACCTTTGTGCCTGGTCAGTATACAATGCGAAAATTGCATTCCACCAATTTCTGAGCCCATTCAATTTGACAACAAGTCCAGACTTTCAGGGTGAGGAAGTACTGTGGGTTCTGATGGTCGGTAACAACTGTAATTGGTTTTTTGGTTCTGATCAAGTAGTGTCTCTATTGCTTAAAAGCTTCGAGAATTGCAACAAGTTCTTTATCATGAATCTCATAATTGCATTCTGCTAATTTCAGTTTTCTGGAATGGAACGCTACTGGACGTAACCTTTTCTCAAATTATTGAGAAAGGATGCAACTAAGTGCGAAATCGCTGGTGTCGGTCTCTACCACTGTCTCTCTTTCTGGAAAAAAGTGGTGGAGTATGGGAGCAGTAGTGAATCGGTGCTTCAACACTTCGAAAGCCATATCCTGCTCAACCCTCATTTGAAACTTTTGGGGTTTCCTGGTAATGTCTCAGTTATGGGTTTGCAAATAGCCGTGAAGTTTTTAATAAATCATTGGTAGAAGTTTGCAAATCCAATAAAGACTTGTACTTCTCTAACTGACTTAGGTGCTTTCCAAACCATTATGGATTCCACCTTTTGGGCACTCATAGACACTCCATCGACAGCCATCATGTAGCCAAGAAATTCGACATGGGTGGCGTGAAATGTCTATTTCTTTAGCCATACCGCTAATTGAAAGTCTGACAGACTTTGTGAAACCCTTTTAATAGCTTCAATGTGTTCCTTCTGATCCTTTGAATAGATGAGAATATCATCAGGTAACACACGACTCCAACATCCAAGTATTCTTTAAGCACTTAGTTCATCATGTCTTGGAAGGTTGCGGTAGCATTGACTAATCCAAATGGCATAACCTTATATTTGTAGTACCCATATCTTATCTGGAAAGCCATTTTCCATTTATCGCCTACCTTAATCCTAATCAAGTGGTAGCCGTCTTTAAGGTCTAACTTGGTGAAGAACTTTGCACCAGCTGCTCTATCTCTGAGTTCGGACATTAGTGGAAGGGGATATTTGTTGAGGATAGTAATCTTATTTAGATTTCCATAATCCTCAACTAGGCGTAGTCTTCCATCGGGTTTGAGTATGAATAATATAGGTGCTCCTGTAGGAGATTGACTTCGTGTAATCTTTCCCTGCTTAATCATGGTGGCCAAGTATTCTCTGCGCGCCTTAGGCCGCTTTTCGGATAGTGGATATATCAGTCCCCAGGGGGGAGTTGACCCTGGAATCAACTTGATCTCATGATCGGACGTTCATCTCCAAGCTAATTTTTCTGCCGTGTGGGCTTCAAATAAATGTTTGTAATGCCGGTATTCCTTCGATAATGATTTGAGTTCCACTGTATTTTCCATGTTTCCGATTCTTCCGATGTGGCATGCAAGAGGATCCCAAGCAATGGATTCATCATATTCGAACATATTCGCTATTCCTTAGTGTTCTTCCACACAGTTTTCCCAACATTTTGTGGAGAAGGTCCAATTATCTGCATCTTTTATGTGAGATACTTGATGTTCACGATGCCACCAACCAAATAGAATTATCATTCCATAATGACCTGCTTTAGTCACTTCACATGACACTTCAGAGATGTGTCAGTTTTTTCCAATTTCCGTTCTTATAGGTAGGGTGTAACACTTCCTTCCGGATGCAGCTGATGATCCATCAAAGTCGAAAATATCAACTGCATTGTTACGTTCGACAATAGGAACACGAAGGTCTTCAACTAGGTCCTTATTTATAAGGAACACATTTGATCGCGAGTCTAACAAGACTTTTACTTGGTATCACTTATCATGTATATGGAAGTAAGCGATTCCCTCACGACATTTATATCGTTTTGGTTTTGGGGCATATAATTCTATCTTCTTAGCACAGATAAGACTTTCTAGGATTTTTTGTTGAGGTATCGTAGGTGTTGGACATAGATAACAAGATGTTTGTTACTACGCCCATGTAGTGTCGACCATTAAGGTCTCCTCAGATAAACTAGTAACTCTTTAGCTCTTAACAATCAGGGTCTACATACTAAGAGGTGTTTCACCGAGACGCAATAGCACACAACCAGTTTTCAGGCTGGATGTCTTCTCCCAACACACCAAACCTAGGCTTATAGCAGATTTTCGGGCGGTTATTAGCCATTTTACTCCACTGGGGTAGGGTTCCTGCTTTCACCGATCCTCTCTCTTAGGGTTTCAGTTATCTGTCCAGCTCCCTCAGAGGGGTCTTGCATACCAAAGCGGTACATCCCTATCCCACACTCTGGCCAGAAGGCAAGATAGTACATACGTATAATACGACTCAGACTTGTGTAGTAGGTGGAACAGCCCACGTTGGTTATCCTCCTGTCGTGTATTGTTATCAGGTAGGTCTTGCATTGCTATATCCCAATTTATTTGGTATAGTTACTTGCTTGCACACGGGTAGCAGGCGACCACCAGGTAACTCGAGGAACTTCGTACTGTTGGCTCTTGGGCCATGTGGGCATGTTGACTATCCTATCTTTCGATCAAGACTCTCCATATATTGATTCTTGTGTTCAAGCTTGTAAGTCCCTCATGGAGTCCCTTCACTTAGAGCCTACTTGCTTTGATCCTGAAAGGAGTGACTTGCTTTGCGCCATATTGAGCATTTTGAGTTTCGACTCCCGTAGTTGCACACAGAATACCTGATCTCCATCGTAGTCAGTACCCAATACACCCCAGCCAAAGGGGGTTCCCATTTAGATTCCCACTCCATTTGGATACTGAATACCCAAACACTATCGCCATTGGTACCAATAAACTGACCTAGGTGAATTCCTCATCGTCCGCCAGTTTCCAGATCTTGTTCACACGGGCTGGGTAAGGGACAGTTGCGACTCTGTGAGCTTATTTAGGCTTTATGATAGCCGATCTTGCTCGTCAAATTCCCATTTTTATCAGTCTTGAACTGAATGTTGCCACCGATATATGGGTATCTCCTCAACATATCTGATAGGTGTGGTTTTTCTTACCACATCATGTACAATCTCCCTCTCGCCTTTGAGTGTCTATCACACTCTGCGGGATGCCAGTATGGACATAGTTGAAGTTCGTATGGGTAGTCTTTGTCGTACCTCCCAACCTCTTCCTAGGCTTCTCCAGCTCGTTGTCTCTTTTTTGCTTTCTTAGTGGGGCTCTACCTTCCTTGATGTAAGGTTTAGCATCCTTTTGTTGCTTCAGCTTAGAGTCCCGTCGGTCTTCTCTTTTGACCTCTTGGACTATCTGCGGCTTGGACGGTTTGTCTCATGCAAGCTTTTCTCTAGCGAGAAGTGCTTCTTCCAGTCGACCGAATAGCATGAGTGCTTCTTCCCATTCTTGATCTGTTGTGTACTGCAAGGCCGACAACCTGTGGACAATTTGTTTTGGAAGTTTGTTTTTTACTTCCTCCCTCCAGGATTCTCTGGTCATGCATGCTCGCCTGGAATGGTCATGCATAACCATGAGGTAATGTTCAATACTGCCTTCGTACTCGCCTAGCTTCATACCTCGAAGGGCTAGTCTTTCAGCTTCCACTGGGGCAAATCGTTTGATCATATCATGTTCGAAATGAGTCTACGTAGCCAGTTCTGGCTGCTGGACTTCCCCTTGAAGTCCATCCATGGCCTTCCTATACCAGATAGTGTATGGAAGTACTATGTCGCTTTTCATACAGTTGAGTACGTATATGACTCTTTCCCTGGAATCGTCCTAAATTCGCAGATTTCGCTTAAAATAGTGTGTGTATTGTATAATCTACAGGTATATATCTTTTGTGCCCTTATCCTCAAAGCATCAGGGTGGGTCTGATGGTTGCTTAATGTTTAGCGCTATCGGATTGGCCAGTGTTTCTGCTGTACCAGGCTGATCTGGTGTCTGTCCTCGCCTGCCCCTGCTAGGACTTCCTCTCCTTCTTCCTCTTTCAACATCATTGTCGTCATCATCGCTAGGATCTCCAGGGTCACCTCTTTGAGCACCGGAGGGGGATGCACCAGTGGCTTTCTTGCCTTTCCCCTTTTCCCTACATGTAAGTGGAGTATAGTACTCTTCATCATCAGCTTCTTGGACAATGGGTAAGGGTACGGGTCCTGCCATTGTAGGACTTGGTGCGGCGGCCAACATCTTATTTATTGACGCCATCAATACCTCCCGGGTATTATTTGTCCTATCATTCTGCTGCTGTTGCTGGTCTTGGGCCCTGCGAATCTCCGCTTGCTGAGTAGTTTGATCTAGACGCATTTGCCCAAGGGTACGGTTAACCTCTCTTTCTCGCGCGATGCTGGGAGTATGAAATTCTACAAATTGCGCCCTTAGACTAAGAACCATCCATTCCACAGTCTGGTCTCATGCTAATGCCACTTGGCTGTCTTGCCCGAGCATTCCATGTAACCTCGAGGTTACCTCTTCATGTTCCTGTTAACGCCTATCTTGATCGACTATCTTCTTTGCTACTTCCCATAGCATATCCTCTTGGATACTCTCCACTTCCTGTTCCACACCTGCCAGCTGCATCCCCAAGATCGTGATGTCATTATCATGGACATCATGTCCCTCGGCGATTTGCGGTTGAACCTTAATTAAGGTTAAAGTATTGTCTTAGGTAGCTCCCTTCAAATGTTTGAAGGGGATATTGGCTTGGTCGAGCGAGGTGTCTATATCTTACCTTATCTAACTCAAGGTTATTCCTAGACAAGTAGCTAGCTTGGCTAAGTTTGTCGCGTGGTCTCCACCTTGCTTTGGGGTAGAGGCCCTTGATATCCGATGAGTGCTTGCAATACTGGAGGATCCGTGAGAGGGTAAATTTCTTCTCCAGAATGTGGGTTCATGAGGTGTTGGCCAGGAGGGACTCCATATGGCCAAATCATCGGTTTTATCCATTGTATGGGGTTGGGTATCGATAGGTTCTCCCCCTGTTATTCTTTTTCTCAGGTCTTGAGGAATCTCAGCCATTGTGATACTTTCCAAATAGGCTAATTGCTTTGATAGCCCTGGATGTGTGATTACTGGTACTGTGTACCAGAGCTAGCGATATCCTTTAAATAGTTTAAGGAATCGCATGTAAGGTATCCAACATTGGAGAAACTCTAGAGGTATAGGTATAAAAAGGTTCGGGCCATCTGATTCTGGACTTAGTACCTGAATTTCCATTTTTTCCAGGTTCACAAGGTATTTGTAGTACATATATAGGTCTTAGGCCCAAGCTGCGGGGATGTCTGGCCCCCAGATAGCTGTCCCTGCTTTGTGGTCTTCAGAGTACTAGGTACTCCAGTCGGCGAGGTCTTCCGACTCAGTAGAATGCCACTCAAAGTTCACACCATGCCAGGTTCGATATATGAGGTTAAATTGATCCCTTGTTGAGATCCCGAAAGGTATTGTGAACCACGAGAGTTGTTGAGTAAACTCCTCTTCGATTTCGAATAGCTCGCTGTCGAAGATTTCTGCGAATGTGTGAATGTAGATAGGACAGTGAGGTGCGATGAAGATATAATCAAAATCTGAGCTGAGGGTGGAGTTTGAAGTGAACTCGTAGTTCATATAGTAAGCCTGGGTAACAGGAGAACTGTCAATATACTGTTGGGTGGACGCCGAACTCAAGTATATCCCTGAGAGACGTAGGCCAAAATCTTTGTTAGGAGGATCTGTCGAGGAAGGCTTATCTTGATAAAATCAGTAAGTTAAAGATTTATAGCATAAACAATTTTATATTGATAAGATCTCTTCTCCATTGCTTGATGATATCTGTAAAGCTCAGGAGGCACTGCGATATTTATGTCACGAATCTGAGTGTTTGCGGACTACTTCTAACTACTATGCCTCCGAAGTACCACTCTGGTTTTAATGCGCAAACGCACAGAATCTTATAAGTGTGAGTATCGTTTGACTCTGAAACATATCACACCCTTTCGCGGTTACGGAATAGTATTCCTCCATTGAGATGACTGCGCTATTTGTTATACCAAACAGTGGCCTCTAACTTAGTTGTCCGCATAGACTATTATATTACTCTAGTCTAGTTGACTATCGTTCCAGTAGTCTCTTCGGTCATGAAGTGATCAAGTTCATACCGGGCCACCTAGTACCAATCGCAAGTCTGAGCTCAAGGTGTCAACGTTTTAAGGGGCTCTGACCTATCTAGGTCTTCCATTCTGAGTGTGCTTCGCCCTGGTCCCCTGGCCTCCGTAGAGGGGTCCTCTTACTAGGACCAACCAACCTACAGCTGATCTCAAAACGGTATGAGTAAATTCGGCATACTCCTAATATCCTCAGCTACTGGGACATCCTCCCAGAGTATTTCACCGAAAACGTCCTATCACCTTTTAGCCTATAGTTTAGGAAGCCTAACCTTGAAGCCTACTATCTCAATGCGTCTCCCATGGATTTCTTCAGTTCCACTTCCCCGATGTTGCCAAATGTCCCCTTCCATATATCCTGCGAACCGCATGCAGTTGGATGAACAGCGATGACATATATGGTGTTATGAAGTGGGCTTCGTTGATGTGACCTTTTAGTTATGGGACTCAACTCTCGAAATCTCGCTAATGACATGCAGGCCCCATAAGGGTGTCAGAGGGGGGTGTTGGCACTCTGGTAAATTGAGGATCTGTGCGCAGTTACCCTACCGTGGGTCTGTGCACATGTCTCAGATTTCCCTATGCCTAACAGTTTGCAAGTATGCTATTTTGCTCAATCTCTTAACCCTAATCATGGGTTCCTTTCCACCTCTTCAAGGTTCCAAATCTAAATCCTTATCTTCATCCTAGTCTTCTCCTTCATCGCCTATTCTTGCTACTAGCAATACCAAGAAATTTGCAATTTCAAAGTTTTCTGTTTGCAATGAATAGCTCCCTCCTCAGGACAGTACTCCGGCTATCTATTAAATGCATCAGGCTTTGCGCCCTTCGGGTCTGGATGGTATAAGATATGAAAACTGTATTCCACTAACTTCTGAACCCATCGAATTTAATGGCCACTCATGACTTTTGAGGTGAGAAAGTATTGTAGGTTTTGATGTTCAGTAAAGACTGTACTTGGTTTCTCTGACCCGACCATGTAGTGTCTCTATTTTTTAAATACTTCCAGGATCGCGAGAAGTTCTTTATCATGAATTTTGTAATTGCGCTCTACTGAGTTCAACTTTTGCAAATAGAATGCTACTAGACGTAGCTTTTTCTTCAAGTATTGAGAAAAGACGCAACTCAGTGTGAAATTGCTAGCATCGGTTTCTACTACTCTTTCCCTTTCTGGGAAAAAGTTGTGAAGGATGGTGGTAGTGGTGAATCAGTGCTTTAGTTCTTTGAAAGCTATATTCTGCTCCTCTCTCTATTCACAGTTCTTGGAATTTCCTTGCAATGTTTTCGTTATTGGCTTGCAAATAGCTGAAAAGCTTTTAATAAACTGTCAGTAGAAGTTTGCAAATTCTATAAAGACTTACACATCTCTGACCGACTTGAGTGGTTTTCAAACCATTATAGATTCCACCTTATGGGTGCTCATAGACACCCTATCCACCGCTACAATGTATCCGAGGAATTCTACTTCTTTTGTATGGAAGGTCGACCTTTTTAGTAATACCGCTAATTGAAAGTCTGATAGACTTCGTAAAACTCTTTTGATAGCTGCGATGTGTTCCTTTTCGTCTTTTGAATATATGTGAATATCGTTAAAGTAACATGCTACTCCAATAGCCAAGTATTCATTAAGTACATAGTTTATCATATCTTGCAAAGTTGCTGGAGTGTTAACCAATCTAAAATGCATGACCTTATATTCATAGTATCTGTATCTCATACAGGACGATGCTTTCCATTCACTACCTTCTTTTATCCTAATCAAGTAGTATCCGTCTTTAAGGTCTAATTTGGTGAAGATCTTGGTACTGGCTACTTAGTCTCGAAGTTCTGACACCAATGGAAGAGTGTGTTTGTTGAGGTTGGTAATCTAATTTAGATTTCGGTAATCCACAACTAATTGTAATCTGCCATCTGGTTTAGGTGTGAATAATATAGGCGCTCCTACTCGGGATTGACTTTGTGTAATCTTTCCCTGCTTGATCATGATTTTCAAGTATTCTTGTAATGCTTTAAGTTGTTTTTCAGATAGTAGATATATCAGTCCCCAGAGGGGAGTCGATCCAGGGACCAATTTGATTTCATGGTTGAAGATTCATATTGGGACTAGCTTTTCTGCCATCTGGGCTGCAAACAAATGTTTGTAATGCCAGTATTCTTTTAGTAACAATTCAAGACCCAGGCTGTTTGCGATAGTTCCAATCTATCCAATTCGATAAACGTTAGAATCCCAAGTGACAGACTCATTGTATTCGAACATATCTACTATCCCTTTATCTTCTTCGACAAAGTTTTTGCAGCTTTTTACGGTGAAGGTCGAATTTTCTGTATCTTCTATGTGGGACACTGGGTGTTCATATTGCTACCAACTAAACAGAATTATCATTCTGTAATGACGTACTGTAGCCACTTCACACGACACTTCCGAAATGTATCGGTTCTTTCCTATTTCCAATTTTTTAGGTAAGGTATAACACTTCCCTCCTGAGACTGCTGATCAGCTATCAAAGCCTAAGATATCAACTGCATTGTGGCATTCAACTATAGGAATGCGAGAGTCTTCAACTAGGTCCTTATTGATCAGGAACATATTAGATCATGAGTCTAATAAGACTTTCACTTTGTATCGCTTATTGTGTATATAGAGGTAAGCGATCTCCTATGGTCAGTTTTATTGTTTTTAGTTTTGGAATGTCTCATTCCATGTGAAAATAGTACTGAATATTTTCTCCTAGTTCTTGTATTTGGCATCGCTGGTATTGGGTATAAGTAACAAGGTATTTGTTACTATGACTACGTAGTTTTGACCACTGAGGTCTCCTCAGACAAACCAGTAACTTATTAGTAGTGACAATCTGGGTCTACATACTTAAATGGTATTTCATCGATACGTAACTGTGCAGGACCAGTTTTCATGCTGGATGCCTTCTTCTGACAAGCCAGATTTGGGCTTAAAGCAGATTTTTGGGCAGTTATTAGCGATTTTACTCTCCAGACATGGGGTTCCCACTTTCACTGATCCTTTCTCTTAGGTTTTTGGTTATCCATCCAGCTACTACAGAGGGACCTGGTACACCAAAGTGGTACATCCCTGCCCTACACTCTGGCCAGAAGGCACGACAGTACATACATATAATATGACTCAGACTCATGTGGCACTTGGAACAGCCCGTATCGGTTGTCCTCCTGCCAGTAATGTTATCTGGTTGATCTTGCATTGCTATATTCCAACTTCTCCAGTACAGTAACCTGCTTGCACATAAGTAGTGATTGGCCACTAGGTGACTCAAGGAACTTTGTACTATTAGCTCTCGGGTGGAGTGGGCATGTTAACTATCTTCTCTTTCGGTCAAGATTCTCCATATATTGATTCCTTATATTCGAGTTTACAAATCCCTCATGGGGTCCATTCACTTGGAACCTACTTGGTTTGATCTTGAAAGGAGAGACTTGCTTCATGCCACTTTAATTATTTTGAGTTTTGACTCCCGTAGTTGCACAGGGACTACCCAATCCCTATCATAGTTGGTATCCAATACACCCAACTAAAGGAGGTTCCCGCTTTTGATTCCAGTTCCATATGGACACTGACTACCCAAATGCCGTCATCATTGGTGCATGTGAACTAACCTAGGTCAGTTCTTAGTGGTCCACTAGTTCCTAGATCCTGTTCATTCGGGCTGGTTGCTGGATAGTAGTTACTCTTTATGCTAATTTAGGCTTTAGAATAGCCGATCTTGTACATCTTATTCCTATCTTTATCGGTCTTGAACTGACTGTTGCCACTGATATATGGAAATCTCTCCAACATATTTGATAAGTGTGGTTTTTTCTTTTGACAATGTGTACAATTCTTTTCCCATCTTCAAGTGTCTATAACACTTTGTAAGATGCCAGTATGAGCCTGGTCAAAGTTGGTGTAGATTGTTTTAGCCACACCTTCCAACCTTCTTTTTGGCCATTCTGGCTCATCCTCCTATTTTCGTTTTTATAGTAGGGCTCCACCTCCCTTAACATAAGGTTTATTCAATCTTTCTCCTTTTGGTTTAGAGTCCTGTTGGTCTTCTCTTTTGACCTCTTAGACTATTTTCATCTTAGGTGGTTGGTCTCTTACAAACTTTTCCCTAGCGAGAAGTACTTTCTCTGATCGATCAGATGACCTTAGTGCCACTTCTCATTCTTGATCTGTATCGTAGTTGAGTGCCAACAACCTGCACACAGCTTTGTTTTGGTGGTTTGTTTTCCACTTCCTCTCCCCCTAATTCTCCTGTTATTCGTACTCTGATATTTAGATTGTGCATGAATGTCAGAAATAGCTTGATACTAGCTTCATACTCTGCTAGCTTCATGTCTCATAGTGCTTGTCTTTCGGCTTCTACCAGGGTGAAACATTTGATCCTGTCATGTTCAAACCTTGTCCATGTAGCCAACTCTGTCTATTGGGTTTCTCCCTAGAGTCTGTGTATAGCCTTCCGGTACCAGATTGTGTAGGGCAGGAGTACATCTCCCGTAGTATGGTTGAGTGCGTAAATGACTTGTTCTTGTATATTGTTCTAGATTCGCAGGTTTTTTTTGAAATAGTCAGTGCACTGTATAATCCAGACATTTTTGTCTTGTATGGATTGGGTCTGAAAAAATGGGGGTGGTTCCGATAGTCACATAATATTTACCGCCATCGTATCGGCAAGTATTTCTTCCATACTAGGTTGTTCTGGTATATATCCTCGCCTACCACGACTAGGGCTTCCTCTTCTTCTTCCTCTATCCTTATCATCATCACTATCATCATCTTGATCCTTGAGGTCACCTCCTTGTGCTCCTGAGGTGACTGCATCATTGGCTTCCTTGCCTTTTTCCTTTTCCCATCGCATTGGTGGATAATGACAATCATCATAATTGTCCACCTCGACTGCTGGCAAAGGTGCTGACCTAGATGCCCTTTGTTCTGGTACTGCAGCCAGTATCATATTAACCGACTCCATTAATACCCTCATTATATTATTTATCGCCTCTCATTACTGATGTTATTACATCTTGAGCTCTCGAACCTCCTTTTAGAGGATCACCTGATCCAAATGCCATTGCTCCTAGGTATGGTTGACATCTGTCACGCAATTGATGCTTTGAGAATGAAATTCTAAGAATTCCATTATTAAACTGGTGACCATTTGGTCCAGTATTTGATCTCAGACTAATGCCTCCTGGCTTTGTTACTCTAAGGTTCCATATCACCTCGTAGTTACCTCTACATGTTCCTGTTGACGCTTATCATATGCGTCCCTCTTTTTTGCTACTTCTCATAGCATTTCCTACTGGATATCCTTAATCTCCTATGCTACGCCTCCTAGCTGCATTAACGAAACAGCAATGTCATTGTCATAGATATCTTATCTTTCAGCAATTTGCGGTTGTACCTTAAGTAGTTTTAAAGTATTGTCTTAGGTAGCTCCCTTCAAATGTTTGAGGGCAATATTGGCTGGGTCGAGCAAGATCTCGATATCTTGTCAAATTCGACCCCAGGTTATCTCCAGATAGCTATCGAACTTAGCTAAGTTCGCAGCATGATCTGCTGGCATTGGCATCGATGACAGTGATATCTAGTATTTGCTTGCTACACTGGGCGATCAGTGAGAAGAGGGTATAACTCCTCTTCAGAACCGAAGGTCAGTCAGTATTGATGGAGATTAATTCCATATCAGAGAATCATCCATTGCTGTCATGTCTGACCGGGTATTCATAAGTTCTCTCGCCTTTATCCTTTTTTTTAGATTTGGTGGTATCTCAGCCATTGTAATTTTTTGAGGTAGGCTAATTGTTCCAATAGCCCGGGATGAGTTATTACTAGTACTTTGTATCAGAGTTCAAAATATCCCTTAAAAGACTTAATAAAGTATACGTATGGTATGCAATGTCTGAGGTGATCTAAAAGTGCAGGTAAAAAAGGGTTGGGCAATCAGATTCTGCATTTGAACCTGAATTTCCCTTTTCCGAGGTTCAAGATATACTTGTAGTATATATATTGGTTTCTAAGCCCAAGCCGAGAGGGATGTATTGTCCTTAGCTAATGGTGCCTAGTTTCTTGTCTTTGGAGTACTGGGTACTCCACTTGACGAGGTCTTCTGACTTGGTTGAACTCCACCCAAAGTTCAAACTATACCAGGTGCGATATATTCTTTTGAATTGATCCCTCATTGGGATCCCAAAAGGTATTGTAAACAATACGGGTTCTTGTATAAACTCTGCTGGAATTTTGAACAACACTGTGTCGAATATTCCGCTGAAAGTAAGAATTTAAATAGAATAATGAGGTGCTTTGAAAATGTAATCGAAAAGTAAGCTGAGGGTAGAGTTTGAAGTGAACTCGTAGTTCATATAGTGAGTCTTGGTAACAGGAGAACTATCAATATACTGTTAGGTGGATACCAAACTCTAGTATAACTGAGGAATGGAAGCCAAATATTTGATGGGAGAATTTGTCGAGGAAGGCTTATTGTGATAAATAGGTAAGGTAAAGATTCAATGTGTAAAAGAATTTTATATTGATAAGATCTCTTCTCCATTGCTTGATAATGTCTGTAAAGTTCGCGAGGCCCTTCGATATTTATATTCTATGTCTGAGTGTTCATCGACTACTTCTAACTAATATGCCTCCTGAGTACTACTCTGGTTTTAATACGCGAACATCCAGAATCATATAAGTGTGAGCAATATTTGATCTTGAAACTTATCATACCATTTTACGGTTACGGAAAAGTATTCCTCCATTGAGATGACTACACTACTTTTTATACTAAACAGTAGTCTCTAACTTAGTTCTCTGTATAGACTATTCTATTCCTTCAGTCTTGTTGACTATGGTTCTAGTAGTCTCTTCAGTCATGATATAATCAGGTTCATGCTGGACTACCTAGTGCTATTGTGCGTGGACAAAATTAAGCGGAG
>JACCEG010000185.1:0-47521 GCA_014065205.1 Tuber brumale
ACCACTCCGATTACCAATTCTGGTAAATATTTCGTTTAGTGAATCTGAGCAACTATAATAGGTGGATGGCCTTAAGTAAACACTGCTATTACAACAAGCATGACAGAGATTGAGGTGCAATATCAAGTACTCTACAACACCCGATATGATAATGATTGATGTCGGCGAGCAATTTCCCTCCATCGAAGCCCTCCGAGCAGCAGTTCAAGACTATCAATAGAGAAAAAGTTTATATTTCGCGTACATCTTCGGGATAAACAACGCATTGATCATCGCTGTATTGGAAAGCATGAGGGATGCCCATGGCGATTGTATACGACGGCAAAAGAGGGGATTCTGAGCATGCGGATATTCAATACTGAGCATATTTGTTTGGGCATCGTCCCACTTGTTCCTGCCACCACTTCCAAGATACAAACATTCCTTGCCAACATGCTATTGCTTGTATCTTAGCTCTCAGGTACTGTGTTGACTGACACTGGCAGCTATATTCCCTATGGATTTCTAGTCAATACCTGGAAACGTACTTATTCTCACAATTTTCCTCCTATTATGTTACTCGAGGCCATTTCAGCAGATCCTCCTCTACCGCATCCAAGACCCCTTCAACAACCTGCTGCACCTTCTCGGAACCTTCCGGCTCCTCAGGTCGCCCTCCAGGATGACCATCCTCCACCAGTGGTAGCCTTACAACACCCTCATGACCTCGAGCCTGCACGACCTATTGCACCTGCAGTACAAGTCCTACGCGTTATAGCCCCCCAAGGAAGGCGAGTTATTAGAAGGCAACGAACTTCATGGGCGGTTGCTGGGAGATGGAGTAGAGCATCTGGGGCTGTTGAGCAAGTCTGTAGTAGTTGTCGAGAATCTGGCCATAATAGCCGGACATGTCGGATACGTACTCATATGTAGTTTTGTTGTTTGATTTTGCTTGATTTTTTGATTTTTTGAATTGCTTTAAAATACCTCGATTCTGTGCGCTCTGAATTCCTTCCCACCGAAACTGAGCACCAAAACTAGACCTACTATTCTAGATAGCTGCGACACTTTGTATGAGAACTGTCGCTCGAGGTGCTCGGCTTCAACAAAGTACAGTATCGTGTTCAGGATAACCTCTGCAAGACGAGAATCTTTTTAATTTCTTCACCAGAATTGGTAATCGGAGTGGTCTTGGGTTGCCATCTAAGACAATGGGTCAAAGTTTACCCCCTTGTCATGGCATATCATGGTATTTTAAACATAGATGCCTGTTTTTCATGGTATATTAAACGATCGCTCAAATATTTCTCTCCCCCCTTACTGGAGATGAAAATTTTCATCCGCACAGGCACAGTATCGGAGGAGGGGCATCTTATGTTAAAAAGACCTTATCATCTGGTTAGAAAATTAATGATATGCGAACTAGAACCTCTCAATCTTATACCTAAGTGAATTTCAGTCTACCTATCTATCGCTCCGACTATACACCGTTTTCTCTCCTCTCACCACCCATCCTTTATCATCGTTTTCTTCAGCATGCTCCGCAGTTTCTCCATTGTGGGTGGAAAGTCGTTCTTGCAAGCCCCCCAACTGAGCTTTATGCTGCCGTCTCCTTCAAGCGTGGAGACCACTCCCGTGACGCGAGACAGCTGTTCGGAGATGATTGGCACTGGGGATATGTGGAGGTTAAGGCTTTAAAAGTCCGGGGGGCAGTAAGGGTGGGAGGGTATTTGTAGTAGATGCCCAGCTTATTATTTTTATCGCTAGGGTCTACAGTTAAGAGTGGGGATGCGGTGATCTCCCAGGATCCGCGGGTTTGTGGTAGGGGTAGCAGCATCTGTGTCTGGTTTGTGTTAGAGGTGTAGTGTTCCTACTGCTTCTCCTTCCAGGATTTCAGGGGGAGATCGTTCGGGGGGTAAGTATGCCACTTGGATGGAAGATCCATTCGCGGCAACCTTTATGGAATATAACGGACTGAAGACCGCTTCCCTGGCGACGATCCAAGTGACAGTATGAATATTCAGATCCGTGCCGCCAAAGTAAGCCGTTTCGTCGATAAACGACTACTTCAATCTGTCGGTGGTCCGGGGGCTCTTGGATGGAAGGATTGAATGCTCCGGAGAATCCAGAATACTGGCTAACAGCTCATGTTTCTAGTCTGACCCCACCAGGGTGTATTCTCCAAGTACGTGGTGGGGGAGGGGGTAGTGGCTGGGGGATTTCCTAGTAAGCCGTCTTCAGCAACAGATTGAACATCACTCACGATGGTTGGAGCTTGAATCCCCTTCCACGTGGAGCTCGGGGCAGTATTCGGGATCGGGTATCAACGGCGTGAACCTGTGGAGGGGGGGGGGGATTGTAAACATACCCAGGGGAGGTTAGGGATTGCGTCTGGTAATTTTATTCCACCTGGGATGGGTAGACGCTCACGTACAAACTCACAAGCCATGGTGGAACTCCTGGGTCATTTCTTTCCCTCATCGCCATCTCATTCATGATTGTGGCGGATATGCGGTTGGGTATTGGGACTGCTGGTGCGGTTAGTGTTTGTCTTGAGGGATGTCAAGAGTGATTCTTTGTGATTGAGATTAGAGGTGCTTATATGTTGGGTGGGCTTGGTTGATGATCTCCAATATGGTACTTACCCTTTTGCGGGATTGGGTGGCGTGGCGAGGAGTATTTGGAGTTCAATAATTGGAAGGGTTTTATGGGAGATACTTCGCCCCGCCTCCATGGCGGCATGGGTCACCGGTCACAATTTATTACCAACATCTTTCGAGAGAATACCAGTTTTTGAGACGAATAAAAGTGCTATAGCGTGAATACCACACCCCCACGGCGTCATTCGCTCTCATACTATATTGGGGAACCTATATGGCTAGAACTCATGGTTGGGTTCAAATCGAGGTCGTCGAAATCACACTTTTGTTTCCACTTCTTTTTTTTCCCGCCGCCCCACCAATTACAGATTCCACACTTTGCGATAATTCCGGTGTGGGATGCTATTGTACCGCGACAGCTCTATTCCCTTAAATCCCCATTCCACGGCCTACCATTAATGATAACCCATTGTGAGTCTGTGCGTTAGCAGGAGCATAGGATGCCGATTTGCCCAAAGGTCATGGACCAGTTCCTGATTATCTGGACCACCCCGCCTTCTATCAACCTTACTCTCACAATACCGGTACCTAAACCAAGGACAGACGGAACTTTCAAAAGGAAAGAAATGGGTGTCGAACTATCTATCATACCCGTGTCCAAGCCTTCCAATGGGTCTCGATTTCATTGGGTTAGCCCGGGCTTTGCGCTGGGCTGGGCCGGGTTCATTGGGCTGGGCTCAGAGTGAATCTTCTTGGGTTGGGTTGGGTTGGGAACGTCTCAAGCCCGGGTTACCCGACGAACCCGACGAATGTTTTACCTTGTGTTTGTGACCTTTTGCACACTCTTGAGTTGTGATCACTGGGTGAACAATAGTCCGAGCACATGGAGTCAAGATACCGAATTGGCTCTTAGGAGAAAGGTGAGAGTGGAAGGAATTTCAAATATGGATAGTGTAGTCAACAGCTAGTCTGAATGGTGACTAGTGGTCTTGGAATATCACTCGTTCTAAAGCTTAGAAAACGTGTACTTTTGGCCAGCAAGCTATCTGAGTCTCTTTTCTTTCTATTTATTCTCTACAGACCTGTTATTTCTCATTCTCACATTATACCTTCCTTCTGTTTGTCGTGAATGGTTTATTAAGCACCAAACCATGAGCTTTTCTTCGTTTAGCAGTGTAATCTTTAGCCCTCCAGCTAATCTGCGTACCTCCAGTCCTCTCTCGGATCATCCTTGTTATGAATCAGAGGCGGAAGAACCTGTCGCCGAAGAATACAAGGAAGAACGCGAAATATTATCTCCTACACTTTAATCCTGGGCTATAACTCTATTATCGATTCCGGCAATGTCTTCGGAACCAGAGCGTGTCTTCTCCGGAGCTAAAAGAACGATATCGGATGCACGCCACTCCCTCAATCCCGTGACGATTCAGGCAACCCAATGTCTCCGGAGCTGGGCGTCTAGCTAGTTGACCTCGCACAATATTTCTCAAAATCTTCTTATGCTAATTTCCCCCTAATTCACCTCTCTTCCCCCCTCTACCATTTCTCATCCTGTATTCTAATCATTTTACTCTAATATATATCTAATTTTATATCAATCTTTAAAGACTCTGTTTCGTTTATAGACCCAATGGGTTTGTTGGGTTAGCCCGGGTTATCTCTTGCTGGGTTGGGTTGGGTCGGGCTCAATATTCGTTGGGTTGGGTCGGCCCTTTTCTCGACCCGGGTTAACCCATTGGAAGGTTTGTCCCCAGTGCATGGCGTGCGCCGGCTTGGTGTAGCCAAATATTGTATTCGTTGGGGAGAGTTTGCGGAGGGAGTTTCTTATGGGACTTGGAATGGTCGAGGAGGCAGACTGGGTAGTTGTTATGCGGATTTTGTCGAGCACTTATCTGTCCGCCGCGCCCCCCAGACGAGCGAAGGAGGGGCTGTTAAGCCTTTAATTTATGATGAGCGGGCAGGGGGGAGTGTTGGGCGGGTGCGATGGGATGAGAACGCTAGCGGAGGAGCGGGGGCGGACCCGGGAGTCCCGGGGGGGTTGGGAGGGTTGGAGGCGGGAGCGATGAGAAGGCGAGGCGGAGGGTAAGAGCAGCAAAGATGCCGAACCGTCATAAAGCATAGCTGCGAAAGCAGGCTGCTTAATGGAAGAATCTGAATGGGCCTATCTGTTGTTGCCGGCAAGAAAGAAAACGTAATCAAAGACCTCTCCATCCAAGAGACACCGGTGACTAGAATGGTCGAGGCTGACCTCTGCGGCGATAACGGCGAAGGTAGCCACATCGGCCGGAAGCTCAGGAGCTCCTCCGCTGAAAAACCAACCAGCTCTTCCAAGAATAGGACCAACCTCAATACTGCCGCCTAGGAACCAGAGCCTTGAGTAAAGAAAGTGGTTAGCGCGGGGGTAGATAATTATCATAAAATTTGAGTACAGGGGGGTGGGGGGGATTCTTGGATTTACAGCGGTGGATTTGCCTGGTTTTTTCGGTTCTCGTATGTTAGCTGGTCAGTCATCCCCGTTGAGCAATATATATGATATACTTCATCTTTCCGCGTTAGACTTTATCTGTTCTCAGGGTGCTACTATGGTAGCATGAGGCTATTATATCCGCCGTCATGAATGATCACTCGGGCTAAATAGTGTATCATAATATTATTTCAATAAATTTTATTATCCTGACGCCCTTCCATGCTCTAGTATAACCCATACGCCTTTACCGAATCTTGCACAACCCAAACCCCAGTTGTTTTCTTTGACAATCTCCCACCCAGTGCCCTAGCTTAGAGGTACCCCCCCCCCAAAGAATGTATGATAACTACTGGTATGATATCATACCGATCCCCACTCTTTCCACCTTCCTCTTTTCCTTTCATATTTCTATCTGTATCGACTACCTTCCATATCATATCATATGACCCCCTTCCAGACCTTCCCTAGAGATGAGTGCAAAAGTGATAACCAGCTCTAAGGGGGGAGAGAAATTTACCGCGTCCGAGCTTGAACCGGAGACTGCTAGTAGGTTAGACTAGTTTGCTTCCAGCTCCGGCGGGAGCGAAAATGGGCATCTGGAGCCGTGCAAAGCATGATACGTTGAGAGGCTGGGGTGTTCTTCCTCACGTGGCTCAGCCCTCACTAAATATCCCTGAGTTGGGGGTGGAGAGCCGCTAGTAATGGAAAGGCCATTCCGGCAGGAATTTGATAAGGCAGCTCAAGCTTTGGTGCTTATATAATCACAGATTACCCGGCTGCCAGTTTATCTCTGTGTGCGATTGCTTTTCTTTGTCGCCATCTGGCCTACTCGTGCCAAGGTTGTGGCTTCTGAGCCACACAACCTTGGCATGAGTATCCATCTCATCCACAACTCCCGGCTCATTGAAACCATTCATTCTTTCTACCTTGGCACAAGAGTTCCCCCCTTTTCATTAAAGCATGTCCGTGACAGGCGAAGATAGTCAATCAGATACGCTGCCCGCCGATCGCTCAGCATGGCGTGATACTTACATCTACGCTTGCGACAACCGTGCTCCTATTCTCGGAGGCCTCTTGGCCTCTGAGGGTATTACCAACGCCAATCTCTATTCCATGTTGGAGATTTTTTGTTTCTTTACCGATACTTACTCTCTGAGTGATGGCCATGAACAGTTGGTTGAGAGGGATGGGCAACAGCTCCAACCGGGCAATTATTATATTGTTAGTAATGGCAGGATTATTCTGCGCTTCCACCATTGGCCGCTACTCACCACAGACAGGTTCCATCCGCATCACCGACGAAGTCCCGCTAACCCGTGTACCTTTGCTGCTGTCTGGGACTCGTGTTATGTCGTTCCGCAATGCTGTGCGCGCGCGAGATTGGCGATGCGTTATAACAGGCAGGCCGGCAGTACTTGGTCACGTTGGCAGATGGAGGGGCTTCGAAGCCACTCATATATTTCCTTTGGCATACGAGAAGCAGTGGAGTGATTGTAACTACAGTCGTTTTATCACCATCCCCCCTGCCATTGACTCCCACGGATCCATCAAGTCTGTCCAGAATGGGATCTTGCTCACGAGCGACATGCAACAGTTCTTTGATTCCTATGATTTGGCAATTAACCCCGATGTATGAATGGCTCGATATTCAAGGTTTCATGGCTAATAATTTTGCAGGATAACTACAAGATAGTGTATTTTACACCTGATCTCACGCACTATCACATCGCCGGTCCTCATCTTGACCAATCGTTCATCGATAATCCACTGCGGCCGGTTGATGCCCTCCTACGCTGGCACTTTCGCCAGACAGTCCTCGCTAATATGAAGGGTGCCGGAGAGCCTTCTTTTGAGACTGATTTCCCAGCTGGCTCAGACGTTATGGGCGAGATTCAGAGAGGACCAAAAGCGGCCGAGAGAACGGAGTTTGAGCTATTTAGCCATTTTAATGCAATGGGGGATCACTCTTGAGGCAAGGGTAAGTGGCCGAGCGATGTGTACCTTGGGAATTGGAATACTTTGTATCAACTGGATTTAGCACCAATGTATGCCAACTCGTCGGAGGGTGAGTGGTGGGAGGTCCGAGCTTGGGAAAATGGAGCGTTCTCTATGGGTTTTTTTCTTTCTCTTTCTCTTCCTTTTCTCCACGTCAGGTATCATCGTCATCATAATAGAGGATAACTAGTCACAAGCTCTCACTCGTGTGAATAAATCATGCTATTAACTGTATTCATGACCAGTCCCACTCTCTCTTGCTGTTCCTTCATCTGGCTAAAGGGTTCCCTAGCCGTATAAATTGACGAGCAGCCGATTGGAGCCAACGAAATAGATGGCGTTGTGAATGAAGAAGGACAAAAGGTGTTAGAAGTGTGGAAAAAGAGAATGATTTCTGCCGGGCTCGAACTGGAGACCACCAGTGTTAGACTGATGCAATAACCAACTACACTACAAAAGGGCATCACCATTGTATTTCTGTATTTTTTTAGTAGAATGTTGTCCACGTTACACAGGAGTTGTGTATCTACTCGTAGTTGATAAAATGCAAGGAGGTAACAGAGAAAAGCGGACGAACACGAACTTCAACGGAGATAGGAAACCTTTGCTTTTGTAAACCCAAAACCATCAACCCTGCTTGGCTTGGTATAGAGCCACAACACAACGCCTAATGGCTTCTGAAATCAGCCCCGCTCCACTTGCGTCTCCCAGGATGATATGTTAGTGCATACATTCCTTTCCTCTACCTCACCGCAAACACCGATACTCTGTTTATTCCTCAAGTACCGGATATCTATTTCGAAAACCTACACTACACGCCGGGCGCCCTGATGGAGCAGGATAAGGCTTAGCCGAGAAAACTCTGCGATCTGATCATTGCTACAAATAGAATCCTGCTGATAAGAAAGTCGCTTTTCCGCCGCCAAACCATTGAACAACTCTGATCGCACCTAAATCCGAACGGCCGCGTCCTTTCGATCATCGAAATAAGTATGCCAATGGGCTTCGAGGCTGTCGCCTACGCCCTCTCCACTATCCTAGAGGACTGCATCTAGGACGTTGGCCATGCTTTCCAATCCCCCCCGACCAAGAATGCCGGTGGCTTTGCCAACCCCCTATCGAAAAGGAGCCCCGCACTACAATCGCCCCTCGCACGAACCAAGAACAATTCCCTTGTTCCCCCCTGGCCCTACAGACAGCACCAACCGCAAAGACTACTGCCGCTTCTCGCAGGGCTATGAACGCCGCGAATATCCGCAGAGACTCATGGGTGAGTCNCACGGCCTACCATTAATGATAACCCATTGTGAGTCTGTGCGTTAGCAGGAGCATAGGATGCCGATTTGCCCAAAGGTCATGGACCAGTTCCTGATTATCTGGACCACCCCGCCTTCTATCAACCTTACTCTCACAATACCGGTACCTAAACCAAGGACAGACGGAACTTTCAAAAGGAAAGAAATGGGTGTCGAACTATCTATCATACCCGTGTCCAAGCCTTCCAATGGGTCTCGATTTCATTGGGTTAGCCCGGGCTTTGCGCTGGGCTGGGCCGGGTTCATTGGGCTGGGCTCAGAGTGAATCTTCTTGGGTTGGGTTGGGTTGGGAACGTCTCAAGCCCGGGTTACCCGACGAACCCGACGAATGTTTTACCTTGTGTTTGTGACCTTTTGCACACTCTTGAGTTGTGATCACTGGGTGAACAATAGTCCGAGCACATGGAGTCAAGATACCGAATTGGCTCTTAGGAGAAAGGTGAGAGTGGAAGGAATTTCAAATATGGATAGTGTAGTCAACAGCTAGTCTGAATGGTGACTAGTGGTCTTGGAATATCACTCGTTCTAAAGCTTAGAAAACGTGTACTTTTGGCCAGCAAGCTATCTGAGTCTCTTTTCTTTCTATTTATTCTCTACAGACCTGTTATTTCTCATTCTCACATTATACCTTCCTTCTGTTTGTCGTGAATGGTTTATTAAGCACCAAACCATGAGCTTTTCTTCGTTTAGCAGTGTAATCTTTAGCCCTCCAGCTAATCTGCGTACCTCCAGTCCTCTCTCGGATCATCCTTGTTATGAATCAGAGGCGGAAGAACCTGTCGCCGAAGAATACAAGGAAGAACGCGAAATATTATCTCCTACACTTTAATCCTGGGCTATAACTCTATTATCGATTCCGGCAATGTCTTCGGAACCAGAGCGTGTCTTCTCCGGAGCTAAAAGAACGATATCGGATGCACGCCACTCCCTCAATCCCGTGACGATTCAGGCAACCCAATGTCTCCGGAGCTGGGCGTCTAGCTAGTTGACCTCGCACAATATTTCTCAAAATCTTCTTATGCTAATTTCCCCCTAATTCACCTCTCTTCCCCCCTCTACCATTTCTCATCCTGTATTCTAATCATTTTACTCTAATATATATCTAATTTTATATCAATCTTTAAAGACTCTGTTTCGTTTATAGACCCAATGGGTTTGTTGGGTTAGCCCGGGTTATCTCTTGCTGGGTTGGGTTGGGTCGGGCTCAATATTCGTTGGGTTGGGTCGGCCCTTTTCTCGACCCGGGTTAACCCATTGGAAGGTTTGTCCCCAGTGCATGGCGTGCGCCGGCTTGGTGTAGCCAAATATTGTATTCGTTGGGGAGAGTTTGCGGAGGGAGTTTCTTATGGGACTTGGAATGGTCGAGGAGGCAGACTGGGTAGTTGTTATGCGGATTTTGTCGAGCACTTATCTGTCCGCCGCGCCCCCCAGACGAGCGAAGGAGGGGCTGTTAAGCCTTTAATTTATGATGAGCGGGCAGGGGGGAGTGTTGGGCGGGTGCGATGGGATGAGAACGCTAGCGGAGGAGCGGGGGCGGACCCGGGAGTCCCGGGGGGGTTGGGAGGGTTGGAGGCGGGAGCGATGAGAAGGCGAGGCGGAGGGTAAGAGCAGCAAAGATGCCGAACCGTCATAAAGCATAGCTGCGAAAGCAGGCTGCTTAATGGAAGAATCTGAATGGGCCTATCTGTTGTTGCCGGCAAGAAAGAAAACGTAATCAAAGACCTCTCCATCCAAGAGACACCGGTGACTAGAATGGTCGAGGCTGACCTCTGCGGCGATAACGGCGAAGGTAGCCACATCGGCCGGAAGCTCAGGAGCTCCTCCACTGACAAACCAACCAGCTCTTCCAAGAATACGACCAACCTCAATACTGCCGCCTAGGAACCAGAGCCTTGAGTAAAGAAAGTGGTTAGCGTGGGGGTAGATAATTATCATAAAATTTGAGTACAGGGGGGTGGGGGGGATTCTTGGGTTTACAGTGGTGGCTTTGCCTGCTTTTTTCGGTTCCCGTATGTTAGCTGGTCAGCCATCCCCGTTGAGCAATATAGACTATATGATATACTTCATCTTTCCGCGTTAGACTTTATCTGTTCGCAGGGTGCTACTATGGTAGCATGAGGCTATTATATCCGCCGTCATGGATGATCACTCGGGTTACATAGTTATCATAATATTATTTCAATAAATTTTATTATCCTGGCGCCCTTCCATGCTCTAGTATAACCTACACGCCTTTACTGAATCTTGCACAACCCAAACCCCAGTTTTCTTTGACAATCGCCCACCCAGTGCCCTCCCTAGCTTAGAGGTACCCCCCCCCCAACCATGTATAATAACTACTGGTATGATATCATACCGATCCCCACTCTTTCCACCTTCCTCTTTTCCTTTCATATTTCTATCTGTGTTGACTACCTTCCATATCATATCATATGACCCCCTTCCGGACCTTCCCTAGAGATGAACTTTAAGTGTTTAGGCTTGTGACGCATTGTGCTGTCCCTAATGGGGAAAGGATAGCAAAAGGAATTAAGTCCAGTTGCGGGTGAGCGCAAAAGTGATAACCAGCGCCAAGGGGGGAGAGAAATTTATCGCGCCCGAGCCCGAACCGGAGACTGCTAGTAGGTTAGACTAGTTTGGTTCCAGCTCCGGCGGGAGCGAAAATGGGCATCTGGAGCCGTGGAAAGCATGATACGTTGAGAGGCTGGAGGTGTTCTCCCTCACGTGGCTCAGCCCTGACTAAATATCCCTGAGTTAGGGGTGGAGAGCCGCTAGTAATGGAAAGGCCATTCCGGCAGGAATTTGATAAGGCAGCTCAAGGTTTGGTGCTTATATAATCACAGATTACCCGGCTGCCAGTTTATCTCTGTGTGTGATTGCTTTTCTTTGTCGCCATCTGGCCTATCCACAACTCCCGGCTCATTGAAATCATTCATTATTTCTACCTTGGCACAAGAGTTCCCCCCTTTTCATTAAAGCATGTCCGTGACAGGCGAAGATAGTCAATCAGATACGCTGCCCGCCGATCGCTCAGCATGGCGTGATACTTACATCTACGCTTCCGACAACTGTACTCCTATTCTCGGAGGCCTCTTGGCCTCTGAGGGTATTACCAACACCAATCTCTATTCCGTGTTGGAGATTTTCTGTTTCTTTACCGATACTTACGCTCTGAGTGATTGCCATGAACAGTTGGTTGAGAGGGATGGGCAACAGCTTTAACCGGGCAATTATTATATTGTAATGGTAGGTTTCTTCTGCGCTTCCATCATTGGCCGGCACTCACCGCGGACAGGTTCCATCCGCATCACCGACGAAGTCCCACTAACTCGTGTGCCTTTGCTGCTGTCTGGGACTCGTGCTATGTCGTTCCGCGATACTGTGCGCGCGCGATATTGGCGATGCATTATAACAGGCAGGCCGGCGGTACTTGGTTACGTTGGCAGGTGGAGAGGCTTCGAAGCCACTCATATATTTCCTTTGGCATACGAGAAGCAGCGGAATGATTGTAACTACAGTCGTTTGATCACCATTCCCCCTGCCATTGACTCCCACGGATCCATCGAATCTGTCCAGAATGGGATCTTGCTCATGAGCAACATGCAACAGTTCTTTGATTCCTATGATTTGGCAATTAACCCCGATGTATGAATGGCTCGATATTCAAGGTTTCATAGCTAATAATTTTGCAGGATAACTACAAGATAGTGTGTTTTACACCTGATCTCACGCACTATCACGTCGCCGGTCGTCATCTTGACCAATCGTTCATCGATAATCCACTGCGGCCGGTTGATGCCTTCCTACGCTGGCACTTTCGCCGGACAGTCCTCGCTAATATGAAGGGTGCCGGAGAGCCTTCTTTTGAGACTGATTTCCCGGCCGGCTTAGACATGATGGGCGAGATTCAGAGAGGACCAAAATCGGCCGAGAGAATGGAGTTTGAGCTATGTAGCCATTTTAATGCAATGGGGGATCACTCTTGAGGCAAGGGTAAGTGGCCGAGCGATGTGTACCTTGGGGATTGCAATACTTTGTATCATCGGGATTTAGCACCAATGTATGCCAACTCGTCGGAGGGTGAGTGGTGGGAGGTCCGAGCTTGGGAAAATTGACCGTTCTCAATGGATTTTTTTCTTTCTCTTTCTCTTCCTTTTCTCCACGTCAGGTATCATCGTCATCATAATAGAGGATACCTAGTCACAAGCGCTCACTCGTGTGAATAAATTATGCTATTAACTGTATTCATGACCAGTCTCATTCTCTCTTGCTGTTCCTTCATCTGGTTAAAGGGTTCCCTAGCCGTACTAATTGACGAGCAGCCGATTGGAGCCAATGAAATAGATGGCGTTGTGAATGAAGTAGGAAAAAAAGAGTGTTAGAAGTGAGAAAAAGAGAACGATTTCGGCCCGGCTCAAACCGGAGACCATTAGTGTTAGACAGATATAATAACCAACTATGCCACAAAAGGGCATCACCATTGTATTTCTGTATTTTTTTTAGCAGAATGTTGTCCAAGTTACATATCATCCTGGAAGACGCAAGTGGAGCGGGGCTGATTTCAGAAGCCATTGGGCGTTGTGATGTGGCTCTATGCCAAGCCAAGTAGGGGTTGATGGTTTTGGGCTTACAAAAGCAAAGGTTTCCTATCTCCGTTGAAGTTCGTGTTCGTCCGCTTTTCTCCGTTTCCTCCTTACATTTTATCAACTAGATACACAACTCCTGTGTTAGTGCATACATTCCTTTCTTCTACCTCATCTTAAACATCCTTTTTATTTTCCCCGCCACTGAATCACATGGATCCATCAACTCGGTGCAGAATGGGATCTTGCTCACGAGCGATATGCACCGTTTCTTTGATGCCTATAAGTTGGCAATTAACCCTGACATACGAATAGCTAGATCTTCAGGTTTTCATGGCTAATAATTATGTAGGATGGTTACAAGATCTTCTGCTTCACACCTGATCTCGCTACCTATCGCATCACCGGCCGTAGTCTTGACCAGGCATTCATTGATAATCCACTTCGGCCGGTTGACGAGCTCCTACGCTGGCACTTTCGCCAGGCAGTCCTCACCACTGTGAAGGGGGCATGAGAGCCTTGTTGCAAGAGTGATCTCCTCCTGGCTAACGTTATAGGTGAGATCGTGGGTAGTCCAAAAGCAGGAGAGAGAATAGGGTTTGGGTTGTTTACTCGTTTCAATGCATGGCTGCCAAATGATGTGTACATAGGTCACTACCTGTTCTAACATAACCACTTCGGTTGGAACCTACTGTATGTTCGTTCATAAATCTCCTCAAAACTAGGCGTGCTCGGAGGTTTCACATGAAACAATACTAGTAATTGAAACCCTTCTACATAGGCAATGGTGGTTGCCTTGTTTAAAGTTTAAATAAGTTGGATTGTGGGATGGATGATGTTTTGACCTTCGGATACTAAGCGATAGACTCACTGAACATGTGGCTCATGGGATCTTCAACCGTAAAACACAACGCCCAATACTCTAGAATGTACTTCTTTTGGGACCGCCCGCTCGGTCTGGAGCGCTTTTCTGTCTTCTGTTGGGCGAAAGTTTGCACGCTTGAGTTAGCACCGTATTCTGTATCGTTCACAGCATGAATCTGTACGAATTCGCTTACCCAACTCCATCTAGCTACTGTAATATATGACTGCCGGAACTCTCACCATACTAGCAGTCGGGGCTGTTGGGACTCTCGCTTATTCAACCGTTTAGGTAGGAGTATGCCTCAGAGGGTAGAGAGTGTGGTGGGGGCTGGTGGGCTGTATACCCGGTATCAACTTCTACCGATTTTATTGTTTTTTATCCATACTGTTGTTGCCGTTTCATCATGAAATAATTACTTATAGTATTGAGTTGTGGTACATGCGTTGCAGTGTTGACGACTGTGCTCGTTGTCACACAATTATTGTTTTCCGGAATATGTTGCATTGGTTGGGATATGAAATGATCGGTATTGCAGGAAAGGTGGTTGGTATGGTGGAATCTATAGGGTTGAATGTATGGCCAATGAAGAGTGCGATTGGGTGGAGATATGAAGACAACGCATATGGGAATGTGTGCGGGGATGGATGAAATTGCGATGGCTATGCAGAAACTTGTATATAATTATATACAGTAGTCTGTTATGATGTCTGGGTGGCACCGGTAGACGAGGCAGGCGACAAGGCAAGTGCAACAGGACGAATGAATACTAAGTTATTCAATTCAGGGTTGACTTTACCCCCGTCGGAATGCTTAGCCAGATCAGCGCTTTTGTGCTTATATAATCACATATTGCCCGGTCGCCAGTTAATGTTTGTCTATGATCGCTTTTCTTTGTCATCACCATGCAACCTATCCCACGACTCTCGTGCCATCTCAAAAATTCCTTCCTCCTACCTTAGCACAAGATTCCCCCCCTTTCCACCAAAGCATGTCGGCGACAGATGAAGGTAGTCAATCAAACACGCCACCCACTGATCGCTCAGCGTGGCGTGATACTTACATCTACGCTTCCGGCAGTCGTGATACTATTCTCGGAGGCCTCTGGGCCTCTGAAGGTATTACCAACGCCAATCTCAATTCATGTCGGAGATTTTCTGTTTCGTCACCAATACGTTCCATCTACATGAGGACCGCAAACAGTTGGTTGGGAGGGATGGGCAACAGCTTCAACCAGGCAATTACTTTGCTGTCACTAATAGTAGGTTTATTAATTGCTTCCATCATTGGCCGCTACTTACTGGGAATAGGTTCTGTCAGTGTTACCGATGTCTCTCGCTAACTCGTTCGACCTCATTGCCCTCCGGGACTCGTGTTGAATCTTTCCGCGATGCTGTGCTCCAGCGAGATCAGCGATACGTTGTAACAGGCATGCATGCGGTGCTAGCTCATGTTGGCAGGTGGAGGGGCTTCGAGGCCGCTCATATATTTCCTTGGCATACGAGGGAGTGGAGCGATTGTAACTACAGTCGTTTGATCACCATTCCCCCTACCAATAATGAGTCCCACGGATCCACCGACTCTGTCCAGAATGGGATCTTGCTCATGAGCAACATGCAACAGTTCTTTGATTCCTATGATTTGGCAATTAACCCCGATGTATGAATGGCTCGATATTCAAGGTTTCATAGCTAATAATTTTGCAGGATAACTACAAGATAGTGTGTTTTACACCTGATCTCACGCACTATCACGTCGCCGGTCGTCATCTTGACCAATCGTTCATCGATAATCCACTGCGGCCGGTTGATGCCTTCCTACGCTGGCACTTTCGCCGGACAGTCCTCGCTAATATGAAGGGTGCCGGAGAGCCTTCTTTTGAGACTGATTTCCCGGCCGGCTTAGACATGATGGGCGAGATTCAGAGAGGACCAAAATCGGCCGAGAGAATGGAGTTTGAGCTATGTAGCCATTTTAATGCAATGGGGGATCACTCTTGAGGCAAGGGTAAGTGGCCGAGCGATGTGTACCTTGGGGATTGCAATACTTTGTATCAACGAGATTTAGCGCCAATGTATGCCAACTCGTCGGAGGGTGAGTGGTGGGAGGTCCGAGCTTGGGAAAATGGAGCGTTCTCAATGGAGATTTTTCTCTCTTTCTCTTCCCTTTCTCCATGTCAGATATCATCGTCATCATAATAGAGGATAACTAGTCACAAGCTCTCACTCGTGTGAATAAATTATGTTATTAACTATATTCATGACCAGTCTCACTCTCTCTTGCTGTTCCTTCATCTGGTTAAAGGGTTCCCTAGCCATATAAATCGACGAACAGCCGATTGGAGCCAACGAAATAGATGGCGTTGTGAATGAAGTAGGAAAAAAAGTGTTAGAAGTGAGAAAAAGAGAATGATTTCGGCCGAGCTCAAACTGGAGACCACCAGTGTTAGACCAATGCAATAACCAACTACGCCACAAAAGGACATTACCATTGTATTTCTGTATTTTTTTAGTAGAATGTTGTCCACGTTACACAGGAGTTGTGTATCTACTCGTAGTTGATAAAATGCAAGGAGGTATCATAACAGAGAAAAGCGGACGAACACGAACCTTAACGGAGATAGGAAACCTTTGCTTTTGTAAACCCAAAACCATCAACCCTGCTTGGCTTGGCATAGAGCCACAACGCAATGCCTAATGGCTTCTGAAATCAGCCCCGCTCCACTTGCGTCTTCCAGGATGATATGTTAGTGCATACATTCCTTTCCTCTACCTCACCGCAAACACCGATACTCTATTTATTCCTCGAGTACGGGATATCTATTTCGAAAACCTACACTACACGCCGGGCGCCCTGATGGAGAAGGATAAGGCTCAGCCGAGAAAACTCCGCGATCTGATCACTGCTACAAATAGAATCCTGCTGATATGGAAGTCGTTTTTCCGCCGCCAAACCATTGAACAACTCTGACCGCACCTAAATCCGAACGGCCGCGTCCTTTCGATCATCCAAATAGGTATGCCAACGGGCTTCGAGGCTGTCGCCTACGCCCTCTCCACTATCCTAGAGGACTACATCTAGGACGTTGGCAATGCTTTCCAATCCCCTCCGACCAGGAATGCCGGTGGATTTGCCAACCCCCTATCGAAAAGGAGCCCCGCACTACAATCGCCCCTCGCACGAACCAAGAACAATGCCCTTGCTCCCCTCTGGCCCTACAGACGGCACCAACCGCAAAGGCTACTGCCGCTTCTCCCAGAGCTATGAACGCCCCGAGTATCCGCAGAGACCCATGGGTGAGTCGTGCAAAAAAAAAAAAAAGAGCATGAAGATCTCGAGTACTCATATGTCGCCTTCCGTCGTGGTATCGACCGCCACGCTGGCACGAAGAACCCAGATTAATCCAACGATAGACGGTTTTGGCACAACCCCCTTCGGCGGCGAATCCGATACGCCAATTCAGATCCCGTATACAATGCAACAACTCTGCAATTACAGTCAGACCCTTCCGCGCGCCATACTCCCACCTATTAAACACGACTCGCACGTTATACTCCACTTATGCACTGCGACGGGCTCCATCGAAACGCTGGGCCGCCACCCAGAGCCCCCGAAAACCGGAGTGCAGAAATGCGAGGAAGAGCGGGTGGGGTGATCTCTGGGTTCTTGGAGCGAAAGCTCTCACAAACCGAAACACGAAGATTGGCGGCGGCAGCAGGAAGACAATATCAAAGTGTGTCACGATCAAGGACCCCCACGGTGACGGGGTGAGGGCTATTGTCAAGGATAAGACGATCACCTTCCTGAAGGTGAAGAAGAGGTAGGTGAAGGAGGCAAAGAAGGCTGCAGGGCTTCGGAGGAAGCGGGATGCTAGGGAGAGTCATCTCGAAATGGTTAGTGCGCACAAGGAGAAGAAGGAAAGGGGGCCGCAGGGGGATGCAATGGCGGGGAAGGGGACAGTCGAGATGCCCGAAGAAATGATTTGGATGCGTAGAGATAGGAGGGGAATGACGCAGCTGCGGGTACAAACATGGACAAAGGAGTTGGAGGCGACGAAAGGGGGGGTGCAATCGCAGTTTTGGGCTCGCAATGTAACCATATTTTCATATCTAGAGCGTAGGCCACCAGTGGGTGGGGTGCATATATGGGGCTTCTCAACTTTTATAAATTATTTACTTAGCTCCAAAAAATGTTAACCGCAGATGTTAGAGTACCGGTACTTAGTACATACATCAAAAGAAACACGTGAGAAGAGTCATGAAACAACCTCCGGTAAACGGCCTCCAGTTTGTCATACATTTTTCACACGAGCAAAAAGTTAGGAGAGTAGGGTCGAGACAAGGAATTTTGATGTAGGAACGGGGGGTGGAATCTATCTTAGAGCTTCGAGGCTTGGCTTTCAGTATTTGTAGTTTACTTGATATTATTCACCTATCATATCAGAAATTCCCCATGCTTGAAAGCTGAAATTTTGCATCTCTCCTGGTTTACCTGCTGCCCGGGTCCCCCCGTCCCAGGTTGAGGTCGACAGCTTTTTGTGCTTATATAAGCAAGCATTACCCATTACCCCCTCGGCAGTTCAGATAAGTGCGTGTTTGCTTTTTTTTAGCTGTTGACCCACCGTACCACTCACCCAATCCTTTGTTCTTTTCTCCATCGATTTGTGCTTTGACCTCAAGCAATGGCATCGACGGACCAAGATAGAGTCGCATATATCCAGCCCACCAATCGCTCGCATGGCACGATACCCACATCTACGCTTCCAACGATCGCGACACCGTGCTCGGAGGTCTCTGGGTCGCACCGGGTATTACCAACGCTAACCTCTATTCTATGGTGAAGATTTTCTGCACAATTACCGATACTTTCGACCTACAAGACGGCAGCCAGCGGCTTGTTGAGAGATATGAGAAGCCACTTCGACCAGGCAATTACTACGGCCCTGTTTGGCGGGAACGGAAGGCGGGTCGACCGTTCGGTTTCGAAATGGTCGTGTAAGGAGGAACGGTTGCCACCCATTTGGGAACGCTTGTACCGATGAATGGTGTTTGGATGTACCGACCGTTCGTTGCAACCGTTCGTTGCAATAAGAAAATTTTCTCCCTAACTACAATAACAGAATTTTCTCTATTCAACAACCATCATGGAACTCGAATCACCAAACCAACCTGAGGAGGAAGCTCAGCTCCTGCCAGTGGCTCCTGGAATGGAGGATCCTGCAAGTGACAGGTAAGTGACATGGTCAAATATAGGGAGGCAAAATGTCCTTTTACTAACCTTTGACAAGCCTGATACAGGGTGTTGTTGGTTTGTTGTTTTCTGAGCTTTGGCCAAGATATTATTTCATATATTAGGTTGAATTAAGGTATTATGTAATTTTATCACTATATACATAGAAGTTATTTCCATATTATTTTTTTAATTGCCAAGCCACTCTGTATTGAAATGGTTAGTGTAACCATTTCCGAACGGAACGGTTGCCGTCTTCCAGGTTTGCCAAACGCCAGTTCGGTCCTTCCATTTCGAAATGGAGGGCGAACGGTCGTTTGTATGGGGGAACGGAACGGAACGGTCGTATCCAAACAGGGCCTACATATTTACGAAGGGTAGGCCCCCTTTATTCATTAGTCATCGGCTACCACTCACCCGCGATAGATTCCATCACTGTCACCAATGAAGTTTCTCTACTTCGTGCTCTTTCGCTGCACTCCGGGACCCGTGTCGAATCGTTTTTTGACTCTGTAAGTAACCGGGATCGGCGTTGCGTTATAAGTGGCAGATCAGCAGTGATAAATGGTGTTACTTACTGGGAGCCCTTTGAAGCCGCCCACGTGCTTCCTTTTTGCATACGAGGAGCACTGGGGCCACTACAATCTCAGTCATTGGACCACCGTTCCGCCGGCCTCTGCGCCGCATGGAACTATCAACTCCGTGCAGAATGGGATATTGCTCAGCCGGGATATGCACGCACTGTTTGATTGCTATCAGATCTCAATCAATCCGGATGTACGCTTGGCCCGAGATTAAAGGGTTTGTGCTTTTCCTAACCAATACCTGTCTAGGATCACCACAAGATCTTCTGCTTCACGCCTATTGCTAGCAGCTACGGAATCGCTGGCCGACAACTCGATCAATTGTTCCTCGATGACCCGCTTCGCCCGGGCGATCATCTTCTCCGTTGGCACTTTCGCCAAGCAGTCCTCGTCAATATGAAGGGGGCTGGCGAACCGTGTTTTGAGATGGATTTCCCGCCCGGTTCAGACATGATAAGCCAGATTACGAGCGGTCCAAAAGCTGTTGAGAGGATGGGGTTTGAGCTTTTTGGCCGCTTGAATGCAAAGGGGGATCGCGCTTGAGGCAAGGGTAGGCTGCCAATGTAATGTGACCTAGAGTACTGCAGAACTTTGTACAGCGCGGTTGTGCGCGGACTTTCGTTTTAACTTCGCTCGCTTTTTTGTTGCGGTATTCCAGCTGGTCGGTTGGGTAATATATGATGTACTTTGCCTTTTCGCATTAGAATTTATCTGTTCGCAGGGTGCTACTATGATTGTATGAGACTGTTGTATCCGCCGTCATGAGAGATCACTCGGGTGAAATAGCTTATCATATGGGTGTATAACGCCCAGCGCTCCTCTACCCTCTAGTATAAATTATACCCCTCTATTGAACCTTGCACAACCAAAACCTATTTGTTTTTCTTTTCCAATCGCCAACCTAGCACCCTAGCCTACTGGTGCCCTGCCCCAATGGTGAATGGCATTGACCAGTACTGATAACCCCAAATCCATCCTTTCCGCTTTCCGCTTCCTCTCATGTTTCTCTGGTTTGCCCTACCTTCCATACCATATGACCCCCTTCCAGACCTTCCCTAGAGACGACCATTAAGAGTTTGGGCTTGTGATACATTTCGAACGAGCTAGGGCAAGGGGGCGTAATGGGGGGGGGTACTGTGGGAGGGATTAGATCTAGTTGTCAGCGGAAGTGATGACTAGCTCCAAGAGGGGAGAAAAATTGATTGCGCCCGGGCTTGAACTTGAACCAGAGACCGCCAGTGTGTCAGGTTGGTGCGATTCCAGTTCCGGAGGGGAAAACGGGCGCCTGGAGCTTTGCAAAGCATGATAAGTTGGTTGGAGTTCTTATTTATGAGGCCCAGCCCCCATGAAATGTTTCTAAGTTAGGATTAGGGAGGGGGGGCGAAGTCAATTGTTTTTCGACTGCTAGTGTGGCGCCCAACCAATGACTGACTCAGCACCTCCCTATTCGGGTTTTTGGGGGGGGAGGGATTTGACCAATTTTTAGGCGGTTTTGTGGCGTAGAGACCAACTACCGTACGCCACGAAACCACAAGAGAAACATCAATCGACCCCCCCTTAAACCCTAAGGTCATTGCTAATGCTTCATGTTACGTAATTTTGTAAAAACATAAAGGGATAAGGAAAAAGTACTCGCCAAAATCAAAAGTCTGTCCCCGAGATAAGGCCACCAGTGGCAACACCTCAATTACTCACTTCTGGCAGACTTCGCGGTAGGGGCATTCTGTTGGTAGCGATCGCTCATAAATTAAATATCCCTATAACCCAGAACCTCCAGTAGTGCTGGGGGGTTATGAGAGGAGGATGCGGTTGTTACGAGTAGGTTGTGGTGGAGCGATCGTCTTTGGGTAGGTAAAGGTTGGGGACAGACTTTTGATTTGGCGAGTATAAGTAAAAAATGATGAACGTAAGCCAGCCCCAATCGAGGTCACCACACATGTCACTAGTCCTCCGCACACTTCCCCCACAGCAATGCAATGACCCCATTGAAAACATTTCCAATAAATTACATAAGAGTAGTAACAAACTCTTCGACAGGCTGCAGAATCATATAAAGATAACGACAATGATCATTGAAAGGCTGGAACCCTAACGTATTGTCGGCGTATTGTCATTCTAGGGCAAATAAATTTGATTGACTCATCTGGTCCAATCTCGGAATTGTGGAGGAATGACCAGGGGGGGCTTTGAATCCCCAGCACGTTTTGCCCATCTCTCCGTTATTCTTTTTATCCTTCTCTCTTGGCGCCGCTCCCCCTCAATAAAAAATTCAGCCAACTGCTTGCGATTCTTGACCTTGGCCAGAAGCTTATCTTGCTGGTGCGGTAAGCTGAGAACCAGATACCGGGCAAAAAGGTCAATGTCCATTTGTGGTAGAGCGCGCAGTCTGTGTTCGACATAGCCCATGTCCATTTGTGGTAGAAGATGCGATTTGAGTTTGACATAGTCCCTATCGTGGATAATATCGAGACATGAGTCTATATATTCTGGGATGGTTGGTATGAAGATGGGAAATATGATCGGCGGATCCCCCACGAATTTGATGTTTTCGTCAGTGAGAAGATAAGGCTTCACGGTTCGGTCTGAGGCATTGGGATGGAATTCAGATTCCACCAATGCGCTATTGAAGGTCAGGAAGTGCGGGACTTGGACCTTCTCGGTGTCGACTGAAATACGGTAGGACTCCTCAGTGCAGAGATTAATATACAACGATTCATTGTATCTCTTCAATCGTTGGACGGAGCGATATTCCGGCAGATCACCTCCCATAAGGAATGTTTGCATGGTGGATCCATCAACCCCGAGCCACTCACCAGTTTGGACAAAGGCTTGGTGTATGGATGCCACTTGTGAGTTCCGCACTAGGATATCCATCGTCTAACTCAGCCACGTTAGCTATGAGAACTGGGTTATCATCAGGGCAGGTAAGTCATGCATACATGTGATGCGAATACTGGAATACCCATCCAGTTTAATGAATATTTTCCAACCATGATCAAGGGATGATCCAAAGCACTCAGAACCGAATAAACAGAGTGCAAGGAAGCAGGACTTGGTGACCAAGAAGAGGGGGCCATTGTGCTGTGCTGATGAGGAGGATTAGAATTCCGATGGGCACGGTCGATATTGTGGGTTTTTGTTGATGGTGGTGAAGGTGAGGGTGATGATGACAGCGATGTCGCTGTATGTGGAAGGAGAGAGTGATATAAGTTAGACTATCACCTGGGCGGTGTGAAACAGTAAAATTCGTGCCCAGCACGCTAAGGCCAAAATTGGGTAGGTGTTGGTTATGTTTGGTGGGAAATCGTATTTTTCAGCCATTATAATACTCAAATTACTCAGCACCCTAGGTGCGATAAGCTTGTTATGGAATGGGATTAACTCAAATAATATTTAAGCAGGTGTGGGCGCGAATTTTACTGTTTCACACCGCTCAAGGGATAGTATGATACCAGTCTTGGCAAAAACCTGTCATCAACAAGGTATCATATCCCAGTGCAAAGAGCATTTCACCTCTCTCTTTATTCCTTACATCAGGATCCGAACCAAACACCATCCATTGGACCTTGCGGAGCCTTCTTCGGATCACTACATTTCCCCTGTAATTCCTTCCAACCACCCACCGCCACTAACCCACGGTCCAAAACACGCGCACAAACGTGCTTCCGCAATCACGAGTACCGGCACCATGTGGTACTGTACTGTACACACTCGCACGACTTCAAATCTATAATACCAGCCAATCTGCGCCAAGCGTGGGGGCACTCATAGCCCATAAAAATAAGAGGTTCAATGATACTCATAACAGGGTTCTTATAACCCTATGTAGTCCTCTTCCATCACTACAATCTAGGCCCTCAATAACATCTTCGAGCAATTCTCTCTTCACCCTCAAATCTCCGAAAATTCTGCCTCTTTCGTACCATCATCCCGACCGCAAACTGAAGACCATCCAGGTCTTTCTTGTATCCCCGGTCAACCCAGGCTATTCCTTTCCCTAACGCCAGGTCAGCCAGACTGGCCACCGGCAGGGTGTCATCCACGCAATAGGCCTGCAACCGATGGAGAGAGCCGCCACCAATCTGTATGAAATCGATCACAACAATTATCCCGAAGGTTGAGCGGTACTCCCAACCTAGGGGGAACTGCGAGAATCTGGTGTCTGTCGCCGCGGCCTTTTCGAACGCATCCATGGATTCGGCCATAATACCCAAATCAACATCCCTTGTCCGGATATTGGCGCCGTGGAGAAGTAGGGCAGCGCCCCCAACGACAGCAAAGTCCCCCACACAATGGGCACCGATCAAACCCCGCACCGCCCTCGCTGCCTCAATGACGGCTAATTCCCCATTGCATAAGCCCTCTGCTTGGCCATCTGCTTGGCCTTGAGCTCCACCTGTCATAGTTCTTCCGGTAGCAGACATTGGAGCGAGGTTCTTTGGTTGGGTGGTGGTGTTGGATAAGGAGAGGTGGAAAGAGAGATACCGACTTCGTTATTTTGTGAAAGACAATAATTATTATGGCGATATGAGTGTGGGAGAGGGTTCTGATGTATGAAAAGTGCACAAGTGTTCTCTATCTGCTTCGTATACATGGAAGTAGAGCACTCAACTGAAGCTGTGAAATGAGGACAATTACGCACATCAGAGTCGTGTGCACTGGCGACTACATTGGCAGAATGTAGTTGGTGACCAAAGAATTGGAGTGGTGTTGTACGGGCAACGTGGGGGGCCAGTGGAGGAGGCTATCAGATCACAACTGAGTGCCTCACGAGTAGATCGTGCTGGAGTACCACGATTATCGGGGTCCCCCGATCGCAGCTCAATCGAGCGTAATCCTGCTAATCTCATCAATTTACTAGGAGGACTTGCAACTTTGGAGGCACTGAGTTGACTCGATTGTCTCTGGGTCGAGAGTGTGACGTGAGTGGGAATTGTCCTCTTGGCTCCGGAGAATACTGTTTCAATACCGGTGTCTAACCGAAGGAAAGACGGAGAACTTTCAAAAATAAAGAAATGGGTACTGAAATATCTACTCAGGTCGTTGCAGACACTCCTCCAGAAACACATTCCCCCCGAGACCTTCCCGCAGTAGCCGAATTCATTCCCAGCGGGAAGTGAGAGAAACTAATCTTTCTGGGACCTCCCTTTCCCAAAACCTCACCGCCGATTCGACCGCAACGAAGCAACGTGTCTCCTAGTGCGGTACTGGAATATCCACCTCCTCCGACGTCCCGGACTTCAGCGAACCAGGAACAGGCCTCTACTCCAACCTTTAAACTCTAAACCTCCCGCACCTGGAGACCACATTCAACCTAAGCTTCTTCCACGCAAACTGACAACCTTTCTAGACCCTGGCGTAATCTCTGCGCCCTGGCCAATTGGCCCCAACGGTCGCGTACGCCTTCATACCACTAACGGCAAGGAGGAACCTGCACAAGTGCTTTACTCGGAACATAGACACGGTTGAACATGCCGCAGGGGCTCCGCTGGGGAGGCCCGTCGAGGCTCGTCGAGGGCCATGGCTCATTCACTGGGCAGTGGTGTATCAATTGTCACGCCACATACCCGGTTGATAAGATGAAGGAGGGCATTCTCGCCGGAAGTGTTCTCCAGTGCAAGGCTATTACCGGCTTGGTGCAGCTAGATATTGTACTCTTTGGGGAGAGCTTGCGGAGGGGGTTTCTTGCAGTACCTAGAATGGTCGCGGAAGAACACTTGGTAGCTGTTATGTGGGGTTTGTTGAGTGTTTGTCCGTTTCCGGAACTTCCTGGATGGGCGAAGGAGGGGGTGTTAAGGTTTTAATGTATGATGAGCGGACACGGAGGAATGGTGGGAGGGCGGACGATGCGCTTTTGCTCGGTGGGTGCGATAAGGGTTTGAGAAAGGTGGTGGAGGAGCTGTGGTATAGTAGACGCAGGAGTTGGAGGAAGTTTGGGGGAGGGTCGGGGCGGCAGGGATGAGAAGACAGGGATTGAGGCTGAGAGCGCCGAAGATGCATAATCGGCATAAAGCATAGACGAGAAAGCCGGCCGTTAAACTGAAGAATTTGGGCGTGGCCTAACCGTCGCTGACAGCGAGAAGGAAAACGTGATGAAAAACCTCTCCATCCAAAAGATACCGATGACTGGAATGGTCGCGGCAGACCTTTGCGGCGAGAACGACGATGTCAGCCACATCGGCCATAAGAAGCTCGAGGGCTCCTCGGCTGACCAACCAACTATGGTTCCGGGCGTCCCGCAAAAACTGGGCAAATTCGCTAAGTCCGTCCCAGGATCTGTTAGCTCCGGGCCAGTAGGAATTCTGCTTGGCATCTGCGTGGCAGAGTGATGTTGCATGAAGGGACTTTAACAATAAAGTATTGGGAGAGAAATGAAAATTGGATTTCCACTGACCTTTTGTCTGTAAATAATTATAAAAATCTTTATTAGAACTGGTAAGCATACTTGTATATAGGGAGCAAGATGAAAAGAAAAGTGAAAAAATTAAAAATTAAAAATTTCACAGTGGTTGTGGGTGATCGTGGACCCTGAGCTGATTGTAAACGTGAAGTTGATCGTAGTCTTACCATTGATTGGGTGTTAGGCGGACGCCAAACTCAAGTATATACGGAGGGACGTAGGCCCGAAATCTTTGATTGGAGAATCTGTCAAGGAAGGCTCGTCTCGATAAAATAGGTAAGGTAAAGATTTAAAGCGTAAAACAATATTATATTGATAAGATCTCTTCTCCGTTGCTTGATGATGTCTGTAAAGCTCGGGAGGCACTTCGATATTTATATCCCGCGTCTGAGTGTTCGCGGACTACTTCTAACTACTATGCCTCCGAAGTACCACTCTGGTTTTAATACGCAAACGTCCAGAATCTTATAAGTGCGAACACCGTTTGACCCTGAAACTTATCACACCCTTTCGCGGACTCGGAATAGTATTCCTCCGTTGAGATGACTGCGCTATTTGTTATACCAAACAGCCGCCTCCAACTTAGATGTCCGCATAGACTTTTATATGACTTTAGTCTTGTTGACTATCGTCCAGTCGTCTCCTCGGTCATGAAGTGATCAGGTTCATGCCGGATCACCTAGTGCCAATCGCAAGTCCGAGCCCGACGTGTCAGCGTCTTAAGGGTCTCCGACTTATCTAGGTCTTCCTTTCTGAGCGTGCTTCCCCTTGGTCCGCCGGCCTCCGTAGAGGGGTCCTATTACTAGGACCAACCAACCTACAGCTGATCTCAGAAGGGTATGGGTGGATTCGGTATACCCCTAATAGCTTCCGCTACTGGGATAACCTCTTGGAGTATTTCGCCGAAAACGTCCCGTCACTTTCGGCCCATAGTTAGGAAGCCTAACTTCGAAGCCTACTATCTCAATGCGCCTCCGACGGATTTCCTCCGTTCCACTTCCCAGATGTCGCCAAAGGTCCCCTCTCATATATCCTGCGAACAGCATGCGGTCGGACGGACGGCGGCGACGTATATGGTGTTATGAAGTGGGCTTCATTGATGTGACATTTTAGTTATGGGACGCAACTCTCGAAATCTCGCTAATGACGTGCGGGCCCCATAAGGGGGCCGGAGGGGGGTGTTGGCACTCCGGTAAATTGAGGGTCTGTGCGCAGTTACCCTACCGTGGGTCTGTGCACATGTCTCGGATTTCCATATGCCTAACATTGGGCCTGTATTCAACTAATATAATCAACTGTAAGAATAAAACTAATTCTTTAAATATTTACTCTATAGATCCTAAGCCTTGTATTATAGTTTTGGAATCTTCCTATAGTTTCATAATTTATTATAAACTTATATTTGGTTATTATATACATATTTGCTGGTAATGAGAGATTGTTTTTCCAAATTATCTTATATAAAAGTATAAATAACTATCAAAAGAGTGTACCACAAAAACTGATGAAATTGGCTAACTCTGTCCCAGGATACCTTAATTCCAATCCAGTAAGAAGTCATGTTCGTCCAGATTTTGGCGTAAATACTGGACTGTAGTTGGCCAGTACTGGTTGGTTTAAATCAACCTATGTGAAACAAACGCTAGGACTGAATACTGCTGGCTCACTAGCTCAGATTTAAAATATCCTGGGACAGAGTTAGCCAATTTCATCAGTTTTTGCGGTAATATATAATAGAAACAAAAGTTAAAAACTATTCTCTATTAGCAATAAACTCAGTATCCTTATTGAAATCCTCATCTCTTGATATCTCTTCATCCAATCCTTGTTTTTCTTCCATTCTTTTAATCCTCCAATCTGCTTTCTCAATTCCTTCAAATCCCTTGATATCCAGTTCTCTATCCTTACTCCCATTTGCTGGTAAGGATAATCCAACCTTTCTAAATACCTTCTCAATCAACTCCTTCTTTTCTTTACAAAACTGTTACCAAGCATCTCCTATACACTTTGTAGTCAAAATCCTTCTTTGACTTACAGACTATTGCTCAAAACTGTCCACACTCTTACACTCCAAGATGGCCTCATCAGTCAAATCTCTAATCCTTCCCTTTGAAGGCTTATTAATAGAAATATCCAGTGGTTGTTCTAAGCCTGTACAGCCAGCTGGAATAAGGGAAGGAGCGATTTCATGTGATTTAAGTAATTGAAGAACATTATTAGTTTTATGTGCACTGCAAAGGTCCAGAGCAAACAAACTAGGTCTGCCCTGTAAGACAGGTATAATATACTCCTGAATGTACTCATAAAAGAGATCACTATTCATATAGGCCTCTTCATTAAATTCAACAAGTACACCAGGATGGTATAAAGTCTTTTCCTTTTCATATACTTTTCCCTTTCTATGAAAAATAATGAGATGAGGTACCTTGTTAAAGCCATCGTCAAATACACATAAAACTAAACTTGCCATTCTCTTATCCCATCCCCCTTTACTTTCTTTAACCCAGATGGTTTTACCACCCGGTGAATTATAAGTATGACCATCAAGGTACTTAAAAGGTAGAGGGGTTTCATCAATATTAAAGATATTGCTAGTAGCAAATCTATTAAGAGGATGAAGGAAACTATCACCTGGTAGAAATCTTTATCCTAGAGTTGTGATAGAGAGAGGCTGATGGTTTCTTCTATTAAATTTTAGCCAGTTAATTACAAGTTTTTTGTAATCTTCTGGGACCTATTTCTTATAAAATTAGTATATATAAAATGTAATACTATTTAGTAATAATATACTACATACCTTTTGTGCCTTCTTGGTGATATCTCTAAAACTAATCTTATACCTTCCCAAAAATCCCTCAAACTATCCATTGGAGAACTTGAAAATACTTCTTTCTGTATCTGAATATACAGATTGAAATATCTCTATTGAATGTCTCCTAAACTATTCCCTTCTTATTGCCTGACCCTTTTCTCTCCTTTCCATAAATATTTCATATAATTTTGACTCCATTTTAGGCCATTTACTAATGACCTTACTTTTGGAAGTACAAATATTTGTATATTTTCTATTACCCAAGCTTTCAATCTTTTCCTTCCCTTTAACCCATTGAGAAATAGTTCTTTGGGGTATGCTGAAGTGTTTGGCAGTTTCAGTCAGTGTAGGAAGTCTGGAAAATAGTTGGGAAGTGGAAGAAAGGCAGATAGGGGGGGGAATAGAAATCTGATGATAATAGAAAAAGGTCAAAACTTGGATTTTTTGTGCTTGACTCCAGGTTTTTTCTACCATTTTTATTGGTGCAATTTTGATAGAGCTGGGATCACATTCCTCAATTCTCTTAGGTTGAGGACCAGGTTTTTTTTTTTCTATTTTGTGGGGTGGATAGGAATGCGGTATCGGCATCATGAAATTGGTGGCAAGAGATAAATCACTGCCGGTGGTTTGCTGTTGCAACTCTCAACCACCAGTACCTCCAAAACCATGTACCTTTCTACATCTATTAATCATCTTCTACTACCAAGCCTCCTTCCTACTGGCCTGGAGCTAACAGATCCTGGGACGGACTTAGCAAATTTGCCCAGTTTTTGCGGTCTTAACTGTTCACCAAGTAATTTGGAACGGGGGACGGCTTGGCATTCAGCCACAAATTTATAAAGTGTGTGGATGTTCAAGTCCTAGACCCAGCATAGTTATTTTTAATTTAGTCAAGCCACATATCATATTGTCACATAATATTATGATATAGTTCAATTAAACTAAAATTTCATACAAGATTCTCTATTGATAACAACTTGTATATACTAGGTTCCTGAAACATGGCGATGAGATTTATAATTTGTTAATACAACAGACTTATAGAGCTCATCTCCGTATATTGCCCCAGTTTCGTAAGCATTTATCATTCTCTTTACCCGATTTGAGAACTTCCATATCAATTCATTTGAAATCTGTGCCATTGCCTCAGGAACCAAACGCTTAAGAGAAGTAAATATATACTCACAATGTTCTTGGATATAGTGCTTTGCAACTCCCCAGAAGTACTCTATAAAGTTTAACTCACAGTGAAATGGTAGATAAAAAAGGACAAGATGCTCTGCTGCTTCAATGGCCTCCTACAGCTCACCTTTTTGCACCTGAAAGTCTGGTTGAGATGCCAGCAGTGCTTGTGCATAACAAGATCCTCCTTTAAGATACTTGGAATTGAGTTTAGACTTACCTGAAGATGACTTAATAGTGCATTGTGTTAGAAATCGTGGTCCACTGACTAGCTATGAGCCATACTCTGTTAATACTGTCTTTAATCCCTTTGGTACCCCACTTGGAGTAACCATTGATTGATACCAACCTCTATCTAGGTGTTCTAAATCCACAATAAATGTACTCCACATTGGTTTGGCATGTTTCCCTCCATCCACCAAATTTATCTTAGATACCCTTAACACATTGTCAGCATACTTAACATGATTCTTAGCATTGTCAAATATGAATAATGCTTGACAGCCAGGAAACTCTGTCTCGAAGGCTGGAATAGCCCTGTTCTTTATTTGGTCTAAGAGTTTTGCACCATCCCACCAGATATTTTCTCCACACTTTAGTATCTCACAAACTGTACCCCTGCCAAGCCTTCCTATAGCAGTAAGAAGTTCAGAAACATGTAAACCTTGTCCTAGTCCTTTCTTGCGAATGGGGTTATATTCTTCATAAGCCCAGATAAACCGCCGACTATCATTTGCATTAAATGTGCATTCATCATGGGTGACCATGATTACTACCTGCTCCTCTCCATTGAGAACCTGCCATGTCAGTTCAGGCTCCAACATTGCATCCCAAACTACGAGGCGGGAATTGAGTGCCTGTAGGCTAGGTAAAAATACCTTGTTGCGATAGGTAATAATGTCATCCCGTTCATGACCATCCTTATATACTCCCTTTCTCACCTTCTTCCACTTATAGCCTAGCTTGGATAACCACCTATGACCAGTTTGACTAGTGATCGCTTTTTAAATTCGTTGAACACCTCTGGCTCCTGCAGGGCCAATTGGTAGGTCCTCTGCCTATATCCAAGTCCAGTTGATTACTTGTGCTATTTTATAAGAGTCAACATCTGCAAAGTTTAGCCTATATCCTCCCGCAGTTATAAAGCTCCAAACATTTGTGTAGTAAAGCAGAAGTCGAAATACGTATGGAAGAACCACTTACTTTGTCCTGCTTTAGAAATATATTCTCTTACAGCTAACAAGTGTCAGGTGGACGCCAAACTCTAGTATAATTCTGAGGGACGTAGGCCAAAATCTTTGTTCAGAGAATCTGTCGAGGAAGGCTCATCTCGATAAAGTAGGTAAGGTAAAGATTTAAAGTGTGAAACAATATTATATTGATAAGATCTCTTCTCTGTTGCTTAATGATATCTGTAAAGCTCGGGAGGCACTTCGATATTTATATCCCGCATCTGAGTGTTCACGGACTACTTCTAACTACTATGCCTTCAAAGTACCACTCTGGTTTTAATACGCAAACGTCCAGAATCTTATAAGTGCCAACACCGTTTGACCCTGAAACTTACCACACCCTTTCGCGGACACGGAATAGTATTCCTCCATTGAGATGACTGCGTTATTTGTTATACCAAACGGCGGCCTCTAACTTAGATATCTGCATAGACTATTATATTACTTTAGTCTGGTTGACTACCATTCCAGTAGTCTCTTCGGTCATGAAGTGATCAGGTTCATGCTGGATCACCTAGTGCCAATTGCAAGTCTGAGCCCAACGTGTCAACGTCTTAAGGGGCTCCGACTTATCTAGGGCTTCCATTCTGAGCGTGCTTCCCCTTGGTCCGCCGGCCTCTGTAGAAGGGTCCTATTACTAGGACCAACCAACCTACAGCTGATCTCAGAAGGGTATGGGTGGATTTGGTATACCCCTAATAGCTTCCGCTACTGGGATATCCTCTTAGAGCATTTTGCCGAAAATGTCCCGTCACTTTCAGCCCATAGTATAGGAAGCCCGACCTTGAAGCCTACTATCTCAATACGCCTCTGACGGATCTCCTCTGTTCCACTTCCCAGATGTTGCAAAAGGTCCCCTCCCATATATCCTGTGAACAGCATGCGGTCGGACAGACGGCGGCGACGTATATGGTGTTATGAAGTGGGCTTCATTGATGTGACATTTTAGTTATGGGACCCAACTCTCGAAATCTCGCTAATGACGTGTGGGCCCCATAAGGGGGCCGGAGGCGGGTGTTGGCTCCGGTAAATCGAGGGTCTGTGCGCCATTACCCTACCATGGGTCTGTGCGCTTGCCTCAGATTTCCATATGCCTAACAACAAGATACTCTCATCATTTAACATACGGGCAACCTTTGAGTATTGACCTTGCTTTTGTCCTTCAATTCCTCGGTATTTTACCCCTGAGACCTCATCCCGCATACACCTTCTTATCACTCGGCCACCGGACTGACTACCCTCTGCCAGCTGCTTGGCCAGTGTCTTTCTTGTTCGTAGCAGATTCATCCCTGGGTGAGAAAGGGCCTGCTTCTCTTGAAACAATTGCAGTTTTAGAAAGCAGAATACATGATAGTGTTGTTGAAAATAGGGACCACTAAGTGGTTTTGTCTCTGAGGAAGGGCGAGGATATAGCACTTTCTTGATATCACATAGTGACATCTTCAAGATTTCTAAATGTTCTAAGGAAGCAGTATTCTAGGTACTGATACGTTGGGGCTAATGCCAAAGGGATTGTGAAAAGAGTCCTACACCATTGTCCAGAGGGGATGAATCACATAGTTTAGGACTTTCAGGTTTGAGTAGACTGTCAGATATTGTTGGAGAAAGATGCTGGCCATCAGAGCATTCGATTGGTTGAGCTTCCAAGCTCTCTCTTGCTTTAACACGAGCTGGCCATTTCCTGGACCTCTTTGTACTGGGATCAAGAGGAATAGGCACATCACCTTGTTCTACCAGCATAGGTGGATCGATGATATCTGGCATAACTGTATTGGCTAAGTCTAGCATAGATAGCTCATGGAGGTCAGGCATAGGAGCATTGGCTAGGTCAGATATAGGTGTATTGGCTAAGTTTGGTATAGGTGTATTGGCTAGGTTTGGCATAGGGGCAGTTGATACTACTTGAGACTCCAACTTTAACGGTATTAGTTTATAATTATACAAGATTAAAGAATAAGAGTAAATGTATATAGTGTACAATACCTGGCACTGTCGCGCACGAAATGCTCATGTTCGAAGAGTAGCTGCAGAGGGCGTATCTCTCCATGGCCTGCCACGCCTCCGTAGGGCTGACATTATTGTGTCTGGAGATAACAACTTCAGAAAGAATCAGATCTTATTGTAAAAATTGAGAAAGCTTTGAAAATAGGTAAATTGGTAAGTGGTATCAATATAAAAACATTTATTTCCCTCAGATTTACATACACTTTCTTTCTGTCTATCATATGATATGTCATCATTTTAACAAAAATTACCCTACCTAACATCTCATGTGGCTTGACAATTAAGAAAATACTATGACATTACTAGGAATTGAACATAGGTACATTTTTTGTGCTGCCAAGCCGTCCCCCGTTCCAAATTACTTGGTGCACAGTTAAGACGTCCGGAACCATAGCTCTTCTGACAATAGGACTAACTCTGACAATAGGACTAACCTCAATACTGCCGCCTAGGAACCAAAGCGTTAGGTGAAGATAGTGTGCGGCGCAGAGGTGGATAATATCAGGAAATGTGAGCGCGAGGGGTGTGGAGGCGGGGGTTTGGATTTACAGTTTTAGGGACTGTTTGGATACGAGTGTTCCGTTCCCCCATACAAATGACCGTTCGCTTTCCGTTCCCAAACGGCTGAACTGAACTGGCATTTGGCAACAGGAAACCTGCCGACCGTTCCGTTGAGAAATGGTGCACAGTGACCATTTCAAAACGGATCGGCTTGGCAATAGAAATACCACACAAAAGCTTTATCTGTTATATATATAGTGAAAAAATCATAAAATTAGTTAATTTTGCCTTGTGTATCAAATCATAACTCAAATCTCATTCTGGATACAACAATTTCACCACAATCTAATGACCAGCAATAACTATTAATTTACTCCAAACTGCAATTATTCAAGGACGGATACAGGTGGCAATTGGTGTTGCCCTGTTTGGTCATTTTTTTCCTCTTAGAAGAGCGAGTGCATAAATCTGTCCGAACTAGAAGCCTTTACATCCATGAAATCCTGCGTTAAAAAATTTCTCTTTCAAATAATAATAAACCATGCTCTAGTTGCTATCTGGCAACGAACGGTCCATATTTAACCCAAACAGCCTGCAACAGGTGCAACCGTTTTGGAATTGACAACGACCGTTTTCCCCAGTGAAAACCCTTGGGAAACAGAGAGGTCGACAAGCCTCCCGTTCCCGCCTAGTGATGGACACGATCATGCTCGATCATGATCGTGTCCATCACTATTCTGGCCCGAACAGGCCCTTAGTTTTGCCTGCTTTTTTGGTTGCAGTATGCAGGCTAGTCGGTTACCCCTGCTCAGCAGTATATATGATATACTTTGCCTTTCGGCATTAGACTTTGTCTGTTTGGAGGGTGCTACTATGATCGCATGAGTCTGTTGTATCTGCCGTCATGAGTGATCACTCGGGTGACATGGCTTATCGCATTAGGGTCCGTTATGTACTTCACGTAGGCCGACTTGGCAGTCAGATCAATCCTCGGTCCACACTATAATACCTCTAGTTCTACGCTTATCATACAGGCGTGGTATCACACTCTGCATATGGAAATGATCATGAAGCTGGTTTTTTGCTCTTGTACTCCTGTCCCCTCCCCCTCAGTTCAATCATGGGAAGCAGTCCATCCACATATTAAACTGATCATATTAAGCTCTTTCATGTAGTCTTCAGAGGGAGGTGATACGGCTGTGTTCTCCTGGGTATTTGGATCCTTATCTTTGTCGGCATACTCAACTTTACTACTATCATATGATGATACTTGTTATCACAAGAATAGAAGTAGAGCTGTGGTACCGTATCCTCATATTACTCGAGTTGGTAGGCTTCCCACGCTCCTTCCGTTCACTCGATACCAATAAGGACTTGAATAATATGGCATTATATAGGAGGTCCCAGAGAACAGACCATCTCAATAGCCCGCTGCTACATCGCCGCAGGTAATTATCAAAACCCCAGATCTATGGAACCTTGACCCCCAACATAAGGTTGAGCGGGAAGCCGCGCTTGGTCACTCCCTTCTCCCTCCGCAATTCTCCACGATTTTTCTCTAACGAGACATACTCAGCGGGGTGATCTATCATAATAAGCACTCCTAAAACACCATTATCCGGAAGTCCCGAAAACGCGATTTTTTTCCCATACCAGTGACGAACCATGCGCCTCTTGCCCAACCACCGCCCCTAGCCAACCAACCAATCAATACGAGCAGATGAATTATTTCTACTACGATAGCCGGTAAATAAACAGCGCACGCATAGCCACACAATGCCATAGTGAAGTCCGGTGGGGCAAAGTGGGAGATCTATTTAGGGTGAGGTATGATATTCCGCCCCGGAGGGGGGGGGTATCATAATAAACATGAAAAGTCAAATCGCAGACTTTGGTTGGTCACCGGTTGCAAGCATTAAGGCTTCTATGTCCCAGAGAAGTATCATAGTCAAGATAGGAACACCATTGACGAGGGAATATACACAAGACGGGATTTAGGTGAGGCATGTGAATCCACTCACATGCCTTAAAATCATGATAAATGTATAAATTGTATAAATAACAGAAGAGTCCTACAAAATTTATAACATTGCAATAACGCCATTCAAGGAATCGCGTCATGAGAGGACAGCAAAAAACTTCCTGCATCATAGGATGAAGGGATAGACCGCAACGCGAACGAGGGATAGGTAGTGAACCTCCAGTTTTGTTGAACATTCATGCTCCCAAGAAAAGGAAAATGGATGTATGATATCATAAAAATCTTGCACTTCTACAAGACGCTGTACAGAGTTCCGTGATCACCTCCGTGTCCGAGCTGGAATGTAGAGCTTTTTTTTTTTTAGCAATTTGGGCTTGCAGAGTCATCAGCCCCTTAATAATATGTCCCTCCCTCGGATAATAAGCCCGTAGTCTGCGCCCAGTTATCGACCCTCAAGTCCTTTTGGAGGAGGAGATAGTTTGCGTAATAGGAATGATCTATCTTCACAATGCACTCGTCATATTGTACCGCAAAAAGGCAAGGAGCGGAATGACTCAGTGAGTGAAGAAACACACACACAAGGGCAGGATAGAGAGGTTTGGCCGAGGGTAAGAGAGGGCTCGCAGAGGCTATGGGTTACAGATGTCCGACTGGAGGCCGTCGGGCACCTGTGCATTAGTAAGTGTAATGTGCAATGGAGGGTGGGTACAGTGATACCAAATTCGTGACTTATAGTCCCGCCTAGTGAATAGAGACGGAAATACGGATTTTAGTAGTATAATAAAGGCAGAGTGATAATTTATAAAACCCCCATTCGCACAAGTCTCTAACACACTCAGATATCATAACACATAGCGACTCGGGGGCGATAAAATACACATTGAATCATCACATTTCTCATCAGCTATACATTCTTAGATCATATACCGAAACCTCGGCCTGTGATTGCTCCTATCGGTAACCACCTGCGTACTAAGGGCCGAGCGGAACCCACTATTCATCATCCAACTCTGCAATATCCTCCCCGCTCAAGCCAACGATTTTTGCGTTTTCCTCGCCACGTTCTCGACTAATGTTCAGTTTTGAAAACCAGTACTGTGAGGTGTCAGTGCTGAAACGGCAGAGGGGGTGCAAAGGGGAAAAATGCGGAATACTAACCCACAGGAAAACTTAAATGATAGCTGCAAAGCCTACCATTGATAGGGATACTGCATGACCCTTTGTGTATCTGCCTGTATCCTTAGCGCACGACTCCACCACAAGTAGGGGAGACAAGGGGAGCAAACCTCGGAGAATCCTTGGACACAAATCTATTCACCACAAGTCAACCTCTTCCAGTCCAACGAAATTATTACATCAACAGCGGAACTTACAAACGGCGCCATAATACCACTCGCATTCCCTACAGTAAGCTGGAACCCCGACACAGCGGCCCTCTTCCCGTACCTGGGGCAATTGTTTGGAAGCCAAGCTAGCGGCAACCCCACAGACATGTACAACCCCATGGCGATGAGAAAACAACCAAAGTAGTGCACACCCCTGGAAGCGTCGGATAGGAGAATCCCGTACCCGACGATGGAGATTCAGGCAAAGCTTACGGTGTACATACCTCGGCGTTGCTGCTTGTCGGAGACGTGTGCTACGATAAGGTATGTGAGTGCGCCGAGGGCGTAGTAGGGGATTGTAAGGGCTTGGGCTTGTGCTGTGGACCAGTGGCCGATGGCCTTTATGATTGTGGGGGGGAAGGTGCTGAAGCCTGGGAGTGGGGTCAGCATGAGAGTTAGAGGAGTGGAGGTGAAGGCGGGGGAGGGACCATAGAGCATTGTGTCTATTCCGAATTGCGCGAATGCACTGTTGTCATTAGCCCAACCACCCTCTACGGTAGATGTTCTCAGGAAAGGAAGCATACAACGCCCAACACTTCCAATCCAAAAAGCACTTTCTAACATCTCCCCAATGAAACTCCTGGGCACTGGTGGTCTGTGTTACCTCTCGCGCTCTCCTGGCAATCATGAACCTCTTCTCCTCCTCGGTCAAGTACCCCGCCTTCTCCGGATTATCTGCCAGAACGAAATACTTCACCAATCCAAGCACAATCGTCGGCAATCCCTCGATTATAAGGATCCACCGCCATCCCTTCATTCCATTCCTCTCGCCTAGGAAGCCGATCCCGTAAGCTAAGAGACCACCGCAGGCACCGGCCAGCGCAGCAGAGACAAAGAGGTAGCCGATGCGTAGGGCGAGCTCTTTGCGGGTGTAGAAGAATGTAAGGTAGACTGCTAGCCCGGGGAATAGACTAGCTTCTGCGGTGCCGAGGAGGAGACGGCAGGCGAAGAGGCCCCCGTAGGAGTTCACGAGGTCGGTACAAGTTGCGGTAATGCCCCAGATTGTGGTTATCGCTGCAACTGGGATAAGTTAGCTATGGCGCTAATGGACGAGTGACCCAGGGTGAGGAGGATTACTGTATCGCCTGGGCGTTTTTTAATACAAGGTTACTTGGGATCTCAAATACCTTTGTATGCGACAGTTGTTAGCCTTCCATCCTCGCATTCCCCCTTTCTAGAAAGGGGATATAACAGACAAGATATGCCACGAACAAAATCGAAACTGAGGTCTGGAATTGATTCCCTTTGAGTCCTAGATCCCCCTCCAATCCATACAACGGTGCATTACCAATGTTAGTCCTACCCACCGCCATGACCAATCAGTCATTAGCCCAGTCCTCTGCCACAATATTGGAGCAAAAAGAAAAGAGCCAAACCTATCCAAGAACGAAAACAAATACAAAAGCATAATCATAGGAACAATGTGCTTATCCAATTTTCGCACCAATTTCTTTTCAAATTCATGGTCCACCCCGCGCTCAATTGAAGCGGGTTGCCGCACCTGCACGCGGACGAGAGATGAGTCGGTTGATTCTTTCCCCATGCTTTGAGAGAGGTTTGGGGTGTCTACGATAGGTCAATATGCCTCGAGACAAGGAGGAGAAAGTGAATGAAGGGGGGAGGGAGAATATGAGCAGAAGCGCAAAAAGAATCCTGAAGACAGATACTGGTAGGTAGGCAGCTATGGCTCCGGAGCAGACCTCATTTGGCTATATCATCCGACAAGCTGGCTAAAGGACAGCAGACCTTCCCTCCCTTCTTTACTCCCCCCCATCCCGCTGATCCCTCGGGCCCATCTTCCCTGATTTTTCGATTCCCTCGCAGTACAATATTGTACTCGCAAAGTCAGCGTCCACTGCCATGGAGTAGCTTAGGATCGGTAGCACCACCCTTGGCAAGCCATCGCTTGACGAGCGGGTGCGGCGTTTTTCTTTTTTCTTGTTCGAAGGACAGCATCGCTAAGCCAACGGGGCCTACCACACCCCCACGACAGCGCGCGGATAGCGGTACCGGTAAGCTTGCCGTCCATGGCAAAGCTCATGCTATAATAGCCTTCAAGGCTCGGAAAGTGCATGGGAGGGATTTTCCCGGAGAAATATATACCAGTATCATCGTAACTTGAGGTTGGTTGATACTTGTATAGTTTCGGACGGCTAAAACCGACCCTCTTGTTCACTTTTTCAAGAATTTGAACAGGGTTGTTTTTGCAATAAAAATGTAATTCCTTGGCATTACTTGGCATTCCTTAGCTAGCACTATGATGGTAAAATATAGATATAGGAAATATTTTCAGTCTTTAATTCAAGAAAATGGAAAGAATAGATAGCATATATAGAATGAAGAATTTCAAGTTGAGGGCTGCTATAACAGGACTAAGCTGTTAGGCTGATGAAAATTGTATTGCCCATCTCTGTAGAACCTTACCTGTGCCCTCCCTACCCACCCATCCCCACTCCACTAAAAAATAAAATCTGAAAGAAAAAACAGGAGACTATTGCAAATCTTCCTCATGAAAGTACACTCTCTAGTGTGACTTGTATTCTTTGACAAAGTTGCCATAGCCAGGAGTACTGTAGGTGATTCTGCCATGAAATGCTTGAATTCGCCATATACATTGATAATAACAGCTGTGAATTGTCGTTGCTTTAACAGATATTAAAGCATCCAGAATCTGAGCCCATAGTCTAGTAAGTATGTAGTCACAATGCCCACAGGCATATCTTTTGCAATGAGACTAAAAGTATTCGATCCAGTTAATCTTGCAATGAAATTTCAGAGAGAACATGACTAAATGACTCCTTTGCTCCATTTCTTCAACAAGCATTACCTTTTGAATCTGGAATTGTAGTTGTCATGCCACGAGTGATCATACGCAGCAATCTAGATACATCAATTCATCAGTTCTGTAATTAGTTTTTGAATAGAGGCAGGTATTGGTAGAGGCTTAATCTATACATTACTTGCTATTGGATAGAATATATAACAGTAATAACAGAAATACTTACTCGTCCCCTCACATTGAGTACCTAGATTAGCACAATTCACACATCCTTTTATACTATAGTAATGGCAACATAGACAGTATATCTTGTGGGTACAAAAAGAACAAGTATGATGCTATTCCCACTCACCATACTACTACCTTCTTGCAGTGTTCCCAACCGTCGCAGGTATCCCGGGCAGGATGGATGAGGACGGTAGGGCATGGTGTCCGGATTTTATAAAGACGGCCATCCTGGGGGTTGACACCCAAGCCCTGGAGTCTTATTATAAGTAGCATCTTTCGGTGGTCATATGCAGAGACTTGCAATTGTCTACAGAGCCCAGCCATCACCTACAGGGCCCGTGTAACTGCCTCGTGGGAGATGCAGTAAACGTAGGGTTAACAGGCTTTGTTCTTTACTGAAGGTGGTAACTTGCGAAGCAAAGTTAAGAGGCTTTAACTGAGGTTGTTGAAGAGACTTCTTACTATATCGCGACTACTGAAGTCTCAGAGATGTTTGGTGGATCTCAAACTAAAGATTCTCGAAGCGAGCTGAAAAAGGTAACTGTTCAACCAAGTATATTGAAAACTCTGTCTATCGAAGTCTGCCTCTTCTAACATGAAGATTAGCAGTTCTTAAATACACTTCTTAGGCTACTGGAAGCCTTATTCTTATAACATATAAGACTTCAAAACGGTAGCCTTGAAACCAAACATGAAACATATAGAGTATCAAACCGATACTCGAAACCAACATAAAACATATAGAATATCAAACCGATACTTGAAACTAAACATGAAACATATAGAGTATCAAACTGATACTCGAAACCAAACATAAAACATATAGAGTATCAAACCCTATACTATCAGGCTAGATGCACACCTCGTTTCCTGAAACTAATTCAAAACACAAACAGTATCAACTGATACCTAAAAATCCTAAACCAGTAACCAGTACCTGTTACATCCCAAAAACAAAATAAAACCCTTTTTTCAAAATATAACAAGAAAATCCTCAATCCTCGCTATCATAATCAGAATTCAAAAAAGGATCCCAAAATCCTTTATCAACTGGGGGTATTTCAGAATAGCTCACAAAGCCATTTTTAGTAGGAGAATAACACATAGGAATAAATCCAGAAAATATCATAGGAAACTCATCTCCTGGCATGTTATCTGTCCACCATGCCTGAACCAAATCCATCGCGTGTTCTAATCCTTCCACCGGTTCCCAACTGTTCTCACTTGCTGGATATCCTTTCCAACTAACCAAGAACTGTCCCTTACCATATCATTCCCTATAATCGAGGACTGATTGAACTTCCCATTTGTAACCGGTACTGGTTACTGGTTTAGGATTTTCATGTACCAGTTGATACTGTTTGAGTTTTGAATATGTTTCAGGAAACGAGGTGTGCCTCTAGCCTGATAGTATAGGGTTTGATACTCTATATGTTTTATGGTTGGTTTCGAGTATCGGTTTGATACTCTATATGTTTTATGTTTGGTTTCGAGTATCGGTTTGATACTCTATATGTTTTATGTTTGGTTTCGAGTATCGGTTTGATACTCTATATGTTTTATGTTTGGTTTCAAGGCTACCGTTTTGGAGTCTATTATGTTATGAGAACAAGGCTCTCGGTAGCCTAGGAAGTGTATTTAAGAACTGCTACTCTTTCCGTTAGAAGGAGTAGACTTCGGCAGACAGAGTTTTCAATATACTTGGATGAACAGTTACTCTCTTCAGTTCGTTTCAAGAATCTTTAGTCTAAGACCTACCAAACATCTCGGAGACTTCAGTAGTTGAGATACAGTAAGAAGTCTATTCAACAACATTGGCTAAAGCCTCCGGTCTTTGGTTCGCTAGATACCGCCTTGGTACAGAACAAAGCCCGTTAACCCTACGATTACCGCATCTCCCGAGAGGCGGTTACATTTTTTTAACTTCAGCAAGTTATCAAGATAGAAGGCGTAACAGGAACAAGAAAGGGCAAAGCCCCTGAGAAAGGTTCTCAACAGCGCACCAGGGATTCGAAAGGACGGTTCACAAAGACTCCAGCATTGGAGCAGGCAGCAAGCGAAGCAGCCGCTAGGCAGTTAGCCAGAGACGCTGCGGAACAATCAGCAGGAGAAACATCACAACAACCACTGGAACCGCCAACGACTACCCCCGGAGGGTACCCAGAATCCCCACGAAAGCCTATAGGTACACAAGTACCCCAAGCACCACCGAGTAACGATCAAGATAGCTCAGAAAGCGATAAAGGATCAGACGATATGGCTTCAGAAGCAGGACCCTCAGGGTCCGGAGCCCCAGAACCAGAAGTCCCAAGACCAACGACACCCAGGCCTAAACCAGCTGTTAAAGCTAAACTCAGCATCAAAGTACCTTCACCCAGCAAGTTTACTGGTGAAGGAGATGACCTCAAACCAGAAGCGTTCGATAGATGGTATAATTCAGTACAGTTATATCTACGGATTAATGGACTACGGACTAGCGAGGCTGGAGGAGGAAATTACTGGATCCTCTATCCTGAAGGACGAGCTCAAGAAGCAGCCTTCCAAGCAGCAGAACATTTCGGTGAAGACATGACCAGAGAAAACCTTGTTGGATTCCTACGAGAAAGATTCCAGTCTTCAAAACAAAAGGATGATACCTATCGCAAGTTCCATGAAATTACGCAAGTGCATAATGGCAAGATACAGCGAATATCAACCATAGCAACCGACATGCTAATGTACCGATCAAGCCTACCTGCAAACACCATAAGCGACTATGCTTTCATACAACAGTTCTTCAAGAGCATGCACCCTAGACTACGGCAAGAAGCGGAACTACAGCATGCTGAAACTGACACTGTTATGGAAGCTATACAAAATGCGAAAAGCATAGATGCTACCCTAAAAAGCACTGGTGCTTATGGAAAAGAAAGATTCGAAAAACCAGAAAAAGAATTCATTTCCAAACAAGAAGGACGGAAGGACTATCAAAAAGCTAGCAACAAGCCCCACTCCAAACCTAAGGAACGAAAAGAAAAAGGTCTTTGCTATACATGCGGAGGTAAAGGACATCTAGCAAGAGACTGTCCTAGCAAAGATGAGAAGGGCAAAGGCAAGGGCAAGGCTAAGGTGAAGAAAGAAGTTACCTCCAACAGAACAGAACAAGAACAACTAGCGGAAGAAGTGTTTATCAATGGTATGGAAATAGAGGAAGAAGAGGAAGACGTTATCACAATGGCCACTAGACCAACAAACATCAAACCTCATGATGCTCTCGAAGGAACGATGCACATCAATGGCAAAGAAGCTAGAGTCCTGTTTGATACCGGATCAATAGGAGCAAACCTAAATAGCGCTACCTTCGTAACAACCCACGGAATTCCTTGTCAGGAATTAAAAACACCGATCAGAATACACCTAGCTATGAAAGGATCACGATCCGAAGGTCATAAAGAATGTTCAGTCAACATATCAGCAGGAAAGCTGAGCGAACCAGGAACTAGGATGTTAGTCGGAAACCTGGCAAAATATGATGCACTAAAAGGAATGCCTTTCATAGAACAACACCAAGCTCAAATTGAATGTGGCAAATTAGCTATCCTGTTTCCCAAACAGAATGTTCGAATTATTTGCACACCTACTAGTGGTATGATCCGAGCAGCAGTGATCAGCACGGAAGATGTCATGGGCCAACACCTGGAAGTATTTCCCGATGAAATACCGGAAGACTTGCCACCCCTAAGAAAGATCAATCATAGGATAGATCTGCAACCAGGGAAAGAGCAGCGCTCATTACCCACTTACTCGATACCGGAACGATGGGCAACCGATATGAGCATATGGCTAAGAGAAAAGGAAAAAGCCGGAATTATCAAGAGACAAGCAGTTTCATCGGCAGCACCCATGTTTGCGCAAGAGAAAAAGGACAAGAAACGAATGAGGCCATTAGTAGATCTCACAGCAAGGAATGAGATCACAATCAAGGACGTTGAAACCATTCCAGACCAAAAGATGATCCTGAATGCCCTAGCAAGGGCAAGGTACCGCAGTAAAATCGATCTTAGCGATGCCTACTTTCAAACAAGAGTGGAACCAGAGGATGTGAGCAAAAACGCTTTTAAAACACCATTTGGATGTTTTGTTAGCAAAGTAATGCTACAGGGAGATATGAATGCTCCAGGAACATTCATGCGCATAATGTCTGATCTATTCGCCGATTACCTAGGACGATTCATGTGGGTATATATTGATGATATACTCATTTTTTCCAATACAGAGTCTGAACATTTGAAACACATATCTTTGATTTGCGACAAGCTCAAGGAGGCACGATTCTACGCAAGCAGGAAGAAATCGGAATTCTTCGCCACAAGTATAGAAGTGTTGGGCCATGTCATCAATGATGAAGGACTCTCACCAGCACCAGAAAAGATAGCGAAGATCGAAGAATGGACTACGCCACAGACTAAGAAACAGTTACAGGAATTTCTAGGAACGGTCAACTACATCAGCCAGTTTTTGCCACATATTGCAACCATTACATCACCCCTAACGGAACTCACGGGAGTTGCAGAATTTGTGTGGACCGCCACCCAAGACCAAGCCATGGATAATGTTAAGCGACTTGTGTCAAAATACGAGGTTATGAAACCACTACAATATGATTCGTCACTTCCAATATGGTTGATAACCGATGCATCCAACACAGGTGTGGGAGCATGGGTAGGACAAGGAGAAACACCAGAAAACGCCAGACCTGCTTCGCTTCACAGCAGGAAATTCTCTAATGCCCAAATGAATTATGGCACAACCGACAAGGAAGCTCTAGCGATAGTTGATGCACTGACGGCATTTCATCACATACTTGCAGGAAGCAAGTTTACCATCGTCACTGATCACCTACCTCTGACGTACCTCAAGACAAGCAGAACACCCACCAAAAAACAGTTACGATGGCGAGGGTTTATTGGAAAGTACGATACTGAAATAGTGTACAGACCAGGAAAATGGAACTATTTAGCAGATGCCTTATCCCGCCTTTATGATGAGAACGATGATTACCCACATACTGCAAACGATCCTACATCAGAAGACGAATTACCTAGTTCCTCACCTATTTCATCCTTCCTTTCCTGCGAAGAACCTACTATTGAACACGAAATGTCTCGTTTCGAAGCCCTCACAGTTGAGCACATCGGTGCTCATTCAGAATGCGGAAGCAACTGCAGCCTGGAGCAAGCACAGCTAGACGCAAACGATTACCGAAATAGCGAACCCCTAAACGATTGGGGAGACCATCGAAGTTATACCAGTGGTAGGAGTGAGGAGGAACTTGAACATGCATCAATGCATTAGGCATTCTGCAACATACCTTTCTGTCCTGACCACGAGGAATTGAAACCGAAGACTAAGACCTACGCCGGCTCCCCCTGCAGCAGTCCACCAGTTATCGAAACTCCGCCTAACACCGATGATGATCACAATGATAGGAATACCCTTTCACCACGCCCACGCCTCGATATCCGCGCCATCAAAGAACGTGTCAAGAAAGCCCTAGGCTGTGGCACTCCCCCTACCGAATGTCAGACCTCCGAGTACCCTGAACACCACCACAAAGAGCAACTCTATGGAGGACCCCTCGCATACCTGAATGAGGTTCCGATAGTAGAACCACCCTCCCTACCTCACGAGAAGCGCGAACTCTACAAAGTATATGAAACACCTGAAGAGGAGGAGGAGGTAACGGTATTAGAAAAAGTGGTGGACGAAAGGGATATCATCCAAGCAGTGGATGATATGAAGAAAATTTGGAGGGAACAGATGGTTAAGGAATATAGAAACGACCCTATCTATCAGTTAGCAAAGGATTCCAACCTCACTTCACGAAACGGAACAATGCAACATTACCGAATACGAAAAGGACTACTCTACGCTACTACAAGAGGAGGAGAAGAAAGCCTTTACGTCCCAAAAGGTCATGGAGTGAATGGAGAAACGCTAAGAGAACTGATAATAGGAGAGATACATAATAAAGGACACCATAGCGCTGATCGAAACCTCCGGTACGCAACAGAATACATATACTGGCCGGAGATGAGGAAGGATTTTAAAGACTATGTCCAGCAATGTGACATATGTCAACTGAATCGGGAAAGGACTACATTACCCACTGGCAACACCATGTCACTTCCTTTTCTCTCTGAGATATTTTCGAGCTATGCTATCGACTTCATGGGTCCATTTACGAAACTGAAAGGATATGATTCAGTATTGGTGGTAGTGGATAGAGCGGTTGGATTCAGCTGGTTGATACCAACATCAGTAAAAGCTACTACGATAGAGACTAAGGAGTTACTCCGTCACCATATTTTCACCCCTCATGGAATACCTACGTCGATTGTTAGCGATGCTGATCCTCGATTCACCTCCCGGTTTTGGAAACAAACTTTAAGGACAATAGGAATCAAACACATTATGGCTACGCCTGGCCACCACCAGACCAATGGACAAGCAGAAAGGAAGATTCGAGAACTGAAAACAACAATAAGGAATGTTGTAAAAGACCGCCAGACCAACTGGCTTACCTCCCTCCCTGAAGTGACAGCTTACTCCAATGCAGGTCATTCTGACACTATTGGAATGTCTCCATACAAGGCTGTGTATGGCCGAGAATACCAACTGCTCGATACCTATAAAGTCAATGCGACAACAGTACCCGCATCCGATGATTACTACAATCGACACCAGGAAATCAGAAATGCGGCATACCAAGCGTTACGGTTGGCTAGAGCAAGAGCAAACAGAGTGGCAATTAAGAGGAGGAACTCACACAAACCTGTCGAGATTGGGGAAAGAATTATGGTTTTTGGAGACCAGTTTGCAACAGAATCCGGCAGATCTCGGAAATTGCAGCCACGCTGGCGAGGCCCTTTTACAGTACTCGAATTTGACGAACACACCCAGAACTATACGGTTAGCATGGATGCTAGAATGTACCGAAGAAAGAAAGGAGTTTTCCATTGCTCAGTAGTCAAACCTTATCACCCTAACGACGATTTCCGATTTCCAGGACGAACATTTGCAAAGCCAGCACCCATCCTCATCAACGAAGAACAAGAATGGGAAGTTCAATCAGTCATCGATTACAGGGAACGATATGGAAAGGGACAGTTTTTAGTTAGCTGGAAGGGATACCCAGCGAGCGAGAATAGTTGGGAGCCAGTGGAAGGATTAGAACACGCGATGGAATTAGTTCAGGCATGGTGGACAGATAACATGCCAGGAGATGAGTTTCCTACGGTATTTTCTGGATTTATTCCTATGTGTTATTCTCCTACTAAGGATGGCTTTGAGAGCTATCAAAATGTACCCCCGGTTGATAAAGGTTTTTGGGATCCTTATTTGAATTCTGATTATGATAGCG
>JACCEG010000185.1:48188-60042 GCA_014065205.1 Tuber brumale
AGACTTCGGCAGACAGAGTTTTCAATATACTTGGTTGAACAGTTACTTTCTTCAGTTCGTTTCAAGAATCTTTAGTCTAAGACCTACCAAACATCTCGGAGACTTCAGTAGTTGCGATACAGTAAGAAGTCTATTCAACAACCTTGGCTAAAGCCTCCGGTCTTTGGTTCGCTAGATACCGCCTTGGTACAGAACAAAGCCCGTTAACCCTACGATTACCGCATCTCCCGAGAGGCGGTTACACCATTCCTGTTCTTCATTGATGAGAATTGGCGCTGGTTTCGCAAATGCTCATCCCAGAAATCAGAAATCGTCATTAGGGTAGTAAGGTTTGACTACTGAACCGTGGAATACTCCTTTCTTTCTTCGGTACATTCTTGCATCTATGCTAACAGTGTAGTTCTGTATATGTTTATCGAATTCGAGTACTGTAAAAGGGTCTCGCCAGTGTGGCTGTAATTTCTGAGATCTGCCAGATTCCATCGCAAACTGGCCTCCAAAAACTATAATCCTTTCCCCAATCTCAACTGGTTTGTGTGAGTTCCTCCTCTTTGCTGCTCCTGAGTTTGATCTTGCTCTAGCCAACTGTAACGCTTGAGATGCTGCATTTCGGATCTCCTGGTGTCGATTGTAGTAATCATCAAATGCTGATACTGTTGTAGAGTTGACTTTATAAGTATCATGTAGTTGGTATTCTCGTCCATACACAGTGTGTATGGGGACATTCCAATAGTATCAGAGTGACCTGCATTGGAGTAAGCTGTCACTTCAGGGAGGGAGATAAGCCAGTTGGTGTGGCATGTATTAACAACATTCCTTAATGCTTTTTTCAGTTCTCTAATTTTCCTTTCTGCTTGCCCATTGGTCTAGTGGTGGTCAGGCGCAGCCATAAAGTGTTCGACTCCCATAGTCTTCAATGTTTGTTTCCAAAACCGGGAGGTGAATCGAGGGTCAGCATCACTAATAATCGATGTAGGTATTCTATGCGGGGTGGAGATATGGTGCCGGAGTAATTCCATTGTTGAAATCGCAGTAGCATTCACTGTTGTTGGTATCAGTTAGCTGAAACCAACTGCTCTATCTACTACTACCAATACTGAATCATATCCTCTCAGCTTAGTGAAGGACTCCATGAAATCGATAGCGTAGCTGGAAAATATCATGGAGGGAAAGGGGAGTGAAAGGATGTTGCTGGTAGGTAATGTAGTCCTTTCCCGATTCAGTTGACATATGTCACATTGCTGGATATAGTCTTTGAAGTCCTTCCTCATCTCCGGCCAGTAGATGTATTCCATTGTGTACCGCAGGTTTCGATCAGCGCTATGGTGTCTTTTATTATGTATCTCCCCTATCATCAGTTCTCTTAGCGTTTCTCCATTCACTCCATGACCCTTCAGAATATAAAGGCAATCTTCTCCCCTTCTTATAGTGGCATAGAGTAGATCATCACGTATGTTGTAATATTGCATCATTCCGTTTCGTGAGATGTGGTTGGAATCCTTCACTAGCTGGTAGATAGGATCGCTCCTATATCCTTTAATCATCTATTCCCTCCAAATGTTTTCCGTATCATCCACTCCTTGAATGATATCCCTTTCATCCACCTCTCTTTCTAATACTGTTACCTCCTCCTCCTCATCAGGTGTCTCATAAACCTTGTAGAGCTCTTGTTTCTTGTGAGGTAGGGAGGGTGGTCCCACTACCGGAACCTCGTTTAGGTGCACAAGAGGTCCTCCATGGAGAGGTTCGTTTTGGGTATGATCAGGGTATTTAGGATCGTAACTTTTAGTAATGGGGGAGCTACATCCTAATGCCGTTTTGACGCACTCCTTGATGGCTCGGATATCGAGGTAGGGGCATGGTAAATGGGTATCTCTATTACTGTGATCATTGTTAGTGTTAGGTGGAGTTTCGATAACCGGCGGGCTGCTGCACGGGGAGCCAGCATAGGTCTTAGTCTTATGTTTCAATTGTTCATGGTCAGGGCAGAAGGGTATGTTGCAGAATACCCAATGTATTGATGCATGTTCGAGTTCCTCTTCACTCCTACCACTGATATAACTTCGATGGTCTCTCCAATCGTTTAGGGGTTCACTATTTCTGTAATCATCTGCGTCTAGCTTTCCTTGCTCTAGGCTGCACTCACTACCGCGTTCTGAATGAGCACCGATATCCTCAACAGTGAGGACTTCGAATCGAGATATTTCGCGTTCGATAGTATGTTCTTCACAAGAAAGAAAGGATGAAATAGGTGAGAAAATGGGTGAATTGTCTTCTGATGTACAATCATTTGCAGTGTGTGGGTAATCATCGTTCTCATCATAAAGACGAGATAATGCATCGGCTAAATAGTTCTATTTTCCTCGTCTGTACACTATTTCAGTATCATATTTCCCAATGAACTCTCGCCATCGTAGCTGTTTTTTGGTGGGTATTCTGCTTGTCTTGAGGTATGTCAGAGGTAGATGATCTGTGATGATAGTAAACTTGCTTCCTGCAAGTATGTGGTGGAATGCAGTCAGTGCATCAACTCTCGCTAGTACTTCCTTGTCGGTTGTACCATAATTCATTTGGGTATTAGAGAATTTTCTGCTATGAAGCAAAGCAGGCCTGGCATTCTCGCGGGTTTCTCCTTGTCCTACCCAGGCTCCTACCCCTGTGTTAGATGCCTCAGTTATTAGCCATATTGGAAGTGACGAATCATATTGTATTAATTTCATAACCTTGTATTTTGATAACACTTGCTTAACATTATCCATGGCTTGGTCTTGGGTGGCGGTCCACACAAATTCTGCCATTCCGGTGAGCTCCGTTAATGGTAAAGTAATGGTTGCAATGTGTGGCAAAAACTGACTGATGTAGTTAACCATTCCTAGAAATTCTTGTAACTGTTTCTTGGTTTGTGGCATAGTCCATTCTTCGATCTTCGCTATCTTTTCCAGTGCTGGTGAGAGCCCTTCGTCATTGATAACATGGCCTAACACTTCTATACTGATGGCGAAAAATTCTGCTTTCTTCCTGCTTGCATAAAATCGAGCTTCTTTTAGCTTGTCGCAAATCAGGGATATGTGTTTCAAATGTTCAGACTCTGTATCGGAAAATATGAGTATATTGTAAATATACACGCACATAAAGTATCCTAAATAGTCAGCGAATAGATTGCATATTATGTGCATGAATGTTCCTGGAGCATTCATATCTCCTTGTAGCATTACTTTGCTAACAAAACATTCAAATAGTGTTTTGAAAGCGTTCTTGCTCACATCCTCTGGTTCCACTCTCGTTTGAAAGTAGGCTTCACTAAGATCGATTTTGCTGCGGTATCTCGCCCTTGTAAGGGCATTCAGAATCATCGTTTGGTTTGGAATAGTCTCAATATCTTTAATTGTAATCTCATTCCTGGCCATGAGGTCCACCAATGGCTTTATTCGTTTCTTGTCCTTTTTCTCTTGTGCAAACATGGGCGCTGCAGTTGAAACTACTTGTCGTTCAATGATTCTGGCTTTCTCCTTTTCTCTTAGCCATAAGCTCATGTCTGTTGCCCATCGTTTCGGTATTGAGTAGGTGGGTAATGAGCTCTGCTCTTTTCCTGGTTGTAGATCTATCTTATGATTGATCTTCCTCAAAGGAGGTAAATCTTCCAGTATTTCTTCCGGAAATACTTCCCGGGGTTGGTCTATGACATCATCAGTGCTCTTCACTGCTGCTCGGATCATGCCACTAGTAGGTGTGTAAACAATTCGAACATTCTGTTTGGGAAACAGGATAGCCAATTTGCCACATTCGATATGAGCTTGGTGTTATGCCAGAAAGGGCATTCCTATTAGTCCATCATATTTTGCTAGGTTACCGACCAACATCCTGATTCCTGGTGCACTCAGCTATCCTGCTGATATGTTGACTGAACATTCTTTATGACCTTCTGATCGTGCTCCTTTCATGGCTAGGTGTATCCTGATCGGTGTCTTCAATTTCTGACAAGGTATTCCATGTGTAGTCACAAAGGTAGCACCAATCAGGTTTGCTCCTATTGATCCAGTGTCAAACAGGACTCTGACTTCCTTGCCATTGATATGCATTATTCCTTCAAGCACGTTATGAGGTTTGACATTTGTTGGTCTAGCACCCATTGTGAGAATGTTCTTCTCTTCTTCTTCTACTTCCACACCATTGATAAACACTTCTTCCGCTAGTTGTTCTTGTTCCACTCTGTTGGAAGTGACTTCTTTCTTCACCTTAGCTTTGCCTTTGCCTTTGCCCTTGTCATCTGTGCTGGGACAGTCTCTGGCTAGATGTCCTTTACCTCTGCAGGTATAGCAAAGACCTTTCTCCTTTCGTTCCTTAGGCTTGGTGTGGGGCTTGTTGTTCATCTTCCGATTTTCCTTCTGTCTTTCTGGTTTGAAAGTGAATTCTTTTACTTCTTTTTCGAACCTTTCCTTTACATAAGCACCAGTGCTTTTTAGGATAGCATCTATGCTCTCCGCATTTTGTATAACTTCCATAACAGTGTCTGTTTCAGCGTACTGTAATTTGGCTTCTTGTCGTAATGTCGGGTGCATGCTTTTGAAGAACTGCTAGATGAAAGTATAATCGCTTATGGTGTTGGCAGGTAGGCGTGATCGGAACATCAGCAAATCGGTTGCTATGGTCGCGATTCTTTGTATCTTGCCATTATACACTTGTGTGATTTCATGGAATTTGCGACAGGTATCATCTTTCTGTTTCAAAGATTGGAATCTTTCTCGTAGGTATCCAACAAGGTCTTCTTTGGTCATATCGTCACCGAATTGCTCAGCTGCTTGGAAAGCTGCTTCTTAAGCTCGTCCTTCCGTATAGAGGATCCAGTAGCTTCCCCCTCTGATCTTGCTAGTCCGTAATCCATTTAGAAGTAGATATAACTGTACTGTCTTATACCATCTATCAAACGCTTCTGGTTTGAGATAGTCTCCTTTACCTGTAAACTTATTAGGTGAAGGTACCTTGATACTGAGTTTAGCCATAACGACTGGGTTAGGCCTGGGTGTCAGTGGTCTTGGGACCTCAGGTGCTAGGGCTCTGGGCCCTGAGGGTCCTGCTTTGGAAGCTATGCTGTCTGATCCTTTATCGCTATCGGAGCTGTTTGGATCATTGCTTGGTGGTGCTGGAGGTACCTGTATACCTGTAGGCTTTCTTAGAGATTCTGGGTACCCTCCGGGGGTAGTGGTCGGTGGTTCTGGTGGTTGTTGTGATGATTCTCCCACTAATCATTCAGCAGCATCTCTAGCTAACTGCTGAGCTGCTGCGTCACGTGCCGCTTGCTCTTTTGCTGGAGTCTTCGTGAACTGTCCTTTTGAATTCCTAGTACGCTGTTGGGAACCTTTCTCAGGGGCCTTGCCCTTACTTGGTCCTGTAATGCCTTCTATCTTGATAACTTGCTGAAGTTAAAAAACTGTAACCGCCTCTCGGGAGATACAGTAAACGTAGGGTTAACGGGCTTTGTTCTTTACCACAAGTGGTAACTAGCGAAGCATAGTCCGGAGGCTTTAACTGAGGTTATTGAAGAGACTTCTTACTATATCGCAACTCCTGAAGTACCAGAGATGTTTGGTGGATCTCAAACTAAAGATTCTCGAAGGGAGCAGAAAAAGGTAACTGTTCAACCAAGTATATTGAAAACTCTGTCTGTTGAAGTCTGCCTCTTCTAACATGAAGAATCGCAGTTCTTAAATACACTTCTGTTAGGTGGACGCCAAACTCAAGTATATAACTGAGGGACGTAGGCCCGAAATCTTTGATTGGAAAATCTGTCGAGGAAGGCTCGTCTCGATAAAATAGTTTAGGTAAAGATTTAAAGTGTAAAACAATATTATATTGATAAGATCTCTTCTCCGTTGCTTGATGATGTCTGTAAAGCTCGGGAGGCACTTTGTAACCGCCTCTGGGGAGATGCGGTAATCGTAGGGTTAACGGGCTTTGTTCTATACCAAGGCGGTATCTAGCTAACCAAAGACCGGAGGCTGTAGCCAAGGTTGTTGAATAGACTTCTTACTGTATCGCAACTACTGAAGTCTCCGAGATGTTTGGTAGGTCTTAGACTAAAGATTCTTGAAGCGAACTGAAGAAAGTAACTGTTCAACCAAGTATATTGAAAACTCTGTCTGCCGAAGTCTACTCCTTCTAACGGAAAGAGTAGCAGTTCTTAAATACACTTCCTAGGCTACCGAGAGCCTTGTTCTCATAACATAATAGACTCCAAAACGGTAGCCTTGAAACCAAACATAAAACATATAGAGTATCAAACCGATACTCGAAACCAAACATAAAACATATAGAGTATCAAACCGATACTCGAAACCAAACATAAAACATATAGAGTATCAAACCCTATACTATCAGGCTAGAGGCACACCTCGTTTCCTGAAACATATTCAAAGCTCAAACAGTATCAACTGGTACATGAAAATCCTAAACCGGTAACCAGTACCGGTTACACACTTCGATATTTATATCCCTCGTCTGAGTGTTTGCGGACTACTTCTAACTACTATGCCTCCGAAGTACCACTCTGGTTTTAATTACCAAACGTCTAGAATCTTATAAGTGCGAGCACCGTTTGACCCTGAAACTTATCACACCCTTTCGCGGACTCGGAATAGTTTTCCTCCATTGAGATGACTGCGCTATTTGTCATACCAAACAGCCTCCTCCAACTTAGATGTCCGCATAGACTTTTATATGGCTTTAGTCTTGTTGACTATCGTCCAGTTGTCTCTTCGGTCATGCAGTGATCAGGTTCATGCCGGGCCACCTAGTGCCAATCGCAAGTCAGAGCCCGACGTGTCAGCGCCTTAAGGGTCTCTGACTTATCTAGGCCCCCCCTTCCGAGCATGCTTCCCCTGGGTCCGCCGGCCTCCGTAGAGGGGTGCTATTACTAGGACCAACCAACCTACAGCTGATCTCAGAAGGGTATGGGTGGATTCGGTATACCCCTAATAGCTTTCACTATTGGGATATCCTCCTGGAGTATTTCTCCGAAAAGCGTCCTGTCACTTTCCGCCCATAGTTTAGGAAGCCCAACTTTGAAGCCTACTATCTCAATGCGCCTCTGACGGACTTTCTCCGTTCCACTTCCCAGATGTCGCCAAAGGTCCCCTCTCGTATGTCCTGCGAACAGCATGCGGTCGGACAGACGGCGGCGATGTATATGGTATTATGAAGTGGGCTTCATTGATGTGACATTTTAGTTATGGGACGCAACTCTAGAAATCTCGCCAATGACGTGCGGGCCCCATAAGTGGGCCGGAGGGGGGTGTTGGCACTCCGGTAAATTGAGGGTCTGTGCGCAGTTACCCTACCGTGGGTCTGTGCACATGTCTCAGATTTCCATATGCCTAACATAAGCTCCCTCCTACCAGGCTTCGCCTCGAATGCCTTTATAACCATTTTATAATTTCTTCTAAATACATTTTAAGACTCAGTGTGGTCAGGGTAAAAAACCTTCCGCGTTTACTTGGCCACGGTAGGAAAACCTTTTCCTCACTATCTTACTTCTGCCCTTCCTGGCATGTCCGGATTTTCATTATGAAAATTCTCCACAACTTCCTCCGCATTTTCCATACCGGTGGCAGGTTCCCATGTGTTCTCATCTTCCGAACACCCTTGCCATTTAACGAAGTACCACAGTTCCCGCTTCTCTTGATAGCGGCCGCGTACTCGTTTCCTGTAAGAACGAATCTCGCTTTTTACGATTTTTTCAACCTCCCATTCCAGATCACCGTCAATGTCCTCTGGCTCTCTAGGGGGTTGTTGGCGATTGTCATGAACTGACTCACGATAGGGTTCCAATAGTGCAACATAGAATACGGGATGAATGTTCCATCCATCGGATATGTTGAGCTTAAATGCTCTGGGTCCGTGTCTTTCCATAATTTGGAAGGGACCGTATAGCTGCGGACTTAGCTTCTTGGATTTCCGTCGGGTGCGGATGTTTTTGGCGTTTAACATTACTTTGTCCCCGATCTTGAAGTCCGGCTGTTGGCGAGCTTTCCGGTCATAATATTTCGACATCCCTTCTCATGTCTTTTCTAGTGACCCTCTTGCTTGTTCATGTATTGTCTTAATCCAGTTTGCATAAAGTGTTGCTCCTGGATTTTGAGCTTCACGCTCCTTCATCCACTCTGTCTATGGGTGGAATCCGTAGTTCGCATAGAATGGTGACATCAGGTGAGCATTGGTTGCGGAGTTGTTATAGGCATGTTCAGCTAGCGGCAGTAGCTGATACCAGTCATCCTGATCGCAATTGACAAAACTTCGAAGTTAACCTTCTAGCACTTGGTTGGTACGTTCGGTTTGTCCGTCAGTCTGGGGGTGGTATGCCGTTGACATTCTTCGCTTAATTTCCAGCGCCTTGCAAAGGGATTCCCAAAATTCTCCTCCAAACTTTGAGTCCATGTCCGAGACAATTTCGGTTGGCAGGCCGTGCAGCCTCCATACTTCTTTCAGGAATGCGTTTGTGACATCCTTGGCCGTAGCCGAGGTCTGAAGTCCGATGAAATGTGCCATCTTTGTGAATCGATCGCCCACTACCATTATCTGAGTGCATCCTTGCGACTCTGGTAGTTAGGTAATCAAGTCCACTGAGATGGATGCCCATGCCACGTATGGTATTTGCAATGGTTGCAGTAATCCGTACTTAGCGTGTCTAGGCAATTTGTTATGTTGGCATTCATCGCAGGATCGTACATAGTCGTTGACCTATGCCGCAAGTCCTTTCCAGTAGAAGTCTCGCATGATTATTTCCAAAGTTTTTTCTTGACCGAAATGTTCTGCAACCTTTGCATCGTGACATCCTTCTGCAATCTTGGTATATAGAGCCTGACTATTTAGTACAAATAGTCGTTGCTTATAATATAGTAGATTGTCGGTTAAGGTCCAGTCTTTGGGAAAATCCTTTCCTTCGTCTCGTAACCTAATAAGTTCTTCCCTCCGTTGCCTCCATGCTGCGTCTGTCCTGATAGCTGCCTGTATCTCGCTTAGGAATTCAGGATTGAACTGCTTCATACCCTTTTGCAGGATAATAGCATTTGATATTAGAACCTTTTCGGGTACTTCTGAAATATCGTACCAATGTTCGTTGTCTTTAGCCAATGCCTGTAGGTAGCTGATGCTAGGTTCCTGTTCTTTGGCGATCAAGGATCTTGTCGCTATATCGGTGCTTCCGAATCCCGCGGTTCCTCGCTCTGTTTCTTCCAAGTCGTCGACTTCCATCATGTCCGAGGTGTTGACCTTTTCTACTACCAATTGAGCTATACGATCGTCCATTTTTATTTGGCAGTCCACATCTTTGTGGTTGAAAAGTACGACTTTGGTTCACCAGTGTAATCAGCATCGATTACTCCTGCGCCGGTAGAGATTCCGCTTCGGACCGCTAATCCACTTCTTGGGGCAACTCTTCCGTAAGTTCCTTCGGGTAGCCCCACAGCTATACCTCTCCTTGTTAATGCTTGTCCATATTTCGGGACAATGTCATCTTCTATGGTATACAGATCATGTCCTGCCGCCATTCATGAGCCCTTTGTTGGCAAGTATGCCTTTTTGCTCAATCTCTTGACCCTAATTACGGGTTTCTTTCCACCTCTTCGTAGTTCCAAATCCAAATCTTTATCTCCATCCCAGTCTTCTCCTTCATCGCCTACCCTCGCTACTAGCGATACTAAGAAATTTTCTTCCTTCAAAATTTTCTTTTTTCGATGCGTAGCTCTCTCCTCAGTACGGTACTCCGGCCGTCTGCTTAATGCGTCAGGCTTTTCGCCCTTCATGCCTGGTCGGTATACAATACGGAAATTGTATTCTACCAGCTTCTGAGCCCATCGGATCTGACGGCCACTCCAGACTTTTGAGGTGAAGAAGTAGTGTAGGTTCTGATGGTCGGTAAAGACTGTGATCGGTTTCTCCGTTCCGATCAAGTAGTGTCTCCATTCTTTAAAAGCTTCTAGGATCGCAAGGAGTTCTTTATCATGAATCTCATAATTGCGCTCCGCTGAGTTTAATTTTCTGGAATGGAAGGCTACTGGATGCAATCTTTTCTCAAAGTATTGAGAAAGGACGCAGCCGAGTGCAAAATCGCTAGCGTCCGTTTCTACCACTGTCTCTCTTTCTGGGAAAAGGTGGTGGAGTATGGGGGCTGTGGTGAATTGGTGCTTTAGCTCTTCGAAAGCAGTGTCCTGTTCAATTCCCCATTTAAAATTCTTCGGATTTCCTTGTAATGTCTCGGTTATTGGCTTGCAAATAGCCGAGAAGTTTTTTATAAATCGTCGGTAGAAGTTAGTAAACCCCATAAAGACTTGTACTTCACTAACCGAATTAGGTGCTTTCCAGACCATTATGGATTCCACCTTTCGGGTGCTCATAGACACCCCATCGACAACAACAATATAGCCGAGGAATTCAACCTCTGTGGTATGGAAAGTCGATTTTTTTAGCGATACTGCTAACTGAAAGTCTGATAGACTTTGTAAAACTTTCTTAACAGCTTCGATATGTTCCTTTTCATCCTTGGAGTAGATGAGAATATCATCAAGGTAACACACGACTCCGACGTCCAAGTATTCCTGTAAAACTTGGTTCATCATATCTTGGAAGGTTGCCAGAGCGTTGACCAATCCAAAAGGCATAACCTTATATTCGTAGTGTCCGTGTCTCGTACGGAACGGAGTCTTCCATTCATCTCCTTCTTTTATCCTAATCAGGTGGTAGCCGTCCTTAAGGTCTAACTTGGTGAAGATCATAGCGCAGGATACTCTATCTCTGAGTTCAGACATTAGTGGAAGGGGATGTTTGTTGAGGATAGTAATCTTATTTAGATTTCGATAATCCACAACTAGACGTAGTCTACCATCTGGTTTTGGTACGAATAATATGGGTCCGCCTGCTGGTGATTGGCTCCGTGTGATTTTCCCTTCTTTGATCATCGTTTCCAAGTATTCTCGTAAAGCCTTGAGCTGTTTTTCGGACAACGGGTATATCGGCCCCCAGGGGGGGGTTGATCCTAGAATCAGTTTGATTTCATGATTGAATGTCCGTCTTGGAGCTAATTTCTTTTGCCATCTGGGCTTCAAACAAATGTTTGTAACTCCGGTATTCTTTCGGTAATGCTTTGAGTTCCACCGTATTCTCGATGGCTCCAATTCTTCCGATGCGGCAGGCACTAGGATCCCAAGCGACGGATTCCTCATATTCGAACATATCTGCTATTCCTTCATATTCTTCCACACAGTTTTCGCAACATTTTGCGGAGAAGGTCCAATTTTCTGCATCTTCTATGTGAGACACTGTGTGTTCACGATGCCACCAACCAAAAGGAATTATCATTCCATAGTGACCTGCCTTAGCCACTTCACACGACACTTCAGAGATGTGTCGGTTTTTTCCTATTTCCAATTTAATGGGGAGAGTGTAACACTTTCCTCCAGAGGCGGATGACGATCCGTCAAAGCCTAAGATATCCACTGCATTGTCGCGTTCTATAGAGGCAACGCGAAGGTCTTCAACTAGGTCCTTGTTGATAAGGAATACGTTAGATCCTGAATCTAACAAGACTTTAACTTGGTATCGCTTATCGTGTATATGGAGGCAAGCGATCCCCTCCGGGCAGTTGTATCATTTTGGTTTTGGAGCGTCTAACTCTCTGCGCTTAGTGCCGATAAGACTTTCTTAGTTCTTTCGTTTAGGCATCATTGGTGTTGGGTGTAGATAACAAGATGTTTGTTACTACGCCCGCGTAGTTTCGACCATTGAGGTCTCCTCAGACAAACTAGTAACTTTTTAGCTCTAACAATCTGGGTCTACATACTAAAGCGGCGTTTCACCGATACGC
>JACCEG010000185.1:64307-124304 GCA_014065205.1 Tuber brumale
ACTTCCCAGATGTCGCCAAAGGTCCCCTCTCATATATCCTGCGAACAGCATGCGGTCGGACGGACGGCGGCGACGTATATGGTGTTATGAAGTGGGCTTCATTGATGTGACATTTTAGTTATGGGACGCAACTCTCGAAATCTCGCTAATGACGTGCGGGCCCCATAAGGGGGCCGGAGGGGGGTGTTGGCACTCCGGTAAATTGAGGGTCTGTGCGCAGTTACCCTACCGTGGGTCTGTGCACATGTCTCGGATTTCCATATGCCTAACCACTTCTTAGGCTACCGGAAGCCTTATTCTCATAACATATAAGACTCCTAAATGGTAGCCTTGAAACTAAACATAAAATATATAGAGTATCAAATGATACTTGAAACCAACATAAAACATATAGAGTATCAAACCGATACTCGAAATCAAACATAAAACATATAGAGTATCAAACCCTATACTATCAGGCTAGAGGCATACCTCATTTCCTGAAACTAATTTAAAATACAAACAGTATCAACTGATACCTGAAAATCCTAAACCAGTAACCAGTACTGGTTACAGCCCGACGATTACCTGCAGGGCTTGGCCATCACCTACAGGGCCCAACCATTACCTACAGGGCCCAACCGTCACCTGCTGTCACTGGCAGAAACCCGAAACATCCCACATCTTTAGAAACCTGTAGGGCCTGTCCATCCATCACGGGCAGTAGTCTGGACAGACGCCAAGATGCCCGTCCGCCCCGGGCAGCTTCTCACGCACTGCTATCCATCCCGACCACGCTTGAAGATGGATGGACTGGACGCTTGGGTTCACTGCTATCTTGTACAGTAGTTACTGCATTCTATCTTTCTTTCCAGTACTCTATACATTGAGTATCAGAAATGTACTCTTTGCAGCTTTTAACTGCCCTGCAACTAACAAACATCTTCTTCACATATTTTAAAAGTAGCCTATCCCCTCCTTCTGGCCATATACTTTACTCCTCAAGTACTCTTCTTATTCTCTTTTGGCTTGTATCGTCTATCTCCTCCTCATTAATATAAAACTCGTACATGCTTCACCTGTATTAACTTCTCTCCTCAAAACACCCATCCCATAGTCAATTCTGCTTTCCTCCTAGCCCCAGACTCATGTTATAGGCAAGTAAGGCATCTTGGGCCAAGGTTCTATGATTGGAGGAATTGTCAAAAAGAAGTAAAAATCGATATCTGGGGTAGACTGCCTGTGCAATTGGTATAGCTATTTCAGTTACTTGCTTAACCAGATGTTCACCTTTTCAGTAGTCATTTGCTCTTCCATATTCGAATAGGATAGTCCTTTGTATCAGTAGACCAAGAGCTTATCACTCTTGATAGAAAATGCCATTCAATGATAGCCTCTGCCAATGTAGCAAAAACTCAGATACCAGAATCCCCTATTTATGGCATTTTGATTGGATTATTTGTGTGCCTTACTTGACCCATACTTGCCTCTGTGAACCATTTGATGAAAATGTAGATTCATTGTACATAATTAGGATAATTAGTCATATCAAGCCTCCTACCTCATATCCTATGGGACTGAGATTAGTTTTCTCCTATATACTCCCATTGCCATCAAACCCTATGACAAAGAGCCACAAGCCTTTCAATGTATTCACAAATAGCCCTCAGTAAGCTACCACATCTTCCTGCTCATATTCATTAATGTATACACCTTTTTGGACATCAGTATAGTTGTAGGCATTTTGTCTTAACCATCTCCCTATTGTTTATACCATTACAGGTTTCCTTTTTCTTGTTCCACTAGTACTCATCCTTTAACTGATACTGGTTATTTGGTTACTGATATAAGGATTTAAGGCATATAAATTGAGAAGGCTTATGAGGCTAGGCTTCTTAGACTGAGGAGATTTTTTTGTTATATTTTATGTTTGATTTCAGGTATCAATTGATGCCTAAGTTATTTCGTTTTGTTTAGAATACAGGATAGCCAGAAAAGATATATTTAATGACTGCCATCCTCCCAGAACTTCAAGAAGCAGACTTTAACAGATACAGTTCCGAATACACATGATTGAGCAGTTACTTCATTTCAGTTCGCACATTACATAGCGAACAAGTCTTGGACTTAATGAGCTAGCTATATGGTACTATACGTCTGTTGCACAACACTATCATGATCTCTGGTAGCTATACTGATATTCCACTTCTTTGCTATCCGAGTATAGCTATCGATAATACTTTTTACAAGGCGCTTTCACCTGATGCGCTCAGCATACTTAGGGGAATGAGTTACACAGTAGCTGTATAGAGTGAGGCAGTCTTATGTAGAAGTTCTTGATATTTCAATTTCCAGTTTGTAAACTGAAGCACTTGATAATTTACTTTCTGATTTTAATTGCTTTTAGGAAGTCTTTTTTTCTACTTTAGTACTCACCGTATATTAACATCCCCTTATTTGATGCCTCTGATAGTAGTATCATATTATTATTCCTAACTTTAGTTGTTGAATTCTGATTAATCATACTTCTTTTTAGCATGGTCACTTGTATTTCTTTTAAGACTATTGACTATTTCTCTTTCACTGATTTTCCCATATCCTCCCAATTTTTCTCTATATTTACTTCATTCTACTCCTGCTCTAATATTCTTTTCTCCTCTTTCTCCTTCTCTATTTTGACACTTTGCCATAAGGTGCTTCTCAATGACTCTTTAGGTCTGCTTGAAGTACTTCCAATGATAGCATAATTCTCATATGATATTGCTATCTCCTTATTGCATTTCAAACAAGAACCATCCTTAATTTGAAGTAGACTCTGTGGCTTATATGTTTCCACTTAGCTGATATCTGATTCTGGACTTATTGATTCTGATATATCATTAGTCCTTTTCAGGCATCTTCCTTCTGGCCCAATGCTTCACATATGATTTCATTTATTGCTCATTCATAGTACATTGATATTGATAATATATTGAATTTGAAATAGTTTGGAAATGTTATTGTATATTCAAGTTCAATCTCTCACACTATGTTCATCAACTATCACTTTGTCTTGGTAATCTGCAGTATTTCTTATCATGGTACTAAGTAGATTCTATCACTTGTTTCACTCTCACTTTTCGCTTTTTAATCTTTAACACTTTTGGTGACAGCCTTTTATTTTTTAAAAAAAACAACTACTACTTTGTTCTCCATGGAATTAGCTTCAGCCTAGCGGTATTTCTTTTGCAAAATTTCTTGTTGTGGGTAACTAGTTAGGATTCGCATTAGGCCTCTTTGGAGGACACATTTTTGGTTCAGTTGTACTATAACTGCGATACAGCCATGTCTGAAAGACACCGAGATGAGTGATGATTAATGAAAGTCATAAAAAATAGGGACTGCAGGGTGAGCTAGATGGCAGGATAGTTTCCGTATACAGTTGCACCCTGCTATAGCGAACTGCTTGTAAGAGAAACTCTGCTATTACGAATGAACCCTCTAGGAATTCACACCCCTGCTCCCATACAAATTCTCCCCGCTATAAGGAATTATTTCCAAAACCATGCTATAACAAACAAAAAACTCCGGGTTTTTCGCCTTCGTTATAGCAGGTGCGACTGTATCTCGCAGTTACCTCCGGTCTCACTATAGTTTTCCTGCTTATCCAGTGTATTTAATTCTCCAGAAGGCTACACATGTTCTCTGAAGAAATTACAGTATGCTCTATCAGCTATGTGGGCTTATTCTATACGTGTTGTATCTCTATTTCCTGTTAATTGCCCCTGAGTCCTAGTACGCAAACTCTCTACCATTCCTCATAGCTTTGTCAACCTCAGGCGCAATATCTGTGAATGACAATGATAAAGCAGAACGATCATCCACATTTCAGTATTGAGTAACTGGCATGTCCAGCACTAGACTGCTTGTTTATTCTATCCTATTAGATGCATCAAGACTGACAAATAACCTTCAAGCAGCAGAACGACAAGTAGCATCATTAGTGCTTGGTGATCCTGCTCCTTTTCACTCTCCTCCACCTAAAGCCGACATCCCAAGTACTCTGGAGCTGAAGAAAAGCAGCCAGTACCGCACACACAGGAGCAGTATAGTTATCCTCGTGAAGAGTAATGACAACGTCATTGCCCTGTGAGTACTTGGATGCTGCATTATAGGAAAGGGTAATAGCGGGAGTCACATCGCCAAGGGTAAGTTGACCAGCAACCACTTCATGATGAAGCAATTCCTGAAATTCTGGTATTTTAGCAAGCTCGTGAAGCCTGACCAGAACACTCGGTGGGCAATCAGGTCGGAACCTCCCCAAAAGTTGCGCATGATAGACAAGCCTGTCTGTGGGTAAAGGTTAATAACTACTGCGGGAATAGTATTAGATATTAATTACCTAGGCAGCCACAGAGATTAAAGTTCTCCACAAACATCAAATATGCATCCTTCTCATACAAAGCCGTGCCCTGTATTCTCATTAGAAAACATTCCAGAAAGGATGGTAAGAATATTACTATAAGGCGTTCAACTTCGCAAGATTTCTTCACAGTCTGCTGGTATTGCTGCTGCCACCGCTGCTTCCACTCCTGGCGAGACTGCAGAAGCCTGTGATAAAAGTCCTCTTTCAGCTCTTTTTCTCGCTTCTCAAGGCGTTGATACCACCTCTCATCCATTTCTTCCAGCATTTGTAGCGATAAAGGGCATAGCATCATCACAGGGTGAGGGCTTGGACCACCAATAGTGGAACCATCACGCATCATAGCCCGTGCATCTAGGTTGCCATTCAGTGGTGTCTTCCCAGAACTGGACATAGCATGTGGATACTGGTCAATCGTGGGAGGGTCATTCATGATTGCAAAACTTAGAACTCGGAGGAGGAGTGATTGTATTGCCAGGAGGTGGAGTCGATGTGGGGTTTTCCAGGAAAATTGAGGTAGGAGATGGGGGCGTTATGTGGAAAACGCTGTCACGCATCTCCGGATGACGCATGCAGGCTAGGGCAAGGGTTTCCAAGATAGTCAATCTACGCCTCCGACAACCGTGGTGAGAAACTCGGTGGTCTGTGGGCGGGAAGCACCTTTACAAATGCCAACCTCTATTCCATGGTGGAGATTTTGTGTTTCTTCATTGAGACTTTTGATATGCACGACCAGGGCGGGCAGTTGGTGGTGGCAAGGGATGGGGGGCAACTTCAGGCAGGAAATTACTATATTGTCACCAGTGGTGGGTGCTTCTGATCTTCCGGCACTGGCCTCTTGCGACCCTGAATAGATTCCATCACTATTAATGACGATGTCCCACCGATTCGTTTGCTTACTTTGGAGAGCGGGCCCCGTGTTGAGGCATTCCGTATTGCCGTGCGAGCACGAGATGGAGGTTGTGTTATAAGCGGATTCGAAGCCAGTGATCCCAAGCGGCCAGTCCGTCCGGCTTTGAGTACGACCGGACTGACCCAGGCTTTTTCACGGACGACCGGGCGGGACTGTGGGAAAGCGGCTTTCCCAAACCAAAGCCGGGCCTGGCCTGGGTCACCTGCAGGCCGTTGTTTCAAGTGATCACTTGTGTTTCATTACTAAGAAATATTTTATTATTCAACAGGATTAATTTTTTATAAAATCACGGGGTTAATATATATTCCAGAGGTGATTAGAAAGTTGTGTGAAGGATGGTCTAGAGTATCTTGAGGTCGAATGGAAAGCCTGCGGGCCGTCAATAGATATCTTCGGATTGCCTGGGCATCTGGCGGCTTTGACCTGGGTTGCGCCAAGACTCGACCTGGCGGTTGCCTGGGCGCCGCCGGGCTTTGGTTGCCGCTCAGAATTTCGACCGGACTGACCCAGGCTTTTCAAAACAAAGGCCGGACTGACCGGACTGCCGATCCGCAGTCCTGCCCACAGTTCGGAGTGGCCGCTTGGGATCACTGTTCGAAGCACCGCTAGCTCATTGGGCAGCTGGAGATGCTTCGACGCCTGTCATATCTTTCCTTTGGCATATGAGCAGCAGTGGAAACAGTTCAACTACGGTCGTTGGATCACCGTTCCGCCCGCCAACGGGTCCGACGGAACCATCAATTCCGTCCAGAATGGAATTCTACTCGGGTCTCACATGCACAGATTGTTTGATTGCTATGACATTTCGATTAACCCGAATGTGAGGATGGCTAGACCTTCAAGTCTCCGAAGCTAATAAATACGTAGGATAACTACAAGATTGTTTGTTTCTCACCTAGTTCGGATCCCTATAACGTCGCTGGTCGGTCTCTTGATCGGATGTTCCTCGATAATCCGCTCCGACCCCCCGATCAGCTTCTACGCTGGCACTTTCGCCAGGCGGTACTCATAAACATGAAAGGGGCAGGGGGACATCCTTCCGGCGACAATTTCGCCCCTGACCCAGACGTGGTGGGTGGGGTTGTGAGTGGTGAAAGGGCTGGGGCGGGGGTCGGGAGTGGGATGTTTGGCGGCTTTGGTACGGCGGGTCGTGTTTGAAAATAATTATGACAGTAGAAATTAAGACCTTTCTAACCATTTTTTCTCCTCCTCTAGAAGGAAGTGCACGCTACTGCGTCAGGAACATACTGTATACCGTAGAACCTGGCAAAAGCCCGAATGGGGCTAAGGTCTCGCTGAATGGGGGCGGTGGTAAAAACTGCTAAGCGAGTATAAATCTTTAAGTTTATATTCACAGCGAGTGATATTACATGAAGCGTAATCTCGCCCTCTTGACTTGATTCAAGAACCTTCTTTTTCTCACTGATGGCGGTAGAAGTGGTTTGCTTTCACAACCGTGATACCTAAATCCGCAATTTAGGGTTTACTAGCATCTACCTCATTCAATGCTATTGCGCCCTTAAATAGGTAGTCAGACCGTAGTCTAAATAAAGATGATGGGGGATCAGCGGTCACGATGGAAATCTGGCCGTTAGGGTAGGGGTGTGAATACCCGGATCAAAAAAGATGCTCGAAGGCCGCCGAGTCTCACAGCCGTAGTGCACTCGACTTACCTTTGCATTATCTGTACTCATAGAGTACCAGTGCTACTATGATAGTAGTGTTTTTTTGGGCGGACTGGGGCACTAAAATCTGTTACTAGCACGCTGAAGCAGTTTTGGAGTAATTTGAGAGGAGGGGATATTTAAGCTAGCCCCGAGAGCCGGCTCTTTCGAACGGTAAAAAGGGGTAAACCTTTAGAATACAATGCGCTTCGCAGTTAACCCTTTCGGATACTGTCGACCGGGAAATCTATGGTATGATACCATCGAAAGCGTAAAAATGTGCCCACGTTGTGACGACCTAAAAATGTCTATAATAATACAAAGAAATTGAAGGGGGGGGGGGAATCACAAAACAATACCGGGAATTCCTTGAGGCTTGCTAGTGACTTTTCCAAAATTTCCCTACATGTATCTAAGATGAACTGAGCTGTAGCGTGATCAGTTATTTTCTAGAGATTCTCGGCACAACAAACTATAATACCCCAAAAATACCGGCATAATACTGCTTTTAAGTGAGAGCAGACCAAGACACAGAAATTCTTTCTTGGTATTTATTTTATACAGTATCTATGTTTTTTTTTGCAATTCTATGTTGGGCGGGAAAGAAAGCTGACACTTTGCGGGGGTTTCACCATTTTGATGGTATCCGAGAGCGGCAACCGCCAAGCACATGGTGACAGATCTCAGATTTCTGCTTATATAAGCCAGGATTTCCCGGTTGTTACCTTTCTTTGTTCCCTCCTTGCATCCCACCAGATCCTAACCCTCGTGCCGACGCAAACACTTCCTACTTCACCCCAGGTGTAAACACCCCTTCCCTTTCCGTTAGAGCATGACCCCCCCCCCAATTCCCAGTCAGAGCGGCAACATTGACATACCAATAAGCAATCAAACATGCCGACTATAGATCGCTCCGGATGGCGTAATACTTTCATCTACACTTCCGACAACCGTGGTACTATAATCGGAGGTCTCTGGACCGCAGAAGGTATTACCAACGCCAATTTCTATTCCGTGATCGGGATTTTCTGTTCGTTTAGCGATACTTTCGATCTTCACAATGGGAGTGAACGATTGATTGAGAGGGATTCGCAACAGCTTCAGCCAGGCAATTACTATATTGTCACTGATGGTGGGTTTTTTCTGAGCTTCGATCATTGGCCACCGCTCGCTCAGGACAGGTTCCATCACTATCACCGACGAAGTCCCGCTAACCCGCACGAAGTCAGTGACGTCCGGAACCCGTGTTGAATCATTCCGCGATGCTGTGCGCGATCGAGACCGGGGATGCGTAATAACCGGCACGAGGGCACCGTTAGCTCATTTTGGCAACTGGAGATGCTTCGAAGACAGTCATATTTTTCCTTTTGCATACGAACAGCACTGGAATCAGTGCAACTACGGTCGTTGGACCACCGTTCCGCCCGCAAATGAGTCCGACGGATCCATCAACTCACTACAGAATGGGATTTTGCTCCGGAGCGATATGCGTGATTGTTTTGACAATTATGATTTGACCATCAATCCTGATGTATGAATAGCTAGACCTTCAACTCTTCACGGCTAACAATTGTGTAGGATAACTACAAGATTGTATGCTTTGCACCTCTTCCATTTGCCGACAACATCGCTGGTCGGCCTCTGAATCAGACGTTCCTGGATAATCCTCTTCGACCTGTTGACAAGCTGCTACGCTGGCACTTTCGCCAGGCAGTGCTCGTTAATATGAAGGGTCAAGGTGAGCCTTGTTTCGAGACTGATTTCCCACCTGGTTCAGATATCATGGGCGGGATCATGAGCGGTCCAAAATGTCAAGAGAGAATGGAGTTTGAGCTGTTTAGCCGTTTCAATGCAAAGAGGGATCCTGAGGCACTGGTAGGCTGCCAAACGGTGTGTACCTAGGACATGACCACGTCTTACGCAACAATCTTTAGCACCAATCATTGTTCACTCGTAAATTTCTTCAAAAAATCCTGCGAGCTTTGGGGTTTGATGTTACACGATGCCGGAAATTGGTACCCTTCTAAATAGGTAATTACAGTTGTCCCGTTCAACCGCGATCGATCGTAGATGGAGTGTTGTTTTGAGCCTTCGAAACAGAGCGACACTCATTAAAAGGTGATTCATAAGTTAAGGTCCTTTATTGTGAAACCCTAGCAAACTTCCTCAACCAATACTGTGATTTAAGGGTTGTTTAGCAGGCCAGCGTTTTTAAGGCGATACAGTGCAAAAGGCAGTTTATAGGGTGAACAGTGTTTGGCAACACGATATTTGAAAGGCAGAATTTGCAAACCTTATAAAATGCAATCTGAAAACATAGTAATTTAAGGCTTAAAATTTTTATAAAAGGGTTGTGACTGTGCGATCATGTACTGTACAGTATGTTACTTGGAGGGACAGTAAGGGCCCGATAACTAGTTCTGCACATTATATGGTTCCGGAAGGCTAGACTCGATCCCAATTTTTAGACAAAAAGTGTGACAATATTGTTGTAATGCCAAGCGTAACACCCACAAAGCACCATTACCCTTATACCTAAAATATCAAACTCTAGCTTGTAGATATACAAATTGCAACCATTCGAATAATATAAGAGATCTGCATAAGATGATGAATGCCAGTTAGACCATTGACATAATAGATTGAAAGACAACCGGAGTATGCTATTTTTTCTATCATATCAGAAGACTGCAGGGCCTGAGCGTCAACCCCCAAGACGGCCGTATTTACGAGAGATGGACGCCGTGCCCTGCCGTCCTTATTCACCCTGCCTGGAACGCCCGGGGCGCTTGGGAACACTGGAAAAGATGATATCGCCCTCCAAGGTACCTTGGACGGGCGGACGGACGAAAACTTTATCGAACTCAAGTGTCAAAGAACCAGTGGCGGAAGCAGGCGGCAAGATATCGAGTCCGGCAGTTCGCTCAGGTGTCATCACAAAATCATCGAGACTGGCTCAATACCCAAGCCATTTCCCATTTTTCGATATGTATGATTTGGTTCGGTATCTTGATTGCGAAGAGGAGAACGATATTGACATCTCCCGTGGAGCTTTTTAGCCAGCAGTGAGTGTCCGTCTTCAACTGGTTAAGTCCCTCGGAAGCGCCACACTTAATCACCACATATGGCCAATGGGCCTTGCCGGGGCGGAGCGACAAGGGTTTGAAGGCCGAATCTGCTTCTTTACTATGATACTTTCAATGCCCTGATATCTCGTGCCACGCATATCTGTAAGATCCCCACTGAGTCCCATCGGATATGTCCAGTGTTCCCAACCGTCCCGAGCGCCCTACAGGGCCCTGGCGGGCTTGCAGTCCCGGGCGTCCAGGGCAGGGTGGGTAAGGACGGCAGGGTATGGCGTCCGTCTTTCATAAAGACCGCCGTCCTAGCGGTTGACGCCCGGGCCCGGGAGTCTTAATACAAATGGCATCTTCCGGCCGTCCTCTGCAGGGCCCGGGCGTCATCTGCAGGGCCCGGCCGTCATCTGCAGGGCCCGGCTGTCATCTGCAGGGCCCGGCCGTCATCTACAGGGCCCGGCCATCATCGGCAGTCTCCTGCAGGAATCTGACGGATTCCTCATCTTGAGACACCTGTAGGGCCCGCCCGTCCGTCCCGGGTAGTGGCCTGGACGGACGCCAAGATGCCGGCCCGTCCCGGGCATCCTTCCATGCACCGCCATCCGTCCCGCCCGGACCGAAAGACGGACGGACTGGACGATTGGGAATGTTGGCCGTCATACCGGAGCATCTGCCACTGCTCCCCAGTGGTAGCGAAACCATACACCAAGCCCCCACCATTCCTATCTCCCATATCTTTCATTGCCAACAGACACTGCCTCTTCCCCTCTCCAAGAGAGGACTTCTTTGCCTCCACCAAAAAGACAAACTTCCGGTTCCCCACCCCGATCATGTCCACCATAGCAAATTCCTCATAGCCACCAGTCTTCGAGTCCACAGCGATACTCTCTTTCTCCCTCTGTAGGCGAAGGTCGCGTCCTGTCTTGCTTTTAAAAGCTATTACTATTGGCATGATTATAGCAAGAACCAAGTCGTTGAACATAAAGCCTAGTCTCTTCTCGGCCTCTTCCATGGTGACCTTCGGATATGCCGTCTTATACTTCCAATTGGTTGTTCGGTACTTCTGCTGAATGATGTCGTCTGGTTAGAACAGTTTCCAGGCTATTAAAACTTCAAGCTCACTAGAGTTCTGCCCATTGCCCTAGATGCGTAGTGGACTTGGGGGTAGTAGCGGTAAATTGCCGCGGACGTGAGTGCTAGCCTAGTGACAAGTCTGAACATGGTCGGCTAGTGTTTACCTCTCGTGAATTGAGTAAGTCAGTCTTCAGTAAATAATATGACATTAAACGGACTCACCTTGTTGGTAGTGTGCACTTGTGGTGGTCTGTTTGATTTCTCGTTCTTAAATGGTGGGTCGAATAAGGTTTGCTACTTCTACCCTACTTATACTTGGGGTGTGATTAGTAATCTGGACACCATACACAGAATTCCGGGAATATTTAGAGTGAAGCAACGTCGCAATACACCCAATTTTTATCAATATGTGTTCTATCCCCCGGAGAAGGTAGAATGATGGCTTACAGTTCATGTTTCGGGTCCGACCCTGCCTGGGTGTATCATTCCAATACGCCGTAGGGGATGGGGTAGTGGCTGCGGGAGGTTTCCTAGTAGGCTATCTTCGGAAACGGATTATCATCGCTAGCAATGGCTAACTCTTGAATACCCTCCTCGCCAGTGATCGGAAACGGTATCCAAGATGGAAAATCAGCAATGGAAACGTGCTTGTTTGTATGCATACCCCGGTAAGGTTAGGGGTTGTGTCTGGCAACTCTATTCACGCTCGGGGTGAACTCTCACACACAAACTCACAGGCAACGGTGGAACTCGCAGGTTATTTTCCTCCCCTCGCCGCCGTCTGGTTAGAGGTTGTGGCAGATTTCCGGTGGGGTCTTGGGACTGCTGGTGTGGTGAGTATCGGCCTCGAGAGGGTGACACGAGTGATCCTTTATGATTGCAACCAGAGGTCCTCATATCTTAGATGGGTTCGGTTGATAATCGCTAATATCGAACTTAACCTCTCACGAATTGGGTGGCGTGGTGAGCAGTGTTTGGAATCGTGTTATCGGAGTGCACTAGACGCTTCACCCTCTCCTCCAAGGCGGCATGGGTCACCTGTAACCATTCATACCAACATCATTCGAGAGAATACAAGCCGCCCAGGAGAACAATGAAAGTGAAATAGCGGTGAATGTCGCACCCCCACGGCGTCATTCGCTCTGGTGCCGTATTGAGGAATCTGCATGGCTGGAGCTCGTGGCTAGGTTTAAGTCAAAGTTGTCGAAATCACACTTTTTTTTGCAATTGCTTTTGTACTCCCCTCTCTTTTCCTGCAGCCCCACCAACTACATATTTCACCCTTTGTGATAATTCCGGGGTGGGACGCTATCGTACCGCGACAGCTCTATTCAGCGAAGCCATCCTCGATCTTCCGGTCCTGTTGTAATTCCTTGAATTCCCACTCCACGGCCTACTATTCATGATGAGTGTGTGCGCTAGCAGGAGCATAAGATGCCTATCTACCCTAAAAGTGCCCGGCCAGTTCTAGACCATCTGGGCCACCCCACCTTCTTTCAACCTTACTCTCGCAATACCGGCACCTCAACCAAGGAAAGACAGAGAACTTTCAAGAGGAAAGAAATAGGTGCCGAACTATCCACTAGGGTCGATGCTGACACCCCCCCAGAAACACTCTCCCGCCGAGACCTTTCTACACCCTTACAAAATTCCCGCACCTCCACTAATTCACCCTAACGGTCGCGCACGTCTTCATATCACCAATAACAAAAAAGAACCCACCGCCAGAACACAGACACGCTCGAACACACTGCAGGAGCTCCGCTGAAGAGGACCGCCGAGGCCTACCGAAGCATATGGCTTGCTCACGTGGCAGCCATGCATCGATTGTCACGCCGGATACCAAGCTGATAAGATGAAAGAGGTCATTCCCGCCGGAAGCGTTCCCTCGTGAGAGGCTAGTGAGAGGCTAGTGCCGGCTTGGTGTAGCTAGATATTTCATTCGTTGGGAGAGCTTGGGGAGGGAGTTTCTCATGGGACTTAGAGTCAGTGTTCCCAAGCGCCCCGGGCGCCCTACAGGGCCCTGGCGGGCTGTAGTCGCGGGCGTCCCGGGCAGGGTGGATAAGGACGGCCGTCTTAGGGGTTGACGCCCGGGCCCTGCAGTCTTCTGATATCATAAAATAAATGACATACTCCGGCCATCAGGTGCAGGGCCCGCCCGTCAACTGCAGTCACGGGTAGGTACCAGGCACATCCCATATCTTGAGACACCCGTAGGGCCCGCCCGTCCGTCCCGGGCATCGGTCTGGACAGACGCCAAGACCCCGGTCCGTCCCGGGCATCGCCTATGCACTGCCGCCCGTCCCGTCCACGCCCGAAGACGGACGGACTGGACGCTTGGGCTCACTGACGGGGACTTGAAAGACGATGTCAAGCTCTTACTCGAGGGCTCTGAAGGGGCGATCAGCAGAGTAATAATAATAAAACTTCAACCACTGAGGGATGACGATACAGAAATCAAGAAAGGCTTCGTTGAGATTTGGCATTTCTCAGATGGAAATGCGAAGAAACTGGGAGGCAGGAAGGTAGCATCATGATTACCTGGAGTATTAGTACAGGTTTACTTTGACTCATGATTGTGACAAAGAAATTATATCCCCCACCAAAGAGCCACAAGACCCAGAAATTAGAGTTGGCGTTTGGAGATATTCTCCGCAGTGAGTTTTGGAAGCTCAGAAAGGAAGGCTGGGAGAGGGAGAATACGATTGATCTCTACCTAGACCCTCTCCGGAGGGCTATAGACTATGCAACTACACGCCACCTGATCGCCGAAGGTGTTCTCCCTGAGCCATCACTTCATGGCCCTGATCCTGATCCTGGGAGCGGTGCGGATAACAGCCAATAACTTTGCCGCTAGGGAAGCTATGGGTCCGACGGATCCTGGACCAATTACTCCAAGGGCTTTTTTTGAAGACTGAATCGACATCGGATTTGTCTTTGTGTTTTAGTATTTTTAATCAGAAGATAGTTGATTTTCATGCAATACAAATGATGCTTCACACAGGATGTTTGTACTACTAATTACCGGGGCTTATTTGCTACCAGACTATGCTAGAATCATGTTGGAAGATACCCTATAGGGTCTGGTACTCTGTGAAAGATACGAGAAACAGGGTTGAAGTTTCATCAAGCGGGAAAAGGAAAGCGGGGAATAAGGGATAAGGAAATCGGGTGAGAGGAAAGTGTATGGGAACGAGTGATAGAAGTGATTTTCTTGACTTCCTAGGTGGGATGAACTGCTCTATTAAATGCATAAACTCTCAGGGATGTCGTACTACGACATAATATAGACATTCCTGTGACACAACCTCAAGTTGGATAGTATGGATGATGATATCTAAGTGGGGACCACAAAGGATTCACCTAGGGTTTCGTCTTTTCTGGTACAGTGAAATAGACTACCGGTAGGCGAACTGCATGAACTCGATCGCCAACAACTTGGCGAAGCTAGATTCGCGGACTAACTGTGGGTTTTACTTGTTACACAAGCTTAGGGTGAATACAGGGTCTATGAGAACAATTATGACCGCACGACCCGATTTCCGCAGCTGGGTGGTATGCTTGAGGAGCTCTCCAGAGAGGTTCTGCAGTGAGAGGTGGGGGAGGAGCTCCACCATTTTCCACCCCCAAAGGTGCCTGTGGAGGAGGCCGCCACCTCGCATATAGTGAACTCGACGTAAACAACTCGCGGCGGTCCACACTTTCAATTTTCGCGGAATAAGTGCGAGCTGACTATTCCCTTGAACTCGACTAACCTTTCAAGGTCTAGTATCGATGCCGCCGTGTTTTTTATTGCGGTGATGCCGGCGCTGTACATGAAGTGCTAGAGTTCGTTGACCGAGCTGCGGAAATGAGTGGGCGGCGGTTGGGTGCTCGGCCGGGAGAGGGGTAGATTGCGGGCAGTTGTCGTCCAGGCCCTTGGGAGATACTAAAGACTTTGCGGTGGACAGATCCAGAGTCTTTTCGCAGATCTTGGCATACATACGCCAAGACCTGTTGCATCCAGACCTTGATTTGACTTCTGGACAACTTGAAGAGCAAATTCAAAGAATTTGACCTCTACGGTACATTCCGATCTCACGAAGTTCTACCAATTTAACCGCAATTTCTTCATTGATTTTAATTGTCAAAACCTCTGACACATTGGGATGAGTGACCTTGAACTTAGGATGTTTGAATTCGAGTTAGGCCTCCTACAGCTTAGCCTTTATCAGCGTGCCTCTGTACATACAAATGTCTGATGGAAAAGGCAGGAGCAAGAGGGGGGCCAAATTGACTTGGATGAACTTGAACCAGAAGCCTGGAAAACATACTTTAGGTAGTACCCAAAAATGAAATTGCATAATTAATATTCTTAAGAGTAGAAAAAAGTATGATAGATCCAGTTCAGTCATACAAAGCCATTGTCATCCACTTGAGTACAACGATACTCCACTATCCTGAATTTCTATAATCTGCATACATCAATGTCCCATATGAATTTCTGTGAGCTCCAAATTTCTTTCCACAAGGAGCTTATCTATTGTCCAGAAACCCTGGATGGTCAACATTCCCAAGTCTCCAGTCAGTCCACCCTTGGCTTCAAACAGGATAGATACTTGTTCCTGAAACTCTACCCTATACAGACACCCAGTGTTCCTAATCATCTCAGGCAGGAGGGCTGAGGACAGCAGAGGATGGTGTCCGCATTTCATAAAGAGGGCCATCCTGGGGGTTGACGCCCAAGCCCTGGAGTCTTAGTATAAATGGCATCTTCCAGTAATCACCCGCATGGCCTAACCATTACCTACAGGGTTGGGCTGTTACCCATAGGACCTGACTATTACCTGCAGGGCTCAGCCGTCACCTACAGGGCCCAACTATTACCTGCAGTACCTGGCCATTACCTACAGGACCTGACTATTACCTACAGGGCCTGACCATTACCTGCCATTACTGGCAGAAACCTGGCACATCCTATATCTTTAGAAACCTGCAGGGCCTGCCTATCCATCTCAAGCAGTGGTCAGGATGGATGCCAAGATGCCCAACTGTCCTGGGCATTCTTCCATACACTGCCATCAATCCCGTCTGCACCTGAAGATTGATATACTGGACACTTGGGTTCACTGTAGACCCCTGTCCTGTAGTCTACTATAACCTTCACCGAAAATAGTTGACCAGGCCCGATAGATGTCCTACCTGCAAATGGTTCTCCAGAGGAGAATTAGGCTCAGCAGATGATGGCTAGGTATCACGAATATGGCTTAGAGAGGAAAAGGTTTTCACATGACTCATAGTTATGAGTCATAGGTATGTTATGTTTTGCATATGACCTCATTTAGAGGTCATGGGTTTCGCGCATGTGAACACTTTGATCATATGACTTGTTATGATGATATATAATATTTCGCACATGACCTCATTTGGAGGTCATGGGTTTTGCGCATGTGACCACTTTAGTCATATGACTTGTTATAATGATATGTAATGTTTTGCACATGACCTCGTTTAGAGGTCATGGGTTTTGCGCATATGACTACTTTGGTCATATGATTTGTTGGGAAAGGATTTTACATGACTCACAGTTGTGAGTCATATGAGGCGCGTGACTCAAGGAGTAAGTCACAAGGGCATGAAGAGCGACTATATAAGAGGTTACTAGGACTGAGGAGATGAGTTCTTCACACTTTATTCTAACTTATTTTCCTACTTATTACTTTATGCTTTTATGAATATAAACCTTTACGCTCTTTACAATTTACCTACACGAGATGAGAACTCTACTACGAGAGTAGAGTTAAAAGTAGAGTTAAAGATAGAGTACGATAGGTGATAAGGACTAGAGACACGAGAGTCTCTCCTACCTTATTATAGGCATAAGCGTAAGAACTATCGTCACGAGAGAAAGAGAAGAGAAGTATCATCTATCCGTTGCTGAGAACTGATACTGGTTAGTGATCATAATACCAGGTAGCATTCGTTATTGTGCAGGGTAGAGTATGATAGAGCAAATTTTCCCCCTCCAGGACCCTGCTATTACATAGGTATAAGGGGGGTATCATGTCCATCCTCCCTGCTCACCCCATATCCTGGATTCCACTTAGAGCTTTCCCTAGATGGAACGAAGAATAGGGGTGAGGGCCTGTATCTTTTAACACCTCAGAGGCTTCACAAGGAACTCTACAGCCAGGCACTATGAACATCATTCCCCGTTGTCCTTATCCACTCTATCTAGGAAGATTGAGAATACTGTATTTATCAAGAGATTCAGGAAATAGATTAGCTATAGCATTAAAGAAATTCAGAGCTCACAGAAATTCAACTTAAACAGTGTAGTATTTTTGATTATTGAGGTTTGAGATAGCAAAGTATTACTATTTGTTTGTATTCTTTATTTCTAATTCATATTTTATTAGTTATATTCTCTATATATTATTGATTTTTATTAGCTATGAAGAATAATAGTTAACTAGTAAATATTTAGGTTTTCCAAAGAGGAAATTGAAAGATTAGTGAATTGTTTTGGTATTCCAGAATGGGTATCGTGTGATAATAGAATTTATGAGTCTGATGGGGAAGCATTTTGTATGCTACTTGCAAGACTTGCCTGGCCTTACTATTTATCTGACCTATACCTCAAATTTGGTTGGAAACTTGAACATGTATCAAGTATTACGAATACTCTTTTATGATATCTCTTCAACTTTCAGAAGCCTCTCCTTTACTGCAACTCAGGGCGGCTTACCTGCAATCATTTCACATCATCTAGTATTGAATTCCATCAAAAGAATTTGCTATTGGATAGTTGTTAGTGTTTTGTTAACAGTACAATAAACCCAATCGCTTGACCAATATATGGCCAAGAATCTATTTAGAATAGATGGAAATGAGTTCATTACTTGAAATATTGTCCAGGGACAAAATTAACAAGCTCTCAATAGCAATGGCAATGCTCCCCTCCTCACCACTCCACTCTATTAACACTTCCTAAAGAAATTGCTCTACACCTATCAAAACCAAACCAATTTACTTGATTCATTTTTTCAATAAACTATGCCTCCTATTCTTCACAGTCATGCCAAACAGCCTAATCCCTCCAAGCACCTTTCTGAGTTTACAAGGGGATGAAATCTCAGGTTACATGAGCCTCAGATAACAAATCACCAAATTTAACACTACCTTAACATTCCTCTCAGTACTGTCAAATGCACATTTGCAAAGAGAGATCAAGAGGGCAAGGAGAATAAAGGTAGAGGAAGACATCCTCAAACTACCAAGTTGCAGGATGATGCTATGGTAGAGGAAGCTCTCAAAAATCACCATACTAGCTACTCTGCGATTGCTGAAAGAGTGGCTCCTAATATTTCTGCTAAGACAGCAAAAATGTAACTGCCTCTCAGGAGATGCAGTAAACGTAGAGTTAACGGTCTTGGTTCTGTACTGAAGGTGGTAACTAGTAAATCAAAGTCCACAGGCTTTAACCCAGGTTGTTGAATAGACTTCTTACTATATCACGACTACTGAAGTCTCAGAGATATTCGGTGGATCACAAATTAAAGATTCTCGAAGTAAGCTGAAGAAAGTAACTGTTCAACCAAGTATATTGAAAACTCTCTCTGTCAAAGTCTGCTTCTTCCAATGCGAAGAATAGCAGTTCTTAAATACACTTCTTAGGCTACCCGAAGCCTTATTCTCATAACATATAAGACTCCCAAATGGTAGCCTTGAAACCAAACATAAAACATATAGAGTATCAAACCGATACTCGAAACCAAACATAAAACATATAGAGTATCAAATCCTATACCATCAGGCTAGAGGTACATCTTGTTTCTTGAAACAATTTCAAAATATAACTAGTATCAACTAATACCTGAAAATCCTAAACCAGTAACCAATACTGGTTACAGAAGAGAGGACTTGTACAAAAGCATCTTAAGAAGTAGATAGCACAAGGGAGGGTTCATTTAAATGAGGATTTAGCTCAAAAGAGATTGGAATAAGCATTAGCCTATAGGAATTGGACAATGCAGATGTGGAGAAAGAAGGCAATATGGGGGGATGAGGTAGCTGTGGAGAGGGAGGGAGGAAAGAAAAGAAAATTAGTATTTAGATACCCAAAAGAAAAGTGGAATAAAGATTGTGTTGAATCTACTGTTAGGAAAGAAGAGAGAAAGATTAGCCAGATGATGACTGGTTGTTTTTATGGTCAAACTCATGGTTTTTTTTACCTGTTTTTCCTGATCCTACTTGTAACCGCCTCTCAGGAGATGTGGTAAATGTAGGGTTAATGGGCATGATTCTGTACCAAGATGATAACTAGTGGATCAAGGTCTGGAGGTTTTAGCCGAAGTTGTTGAATAGACTTCTTACTATATTATGACTACTGAAGTCTCTGTGATGTTTAGTAGATCTCAAACTAAAGATTCTTGAAGCAAACTGAAGAGAGTAACTGTTCAACCAAGTATATTGAAAACTCTGTCTGCTGAAGTCTGCTTCTTCTAACGTGAAGAATAGCAGTCCTTAAATACACTTCTTAGGCTACTGGGAGCCTTATTCTTATAACATGTAAGACTCCAAAATAGTAGCCTTGAACTCAAACATAAAACATATAAAGTATCAAACCGATATTCAAAACCAAACATGAAACATATAGAGTATCAAACTGATACTCAAAACCAAACATAAAACATATAGAGTATCAAACCCTATACTATCAGGCTAAAGGCACACCTCGTTTCCTAAAACAATTCAAAACACAAACAATATCAACTGATACCTGAAATCCTAAACCAGTAACCAGTACGAGTTACACTACTTCTACTTGGGGTGGAGTGATGTTAGGCGGACACCGATCTCTAGTATAACTGAGGGACGTAGGCCAAAATCTTTGTTCAGAGAATCTGTGGAGGAAGTCTTGTCTCGATAAAATAAAGTAAGGTCAAGATTTATGAGGTAAACGATTTAATCTTGATAAGATCTCTTCTCCCATTGCTTGATAATGTCTGTAAAGCTCGAGAGGCACTTTGATATTTATATCCCGCATCTGAGTATTCACAGACTACTTCTAACCACTATGCTTCTGAAGTACCACTCTGGTTTTAATACGCAAATGTCCAGAATCTTATAAGTGCGAACACCGTCTAACCCTGAAACCTATTACACCCTTTCGCGGACACGAAATAGTATTCCTCCATTGAGATGACTGCGCTATTTGTTATACCAAACAGCTGTCTCTAACTTAGATGTCCACATAGACTATTATATTACTTTAGTCTTGTTGACTATCTTTCCAGTAGTCTCTTCAGTCATGAAGTGATCAGGTTCATGCCGGGCCACCTAGTGCCAATCGCAAGTCTGAGCCTGACATGTCAACGTCTTAAAGGTCTCCGACTTATCTAGGTCTTCCTTTCTGAGCGTGCTTCCCTTTGGTCCGCCGGCCTCCGTAGAGGGGTCCTATTACTAAGACCAACCAAGCTATAGCTAATCTCGGAAGGGTATACATAGATTCGGTATATCCTTAATAGCTCCTGCTACTGAGACAGACTCTTGGAGTCTTTCACCGAAAACGTCCCATCACCTTCGGCCCATAGTTTAGGAAGCCTCAATTTGAAGCCTATTGTCTCAATGCGTCTCTGATGGATTTCTTCCATTCCACTTCTCAGATGTTGCCAAAGGTCCCCTCTCATATATTTTGCGAACAGCATGCGGTCGGACGGACGCCGGCGAAGTATATAGTGTTATGAAGTGGGCTTCATTGATATGACATTTTAGTTATGGGACGCAACTCTCGAAATCTTGCTAATGACGTGTGGGCCCCATAAGGGGGCCGGAGGGGAGTGTTGGCACTCCGGTAAATCGAGGGTCTGTGCGCAGTTACCCTACCATGGGTCTGTGCACATGTCTCGGATTTCCATATGCCTAACAGGTGACTGGAAAGTCAATTATTGATGTTTATGATCAATGACTTTCCAGGAATATAGGACGATATCAAGGAGCATATTGGGGAGGAAGAGGTATTTTTGATCATTGATAATGCTAAGACTCACTTGCCTTTCAGGAGATGGCTCTGGAGGAATGTAATTTCTCTGATGGAAATTCCTCCTTATTCACTAGACCTCAATCCAATTGAAAATGTTTGGTCTCTGGTGAAAGACAAGCTTTATAAGCACTATCCTGAGCTGTTTCTCCTGAACGGTCCTGTCAATGAGGTCAAAAATATTATAGAGAAGGCTATCACTCATTGTTGAGAACTTCTGGACCCAAAGGTTTTTGATACTTTGGCAGGATCAATGGTGGATAAGGTGGAAGCAATTATCAAGTCTGATGGATGGTAAACTAAATATTAATTTCTACTATGTATTCATATTTTTTAATTCTCTTTTGGGTTTTCAAGATAGTGGGTTGGTGGGAGAGTGTGGTTGTCATCACTGAAGATTTTCTGGCTGTTGACAGCTAGTTAATTTTGTCCCCGGACAATATCAAGCAATAATTACACCAGACGGTCTTATTGCTCATTTATATGGGCCAGTTAAAGGGTGCATTCATGATTCTGCAGTTTGAAATGAGAGTAGAATAGGAGAGATATTGGATGTTCATGCTTATGCACCAGATGGATCTCCACTTCAGGTCTATAGAGATCCAGTATATGGCATTAATGAGTATTTAATATCTCCCTTTGGTGGAGCTTTTCTTACGGAGAATCAATGAGAATGGAATCAATCCATGTCAAAAGTAAGAATTGTCATGGAATGGTATTTTAAAGAAGTATTACAACTCTTTTCTGCTTTGGATTTTACTCGTACTTAGCAGTTATTAGTTTTCCCAATTGGCTTATAGTATTTTACTGCTGCCCTTCCTTATAATGCAGATATATGCTTGCATAATCTTTAAATACCTCAATACATTGCTCAGAATAACCACCTGTACTTACCTTTTTCACTTGATGAATTTCTAGCAGAAAATCTACCTATTCTATCAAAACCTCCAAGTTTGGAGGAATATTTTCATTTTGAGAATTCTGAAAATAATTCCTTATATTTCTTTTATTTTATTATCATAATACTAATGGAAATTGTGCCCTATCTTGACACTTAAGTTGTGGCTGTGTGTAACACATTTCTTTCTTTCTCACCAAAACTACCTTATTTTAAATGATTATACACAACCACTCAGCTACTTGGGGAACTCAAAAAAGCCTCTACATTGATGAGAAAAGGAAGGAGAATAATGTAGAGGTTTTTTGGAGTCACCTACTAGTACGTAACTTGGTCTAGTGGTATAATCATTTCAAAATGCCTCAAATTGTGGTTCAGGTTTTGGTCTGCACGAACCATAGTTCTGCAGAGCGACTAATCGTCATTTCGTATCGTTTCGTTTGACGTTTCGCCGCTTCGGCCTTTCGCTGTCACCCACCTAACCATTCCGTTGTCGCCGTTCTCGATTCTGTTTAAAGCAACCAATACTGCCGCCTGTGAACCCGAGCCTTTGGTGAAAAAAGTTGGCAGCTCAAGGGTGGATAATGATAATACAGTAAAACATAAGAGAGGGGTGTTTAGATTTAGAGTTTTAGCTTTGCCTGCTTTTTTGATTGCGGTATGCTAGCTGGTCAGTTACCGGTATTTGTTTTGAGCAATATATATCATATGATTTGCACCCTCGTATGTTAGAGTTACAAAGAATTACTCGTAATTAATCCCTGTTCACCACCAGTCCAATTTTGTTATGAGTATGATACGGCAAAGACTGGAGCGGGGAAAAGTCACTTGTTTTTCAACCTCAAATATGGTGTCTAACCTTTCCATTTTATGTTTAAGGACGGACTCTGATAAATTTTTGGATGGTTTCGTGGTGTAGAACCAATTATACCATGAAACCAGGTGCCCGGTCCTACGCCCATACATAACGTATCTGTTCACACTTACTTGTAAACTACCGCAGTGAGATTTTTATTATGACCTTTCTCCACAATTAAGGTCTAGTGGGGCCCTTCATACTCAGGTAGTGGTACAGGCACCCTGGAGTATGTTTGAGCAGAGTTAATTTAGGTTAACCCTCAAAATAATCCCTGTCTTGTAGGAAAACATATTCCCGCATACCTAGCCGTATCCCTCTTTGCAAAGACCAACTGATCTGAGGCACTTTTCTAAACCTTCCACCCAACAGGAAAATTATCGTGTCACCGGTGGCTGCCCTGGGCTCATATCACAATGTTCTTCTGGGTCTCTTCATAGCTGAATAGCGGTACTGGATTCCAGCTGAACCTTCGCACTTTACACAGTTCTGGATTTCGAGCCAGTTGGATAGCATCGCTCTGGCCAAGCAAAAAAGTTGTCGTAGGAGGCTTTCCATGACTTCAGGTGCGTGAGTAAGGCTTGGTGGGGAGCTAGGGTAACAAAAGCGTGATGGAGGTTGTTGCATCGATATTAGGAAGACCGGTAGGACGCCTCCAAAAATACTGCATTTAATGGAATGCTTGTCGGTTATATGGAGTAACTTTCTTTTACCTATAGCTGAATATCTCCGCATGGAAATATATAAGGGTCTTCCACGGTTTTTCAAACCTCCATAATCACAAAATGTCGGCTGCAGCTAGCAACCACTGGCACAATAATCACAAGTTGTCATTATCGGCAATTTTCAAGTCCTAAGAAGTGTGTCTGGTAGCCAGGAAAATCAATTCAAAAAATGTTATACAAAAAAAAAACCAGGATAACTATCATGAGGAACACATTGGCACTTATATTGTGATATTTAATTTTTTTTACTTTTTTTTTTTTATTCCGAAAAATTGGTGGTTGTAGTGGGTTGCCATTACCTATTCACAATGTTCCAAAATGTGGTCTGATCAGTATTTCACAAACTTTCATTTTGACATCATTATCGCATTTTGATTGTTGAGTTTTGGTGTCAACCAGACGCGCCCTAACCAATCTTCTTTCATATTACTATGATAATCATAGAGTATTATATCCTTCATCATTAAATTTTATACTATGATACATAATAATATGATACTTCACAATCCATTACTGACGGTCTTAGGACTGAGGTTGCACAGCCTGCGTTACATTTTTCTCTGTGCCACATGGTTCACGTTCTTCCATTGTTGAACCATAGAATGGGGCTTTGGACTATCGTGGACGGCAAGCTTACCGGTGCCGCTATCGGCATGCGCATCGCAACGGTGTGGGAGGCCCCGTTGCCTTAACCGTGCTGCCCTCCGAAAAAGAAGGAAAAAAACGCCGCACCCGCCGGTCGAGCGATGGCTTGCCGAGGACGGTGCTACGGATCATAAGCTGCCCCATGGTGGCGGACCCTGACTTTACGAGTACAATGTTGCACTACTGTATGAGGGAATCGAAAAATCAGGGAAGATGGGTCCGAGGGATCAGCGGGACGGGGGAGTCAAGAAGGGAGAGAAGGTCTTCTGTCCTTTAGCCATCTTATCGGATGATATAGCCAAATGAGGTCTGCTCCGGAGCCATACCTGCCTTCCTACCGGTATCTATCTTTAGGATTCTGTTCTGATGCTTTTTGCGCTTCTGCTTATATTCTCCCTCCCCCCTTTCATTTACTTTCTCCTCCTTTGTCTCGAGACATATTAACCTATTGTAAACACCCCAAACCTCTCAAAGCATGGGGAAAGAATCAACCGACTCATCCCTCGGCCGCGTGCAGTTCCGGCAACCCGGTTCAATTGAGGGCGGGGTGGACCATGAATTTGAAAAGAAATTGGTGCGAAAATTGGATAAACACATTGTTCCCATGATTATGCTTTTGTATTTGTTTTCGTTCTTGGATAGGTTTGGCTCTTTTCTTTTTGCTCCGCTATCGAGCCGGAGGACTGGACTAATGACTGATTGGCCATGGCGGTGGGTAGGGTGAACATTGGTAATGCACGGTTGTATGGATTGGAGGAGGATTTGGGACTCAAGGGGAATCAATTCCAGACCTCTGTTTCGATTTTGTTCGTGACCTATCTGGTCTGTTACATCCCCTTTCTGGAGCGGGGGGGAGAGTGGGGATGGAAGGCTAACAACCGTCGTATACAAAGGTATTTGAGATCCCAAGTAACCTTGTATTAAAAAAGTTCACGCCTAGACGATACAGTAATCCTCCTCACCCACGGTCACTCACCCATTAGCGCCGCAACTAACTTATCCCAGTTGCAGCGATAACCACAATCTGGGGCATTATCGCAACCTGTACCGGCCTCGTGAACTCCTACGGGGGCCTCCTGGCCTGCCGTCTCCTCCTTGGCGCCGTAGAAGCTGGTTTGTTCCCCGGGCTAGCAGTCTACCTTACATTCTTCTACACCCGCAAAGAGCTCGCCCTACGCATCGGCTACCTCTTTGTCTCCGCTGCGCTGGCCGGTGCCTGTGGCGGCCTCTTAGCTTACGGGATTGGCTTCCTAGATGGGAGGAGTGGAATGAAGGGATGGCGGTGGATTCTTATAATCGAGGGATTACCGACAATTGTGCTTGGGTTGGTCACATATTTTGTTCTGGCAGATAATCCGGAGGAGGCGGGGTACTTGACCGAGGAGGAGAAGAGGTTCACGATTATCAGGAGAGGGCGAGAGGTAACACAGACCACCAGTGCCCAGGAGTTTCATTGGGGGGATGTTAGAAAGTGCTTTTTGGATTGGAAGTGTTGGGCGTTGTATGCTTCCTCTCCTGAGAAAATCTACCGTGGAGGGCGGTTAGGCTAATGACAACAGTGCATTCGCGCAATTCGGAATAGACACAATGCTCTATGGTCCCTCCCCCACCTTTGCCTCCACTCCTCTAGCTCTCATGCTGACCCCACTCCCAGGCTTCAGCACCTTCCTCCCCACAATTATAAAAGCCATCGGCCACTGGTCCACAGCACAAGTCCAAGCCCTTACAATCCCCTGCTACGCCCTCGGCGCACTCACATACCTTATCGTAGCACACGTCTCCGACAAGCAGCAACGCCGAGGTATGTACACCGTAAGCTTTGCCTGCATCTCCATCGTCGGGTACGGGATTCTCCTATCCGACGCTTCCAGGGGTGTGCACTACTTTGGTTGTTTTCTCGTCGCCATGGGGTTGTACGTGTCTGTGGGGTTGCCGCTAGCTTGGCTTCCAAACAATTGCCCCAGGTACGGGAAGAGGGCCGCTGCGTCGGGGTTCCAGCTTACTGTAGGGAATGCGAGTGGGATTATGGCGCCGTTTGTAAGTTTTGCTGTTGATGTAATAATTTCGTTGGATTGGGAGAGGTTGACTTGTGGTGAATAGATTTATGTGTCCAAAGATTCTCCGAGGTTTGCTTTTTTGTCTCCCCTGCTTGTGGTGGAGTCATGCGCTAAGGCTACAGGTAGATACACAAAGGGTCATGCAGTATCTCTATCAATGGTAAGCTTTGCAGCTATCATTTACGCTTTCCTGTGGGTCAGTATTCCGTATTTTTCCTCTTTGGGCCCCTCTGCCGTTTCAGTGCTGACACCTTACAGTACTGGTTCTCAAAACTAAACATTAGTCGAGAACGTGGCGAGGAAAATGCAAAAATTGTTGGGTTGAGCGAAGAGGATATTGCAGAGTTGGGTGATGAATCGTGGGTTCCGTTCGCCCCTTATGCAGGTGGTTACTGATAGGAGCAATCGCAGGCCGAGATTTCGGTATACGATCTAGGAATGCATAGCTGAACGGAAATGTGTGATGGTTCAATGCGTACCCTATTGTTTACGGGTCGCGACGTGTTATGATATCTGAGCTTGTTGGAGACTTGTGCGAATGGGGGTTCTATAAATTATCACTCTGCCCCTATTATACTACTAAATTTCCGTCTCCATTCACTAGACGAGACTATGATAAGTCACGAATCTGGTATTACTGTACTCCCCATCGCACATTACACTTACCAATGCACAGGTGCCTGACGGCCTCCAGTAATCCATAGCCTCTCCAAGCCCTCTCTTGCCCTCGGCCAAACCTCTCTTTCCTACCCCTATGTGTGCTTCTCCACTCACCCCACCATTCCGCTCCTTGCCTTTTTGCGTTACCATATTACGAGTGCATTCTGGAGATAGATCATTCCTATCACGCAAGCTATCTCCTCCTCTAAAAGGACTTGTGGGTCGATAACTGGGCGTGGACTACTGGCTTATTATCCGAGGGAAGGACATATTATCTATCAAGGGGCTGATGGCTCTGCAAGCCCAAATTGCTAAAAAATAAAAATAAAAACTCCTACACTTCTGCCAGGACACTAGGGCAATCACAGAACTCTGTACAGCGTCTTGTAGAAGAAGTGCAAAGATTTTTATAATATCATCACATCCATTTTCCTTTTTTTATTAGCTGCATGGATACTCACTCAAGGTGAGATTCACTACCTATCACTCGTTCGCCTTGCGGTGTACTGTGCTGTGTTGAAAAGTGCGTACCAAGAGTTTCATTTATTACTTTCTTTATTGCTTAACCTTTTCTTTGTTCTAGTTCTCTTGGATTACTTTTTCTTCCTTGTCATTAGTCAATGCTTGTTTGGAAGGTTTTGGGTTCAGGAAAGATGTGCAGGTGTGGACTTGAGCTATATGAAGGTCGTATTTGTCTTGGTATCATGAGGAGGTTGAGAAATTGAATATTCCACTGCTGAAAATCTGTGATTTACTACATACTGGACGGCTGCCGGCTGTGATGCAGGAAGCTTTTTTTTTACTATCCAGTCATGAGGCCTGTGAGGTCTGAAGCGATTCCTTGAATTTCTATTATTGTAACGTCATAAATTGTGCAGGACTCTTCAGTTATTTATACCTTTATCATGATTAATTTTTAAAGACGTGTGAGGCGGCACCTAAATCCTATCTTGTATATATTCCCTCGTCAATGGTATTCCTATCTTGGCAATGATACATCTCGGGGAAGGTAGAAGCCTTATGGTTTGCAACCGATGATCAACCAAAGTCTGCAATTTGACTTTTCTTGTTTATTATGATACCCCCCCCCCCGGCGGAAATATCATACCTCGCGCTAAATAGACCGCCCATTTTACCCCACCGGATTTCCACCTCGCTATGGCATTGTGTGGTCATGCGCGCGCTGTTTGCTTACCGGTTATGGTAGTAGAAATAATTCATCTGCTTGCCTCCTGGGGACTTCCGGATACTAGTGGTTAGGAGTTCTTACTATGATAGATCACCCCGCTGAGTATGTCTCGTTAGAGAAAAATCGCCCAAGAATTGTGAAGGGAGAAGGGAGTGACCAAGCGCGACTGCCCCCTCAAGCTTGTGTTGGGGCAAAGGTTCCGTAGATCCGGGGTTTTAATAATTACCTGCGGCGGTGTAGAAGCGGGCTATTGAGATAGTCTGTTCTCTGGGACCTCCTATATAATGCCATATTATTCAAGTTCTTATTGGTATCGAGTGAACGGAAAGGAGCGTGGGAAGCCTGCCAACTCGAGAAATATGAGGATACGGTACCACAATTCTACTACTATTGCTATGATAACAAGTATCATCATATGATAGCAGTAAAGTTGGGTATGCCGACAAAGATGAGGATCCAAATACCCAGCAGAACACAGCCATATCGCCTCCCTCTAAATACTACATGCAACAGCTTAATATGATCAGTTTAATATGCGGATGGACCGCTTCCCATGATTGAACTGAGGGGGAGGGGACAGGCGCACAAGAGCAAAAAAAAACCAGCTTCTTGTTCATTTCTATATGCAGAGTATGATACCAGTGCCACGTTGATGCCGTGACAACCTGCCAACAAATAACACAAGACTATCGCGGAGAACGGAGTATCGCCACAGCAGCGGCAAAAATATGCTCAAGAGGAAAAGGGATCAGAAACCCCTTCCCTCCAGGTATCATCTTAAAGATAAAGGTAAAGAGAAGTAAGTAGACACAGCAGGATATGACGGCATCATCTCCCACCGGGGCACATGCCGTGATCGAGACCTAGAGGAGTTGGCCCATGCTATAGAATATCCACTTCTTGTTGAAAACCCCTGAGGTAAGAATTCTTAATCCCCGCACAAAAAGCACCTGGATCGACAATAGAAGTTGCCACCCCTCGACTTCAGTTCTCATTATGTCCTGTGCAGTTGTCACCTCGCTAAGTACCCGCTTCTAGTCACGAACTTAATATTTTAGCGGATTGGCAGCATCGCCGAAAACGCTCCAGTCTTCTGTACTATTCTCCAATCCTTCGAGATCCAAGAAAACTGCAAGATATCGCGGGGATTCGATGGTGCCCGAATAAAATCTCTTATTAACACATACACCGCACAAGCCACAATGTCACAAGGAGCTGTCCTTCGATTTCCCGGCTAGTCCGAATGAATGAATTTTCTTTTCCTGATATGATGGGACTAAGGCTTCACGCACATGTCTGCCCCGATTGATAGCTTATCGCGATGTAATTGTGCTTACATACCGAAAGGCGACGGTCTGGGGACCCTTTCACTGCTCGTTTTCGTTCGGATACCTTTGAATCACCATTCTACCATACCATACCCCCCTCCGAAATATTCAGTCCACCAGCGCTTAGCTTAGTTGGCGGAGGAGGGCACTTTATGAGCTCCCGCTCACAGCTCAGCCTTTCTCAGGAAGAAGGTACTGCCATCGTGGCCATTTTGGTTGTGGAGACTGTATCACAAAACATCACTCGGTGGAGGCACTAGTTCGGGTCGAGTATGTGACCATGAGGCCAGAAAGACGGAGGGTCACGACACATTACTCACCCTACAAACCCCCCGGAATAGCATAACTAGAAGGAATACCCCTCAAGTCTGGTTAAAAGCAAAAGTAAAGAACTCCGCGAGAAAGCTCCATCAAAACCATACTCATATGCTACATTTTCAAAACCCGCCAGGAAGAGAGTAAAAGAGGCATCATTTCCCACCCACTCCCTCACCCAGCCCCCTCCTTACTCCAAAGAAATAATTCCCAACCTTCTCCCCACCCCTAACCTCCCTCCACCCAAACCCAGGCACATAAACACATCCCATAACAAGAACATCCCCCCATCCCTCCGTCTCCTTAAAAAACTCCCTCAGCTCCTCCACATTAATGTACTTATTCCAGTCATGCGTCCCTCTCGGTACGATCCCCAGAATATCCTCAGCAACAAACTTTGTCGTCAAAAAGCTCGCCCAGGTCCTCGCGATCGTGGACAACACCAGCCACCCCCCAGGCCTGACATGCTCCATGGTGGCCTTCAGGAACGAGCTCGGATGCGGGACATGCTCTATGACTTCCATTAACGTGACAACGTCAAATTGGTTCCGTTGGCTCCCGAGTTCTTTTGGGAGGTGTTCGATTGTGGTATTAATGTAGCGAAGTTTGCTCCTAGTGAGCATAGGGTCTTGTCGCGCATGCTCGAGCGCGACGGAGAGAACCTCCTTGCTCGGGTCGATTGCCACGACGGACTCTGTGCTCGGTAGTCTTGCGAGCGCCTCCGCGAGGATTCCGCCGCCGCAGCCTATGTCTAGGAAACAGAGCTTCTGGGGATTATCAACGTCCTGCACTTCCACTTTTGGGTCGGGGTTTTCCGGGGATGTGCGTGCGGAAGAGGTGGCTGGTATTGGCGAACCTTTGAGAATGCAGCGTTGGATGAAGGAGAGACGGATTGGGTTCATTAGGTGGAGGAGACGGGAAGAGCCATGGGGATCCCACCATGTTGAGGCTAGGTTTGCGAAGTGTGAGATTTCGGTTTGGTCGACGGAGCTGGTTGAGTGGGGTCTTGTGGAATTGATTCCGAGGGGTTTAGAAAGACGTATTAATGGGGGGCGTATTCGAAGGAGAGGGGGTATTCTTGGAGACATTATTGGTCCGGCAGGGCGGAATGTCATTATGGGGGGATGTGTGCTTGGAAGGGATGGCATGACGTTGAGATAAGCGTCTGGTAGGCCAACCCTAACCCTCTGGTGGCATGAGATTCCCGGAACCATGTCCAACTGGAGGCAAGCTACAGCAAGTCACACTCGATTTTCTGGATATGGGAGGATTAAGAATACTGGAAATACCGGCACAAAATCAAATACTTTTAAGCCATCTACAACCCAAGATCATAATTATCATGCAATAAACCCACCCATCAACCAACAAAACTCAATTACTTGAACGGCGCAAATATAGGCTCGATAACAGTACCTTGCTTGACCATAACCCTCGGCATTGTAGAATCCTGGAACGTCGTCTTCGTAGTCCACTCAGGCCCAATGGGGATACGCAGACTGCGTTCGTATTGCTGCTGAGATTCGAAGGGGAACGGAAGTGCAGATGCTTGATATTTAACGTTCTGAAGGAGAGCGTTAGCATTATTGGTAATAATTATAATAAATTTGGTAGTTTCATACCTTCTTCACACGCTTCTCATTGATGATAACTTTCTCAAGCTTCTTATCCTTCCGTTTGTTTTTATCGACACCCTTGATCGTCTTGAAAAACCTAATGTCCTTCTTTCCTTTTCGTTCTGTGAGACCGGCTCCGGTCCAGCTACCCCATCCCGGAATCCTGGTGTCAATTACTTGGTCGCCCTCCTCGTCGATCTTTCTCTTCTTCTCCGCCTTGAACTCTGCGACGACGTTGTCACCTGCGAAAGCCCGTTTCACAAGTTCCCGTTGATCAATATTCACGCCCTTCATTCCTTTGGTTGGCACCAGATTGATGGCACCTTCGTCATCCTCATCCCCCTCTTCGCCGCCGCTATCGCCATCGCCACCGGCCCCGCGCTTGTTTGAGGAAAGTTTAAGCGTGGCATTGACATCAATCTCGATGTCCGGTTCGGGATCATCACGGTCTTTGAGTGATTGCTTCCGATCCTTGGAGAACTTGGAGTTTATCTTTGCGTTCTTGGATTCTTGCCTGCCAGCTACCAAGGCCTGAGCTTTGGGTCTAACGAGGCTGGAAGTGGAGTCCCGAGCAAGCCATGGGTTGGGCTCTGGGGCCATCTTCCCCTCCTCTCCTTCGGGTAAAGGCCTGGATGAAGTACTGCCCTTTTTGCTAGTCTTTGCTTTCTGATTAGAAAACTGTAGTGGCGATACTGCTAGTTGCGAGAAAGGATTCTTGGGTATATTGGAAGACGCCTTGTTCACTATCGTAACTTCGGCTTCATCCTGACTATCCTTGCCATCCTCATCCTCACTCGAGCGTGCAACCTCCTCGAACTCAGACTTGTTTTGCTTAGGCTTCCCGGCTGTTTCTTTCTTCTTCCTTCCAGCTCTGAAGATCATCCTTCCGGTATCATTAACTTCTTCCTCGCTCTCATCACTCTTATCTGACCTATCGCCTTCCAAAGTCTGCCATAGACCCTCTATTTCGGCCTTGTTCGCTCTCTTCTGAGCAGCTTCGGCATTTCGCATGAACTTCAGGTCCATCAACTTACTCTTGTTGTGTTGACCTTTAGCAGAATCACTTCCATTTTCCAAATTTTCTAGATCTGCAAGTAACCGCTGCTTTGCTTGCTGCTGATCTTCGTTAAACAAGTCATCCTCTTCATCATCACCACTACTCTCAAACTCCTCGTCCTCCCCAAGAACTGCTTTCCCAGCAATTCTCATTCGAAGCTCTTCTGAGCGCTTTGCCATCTCTACCGCACCATTCTGGGCTTCCTCATCCCACATAGTCCTTCCTGAGTCCTTTATTCCTTTAGACCATTTACTCTGTTTATGTCTCAAGGTCATTCGCTCTTCCGCCCTTTTCCTCTCCCTCTCCATAACATCTTCTTCATTCGGCGCGCCGCCACGCTCAAGAGCCAAAGCCTCCTCAACGGCATTTTTCTGCTTTCCCCTCTCTTTCTTGAGGATTCTGTGGTAGGATTTTGACTTGATCTTCTTGATACGTTTCGCCTTGACCTCTTCCCGGTACATGAGTTCGCGCGCAAGCCGGAGCTCAGCCGTACGTTTCTGGACCTCCTCCACGGATAGTTTATTCGTTTTCAGCTCTTCAAACCCCTTGATTGACTTTTCGGAAGCCATATTCGACTCCTTAAGGATTCCAGAGATAGTAGCTTCAAGTTCGGTTAACGGGGTAGGCTCGGAAGCCGAAAGCACAGTGACTTTCCTCGGTGCTTGTAACCGTGCATTAGGCGCATTGGTTAACGGGAAATGAAGATGATCCACCTGTCGGTTATGCTTCACTGAATCTGTCCAGCGGCCAAGCGCCTCTTTTGACTTCTCGTAGGCCGCTGCCCGATCTAACTTGTCCTGTTGCCTTTTTGCCAATGGGGCCGAGAGCTTCCCCTGTACTCCTGACTTGCTGGACTTTGACGGTGCATTGCCGGCAACGAGCTCGAGCGACTGCCTGAGTTTGGGATCAGTGATGGTGGGCATGAGGTCCTCCACGGTGAGTTTATCGGAGGTTGAAGATATAGTTAAATTGTACTCGTTCGGCGTCTTCCCTTCATTAGGATCATTTTCTCGAGCTCTCTTTGGCGATTTCGTCGTAGAAGGAAGCGAAAATATGATCTCTTGAAGCTTCGCAAGTTTCGAGGGGTCTTCTGGTGTTTCGTCTTCTTCAGAGAAGTCAGCCACCGATTCCCCATCGTCCTCATCTCCAGATTCAGATTCATCGCTCATAGAGCTATCGCTAAACTCATCACCCTCTTCGTCTCTGTCATCAGAGACTAGCCGCTGAAGCTTCCTCTTCGCCCCCCCGTCGACAGCCTTCTCCTCCTCATCTCCAGAATCAGGCCTATCCAGCATCTCCGACAGGTCTATAAACCCCTCTCCATCTTCGCTACTCTCACCATCATCCCCACTCTCCTCCTCTAAACCTTGCCCAGGCCTGCTTCTTCCCCCCTTCCCGGTAGAGGTACTCCCCCGGAACGTAAAATCTGCAAATTTCTCCTCATCGCTCTCACCCATTGCCTCGTCGCTGTCAAGATCACTATCATCGTCGCTATCAATATGTCCTATTTTCCACTCATTCCCTTCAGAGTCACTGCCGCGGTCCATCTCGTCTACGTTGTCCTTTCCACCGCCCCCACCTTCACCGCTCTCGCCGTCATTTCCTCGAGGCCGGGATGGACAATGATTCCCGAGTCTGCTAGCTGGAATGGAAGACTCCTCGGAAAATTCGGCAGAAGCGATTGCGAAGGCGTTTTGAGCTCGATCACGCGGGTTCTTGCGCATTCTCCGGCGGCGGTTGGAAGGAGGCGCCATTGCTGCGCAGTTGATCTTTTTTTTTTTTTTTGTAATCGCGGAGGTGCGGTTTGTGGTTTGTGGTTTTGGGATTTTTTAGTGTTGAAAATTACTTTTCAGTTCGTTGGTTCCAGTTCGGTGCCAAGAATTTTACCCAGCGGAGCCGCATACCTTTACTCGAGTACCGTACTCGAGTACAGTACTGTACAGGAGATCATTAATTAGACTATCATTCATAATTATCATTCATCTCCAGAATACCGTCTCAAAAAGGCAATCCAGACAGACTACAATACTGTTCGGGATGTTTTCCCACATCCCTCGGGGTGCGACGTCCTCGCACCCTGGCTTCACCATTAAGCACCCCACGACTTAAGAATTTCCTTCATAGATGCAGGTTATTGTTGATTATTAGACTATTGGCTCTTAATCTCGCTAAGGCCATGGTAGTGCTACTACCCCTTGTCATGTTTATTACCTTACTCAATTTACAAGACAGAAATTTTCTTTCTTTATGCTGGTCGCCTCTTCCCCAGATCTATTATCACAGGAGGGGCATTCGACTCTACCTTGACAGGAGGAACTGGCCGCAATCGTTATGTAGGAAATCTACTTCTACAATAGTAGTGGAGGTTTGCGTCTAAGGAAAAAGAATAGCAAAGGGGAAGTCTCGAACATGCCCATTCTAACCTTCTCACGATCTAAACCGTCCAGCGAGCCCTTTCTTGATAGATTCATCTTCTTCGGCAAGCAATCTAAGTTAACCTGCAGTTAGCATCAAATAAAGGGTAATAAAGAGGGGGAAAAGAAGAGAGCTTACTTTTCCAATAATAACGGCCCATTGAGCGGATCTATGTTCGCGTATTTCTTCATCCTGGCGCTGATGTTATATCGTAGGATTTGTCCGAGTTGTCGGATTTCAAGAGGTCGATTGTTTTCCTGAGCTCATCGACGATCGCAGGGAGCATTGGATCATTGAAGCTGCCCACAAACCCTTAAAGATATTTGATGTCCATGTCTAAGTATTATGATTTATGCAGGTTGTGGGTTGTGGCCTATCAGACAATGAGAGTTGGGGCTCAGTTCTTTTGCCAAGCTTTTACACCAAGACCGTCATCCAGGGACGAAATTTGGGTTACTACTGTACCGGTAGTACTGGTGCAAGTATCCGCGAAAAAAAACTTTAGATTTCTCCCCACCACCTCGGACCCCCGAACAGACCCACCGTACTATCAACACACAAAATGGGTTCCGACAAGAAACGAAAACGCCCTCAAGACGCGGCGGATCCGGGCCCGGCGAATAAGAGCGAAACAGGGGAAAACCCCGCAGTCGCAAAAAAGAGGCTGAAGCCCGAGGCGTCGGCAGCTGCTTCAAAATCTGAGCCAGCAAAACTATCAACATTCTGTTCCTCAAAGGACGAGGAAGCATCTTTCCCAAGAGGTGGTGGCTCTGTTCTTACTCCGTTGGAATTCAAACAAATATCCAATGATGCTGCTAAAGATGTCCTTTTCGAGGCCGAAAATGCGAAGGCCAAATCGACCAAGAAGAAGCCGATGAGAGAAGAATTGAAGAAAGATAAAAAGAGTAAAAGGGACGAATCTAAGAAAGGTGAACAAAAGGAAATTAAAGCAGAAGGGTTGAGCTATAAGGTTAGTATTCTTTTATCGGGGGGTAATAACCACGAAATGCTAATCAATTCGCAGAGACTAGTACCGGGAACACTTGTGCTTGGACGCATTTCTCGAATCAATCAAACCGACCTCGCCCTCTCTTTGCCAAACAATCTGACTGGCTTTGTTCCTCTTACTTCTATTTCAGAATCGTTGAACAAGAAGATTGAGGCTTTAGTTCGGGACAGCGATAGTGACGAGGATGAGGACGTAGAAGAAAAGATCGAAACAACAAAATCGGAATCTAGTGAAGATGATGTTGATCTCAAGTATATGTTCCAAATAGGGCAATATCTTCGAGCGTACGTTGTGTCCTCTTCAGAACCCGCTTCAGAACCCGCCTATTCGAAATCTCCTTCACGCCCCAAGAAAATTAAAAAGCGGATTGAGCTGTCCTTGGATCCGGTTATGGCTAATAACGGCCTTACAGCTACCGAATTAGTAGTTGGGTGTACTGTTCAGGCCTCTGTCACAAGTGTGGAGGATCACGGTCTCGTTATGAATTTGGGTATTGGGGATGATCTCAAAGGGTTTCTCCCATCCAAGGAGCTTGGGAAGGATCGTTCGGTGACAGATGCAAAGGAAGGTCAAGTGATTCTTTGCACAACCATCGGGCTTTCGTCGAATGGTAAAATTGTCAAACTCTCGGGGGATCTAGAACAGAAACCAAGCAAGAAGGGCAAATACTCGGGTGGAAAGGCTGCCTGGTGGCTGGGTTCTGCACCTACAGTTAATACATTTTTACCCGGGACTGGAGTAGAGGTACTCATTACCGATATAGCAAAGGGAGGTAAAGCCGTTGGGATCACAGGAGAAGTTATGGGACTTGTAGATGCTACAATGGACTTCTTTCATGCTTCTGGCTGGGAGGGAAAGGATATTGAATCCAAGTTTAAGGTTGGAGAAAAGGTTGGTTCGAAGCACGTTTCCCCTCTATATAGCCTCTCTAACCTTCTTTAGATCAAGGCGCGTGTCATTGCTACCTATTCCGAGCCTCGTAAACTCGCTCTTTCAATCCTTCCCCACGTCCTTTCGTTTACTCAGCCAATCGAGAATGAGCCTACAGCTATCCTCCCAACAGCCACCATTATCAACTCTGCAAAGGTTCTTAATATCGAGCCTAAAACCGGTCTCTTCCTTGACGTCGGCGTCCCTGGTGTTCCTGGTTTCGTTCATATATCTCGGGTCTCAAGCGATGGTAGAATAGAAGTTCTATCTAAAGATTCTAGCCTATATCAGACCGGTTCAGTCCATATAGCTAGGGTAATTGGTTATAACTCTATGGATGGCCTCTATCTTGTTAGCATGGAGCAGAAGGTTCTCGATCAACCATTTTTAAGGGTGGAGGATATCAAAATCGGTGAAGTCGTGAAGGGAACTATCGATCGAGTCCTCGACAGTGGACGTGTTATCGTAAGCTTAGCTGAAGGGATCACCGGAATAGTAGATGAGCTTCATCTAAGCGATATCAAACTCAAGCATCCTGAAAAGAAGTTTAGAGTGGGTGTTGAAGTAAAAGCAAGGGTAATTTTTTTCTATCCCGGCCCAACTTCCAACAATACTAATTGATGAACAGGTCCTGTTAACTGACCCCTCAAAGAGGAGAGTAATATTGACCTTAAAAAAGGCTATTGTCAACTCTGACGCCCCAATAATATCATCTTACGAAGATACAAATTCCGGCACTCACTCAGTTGGTACCTTGGTTAAAATCCTACCCAACGGCGCTGTAGTCAAGTTCTTTTCAGATGTCTGTGGCTTCCTCCCTGTTTCCGAAATGAGCGAAGCATATATCCAGGACCCCCGTGAGCACTTCACGGTTGGCCAATCTGTGAATGTCCATGTACTATCGGTGGATCCTGCAAACCGAAAGCTACGGGTTTCCTGCAGAGATCCAAATTTATTTGGTGAAGCCCATAAAGTGGCTCTTGCCAAACTACTTCTTGGTGATGTTGTCTCTGGGACCGTGGTCGAAAAGTCAGCGGATGATCTTATTGTTGAGATAAATGGCCTGGGGGCTGAAGGCATCAGAGGTGTGCTAGTGATTGGCCAACTAACCGATGGTAGCCGTGAGAAGAGTTTAGGTGTTTTCAAGAAGCTCAGGGCTGGACAAAAGCTTGATGGCCTCTTGGTTTTAGAGAAACATGAGGAGAGAAGATCGATTATCTTGAGTATGAAGCCAAGCTTAGTAAAGGTGGCAAAAGGCGGAAGAATGATCACCAAATTTGAGGATGTGAACGAGGGAGAAACGGTGAAAGGCTGGGTTAGGAGCAGTACTCTTCACAACCTCTTTGTTGGGTTTGCCGGCGGGATAGTTGGAGTGGTTTACAAAAGGGACCTTCCAGCAGAAGTCCAGTCTCTCCCCAACTTCGGATTCGTCAAGAACCAGTCCATCACCGGTAGGGTGGTATATATAGATCCATCGGAACGACGATTCCGGTTGTCGCTAAATCCCGCAAAATCAGGAGAAGAGAAGGTCTTGGCCGTAGCTAACACAGCTGGCGACCCAGAGAGGCTCACGGTTAACCCTGTTGACGCGAGGTTCAAACTTATCGACGACTACACCCCCGGGAAACTCACTAAAGCAAAGGTCGTTTCCGTACAAGAGACGCAGCTAAATGTGAAACTCGCCGACAACGTGCAGGGTAGAATTGACGTATCACTAGTGTTTGAAACCTGGGACGCTATCAAGGACAAGACGTCTCCCCTTGCATTATTTAAGAAAGGGAGCGTCTTGGATGTCAAAATTATTGGAATTCATGATGCGCGAAACCATCGCTTCCTTGCTATCACCCACAAAAAATCGAACACCAAGACTCCTATCTTCGAACTTTCAGCCAGGCCCAGCCACATAAAGGAAGAGGGTATTGAAGGATGTATTACAAAGCTAGAAGACATTACCCCTAATTCAATATGGGTAGCGTTCTTGAACAGCATTTCGGAGGAGTGTGCCTGGGCCAATATTACGCCTGACATCAGGGGAAGAATTCGCATCTTGGACCTCTCAGACGATGTCGCTCAACTAAAAACACTGCAAAAGAGCTTCCCTGTTGGCTGCGCCCTCAAATGCCAGGTTCTCCGAGTCGACTCAGAGCACAACAAACTTGATCTTTCTGCTCGCAGTGCCTCCGGTCCGGCTTTAACGTTTGACAAGCTGGCCAAGGGAATGGTTGTCCCGGGGAGAGTAACTAAAGTCACTGATCGGCAAGTCTTTGTCCAAATCAGTGAATCAGTTTCCGGACCGATTAGCCTTACCGACCTTGCAGACGACTTCTCACAAGCGAAGACCAGCGGGTACAGCAAGAATGAGGTAATTCGCGTTTGTATCATAGATATTGATTCCCCCAACAAGCGAGTTACTATTTCAACTAGGCCTTCCCGTGTAATGAGCTCAGATCTACCAGTCAGGGATCCCGAAATCCAAACTATTATGGATGTCAAAGTCGGAGATATTAGACGCGGCTTTGTGAAGCAAGTCTCTCCCAAAGGGCTCTTCGTCGCTATGGGTGGTAACGTCACAGCCTGGACCAAGATTTCTGATCTCTCAGATAAGTTCTTGAAGGAATGGGAGGGTTTATTCACGGTGGGTCAGCTCGTCAAGGGTAAAATCATGGCTGTTGATTCCACCTTGGGTCACATCCAGATGAGCCTTAGAGAATCGGATATATCCGGAAAGGAAAGACCGAAGCCAGCAGACTACTCCTCACTGAAGGAAGGACAAATAGTCAAGGGGAAAGTGAAGAATATCGCGGAATATGGTGTTTTTATCAACGTGGATGGCTTTCAAAATATCAGTGGACTGTGTCACAAGAGCCAAATCGCAGATAGTGTCATTGAGGACATTAGCAAGCTCTATGCGATTGGAGATCCTGTTAAGGCAAAGATTATAAGTATTAATCTGGAAAAGAAAAGAATTTCTTTTGGGTTGAAGGCTAGTTACTTCAAGGATGAAGGCAGTGAAGATGAAAGCGAGGACGGTAGTGAGGGTGAAGGTGGTGTTGACCTTAGCGCTGTAAAGGTATGTTTTGGGTTATCTTGGATGTGTCAATGCCATTCTAACGGATTCCCCATAGGACTTCGAGAGTGATGTCAATGAAGAATCTTGCGAGGGAGAGGAAGAGCAAGAGGAGCCTAGTGTTGAAATGAACGATGCGCCTGCTGGCGAAGGTCTCAGCACTGGGGGATTCGACTGGTCCGCAAGTATCCTAAACAAGCGTGGCCCCGACACCGATTTAGAGGGGGATAGCAGCTCCGAAGAGGAAAAGCATAAAAAAAAGAAGCGTAAGAAGGCCCAGATCAAACAAGATTTGACAGGAAATCTGGCGACAAGAGAACCACAATCCGTCGCTGACTTCGAAAGACTTCTCCTTGGAGACCCTAACGATTCCAAATTGTGGATAATGTACATGTCATTCCAACTACAGCTTAGCGAGGTCGAGAAAGCTAGGGGAATTGCGGAGAGAGCGATAAAGACTATCGCCCTTCGAGAGGAGAGTGAAAAACAGAACGTCTGGATCGCTATGCTAAATATGGAATCCATGTATGGCACCGATGAGACTCTCGAAGAAGCCTTCAAGAGAGCTTGCCAGTATAACGAGGCGCAAGGCATCCACGAGAAACTAGCCAGTATCTATATCCAAACTGGCAAGACTGAGGTATGATACCCCCGATCCAAAGCCTCGACCACAGACATCTAACTCCATGATTCCAGAAAGCAGATGACCTCTTCAAAGTAATGATCAAAAAATTCAGCCAAGATCCTAAAATCTGGGTAAACTACGCCGACTTTCTCCTCAGAAGCAAGCAAAACCGCGACGCTGCCCGCGCGCTCCTTCAACGTGCGATGCAAGCACTCCCGCAAGACCAGCACAAAGACCTCATATCTAAGTTTGCCAAGCTAGAATTCCGCAGCGGTGATCCCGAGAGAGGACGAACACTGTTTGAGAACTTGCTTGCCACCTTCAAAAAGAAGAGCGATCTCTACAACATGTTCTTGGATATGGAGATCAAGTACGGAAGCGAAGAGGAGGACGGAAAGGAAGGTGTCAGAGCATTGTTCAAGAGGGCTCTCGCTGAGAAGGCTTCGACTCGTCAAGCCAAGGCTCTTTTCAAAAAGTGGTTGGAGTTCGAGAAGAGCAAAGGGGATAAAAAGAGCACTGAGACTGTGACGAGGAAGGCGAAGGAATACGTCGAGGCGAAGCAGGAGGTGCGAGTGAAGCGAAGTGGAGCATAATACCCGGATGCTGTAACTTTATGTAAATCATGCCGGTGCATATTTTGGCCCGTGTAATTAAAGTCAAAATTTCCTTTCTTGCGGTGATATTGTCCAGTTCGGAGGTTTGTAGCGAGTGATTTTTCGTTGCGCGAGGTAACCGGGGCGGCATGTATAACTCATCTACTCGAGTATCCAAATCCAACATGGCAACACCTCGGGCCCTGTTCGGTATGCCACAAATATCATGATATTTCCAACTTTTATGGCATTTTTTTTATGATAAATATATATCTAAACATGTCCCTGTCCGGTATGATACAAATATTGTGATATTTTTAAATTGCAATATTTTTTTTTTGAAAAAGTGATTTTAGGCATAGGGATAACACAAGAAAAGTTTTCAGTATGACAATCACCATACTGTTAGATAGACTTACCGGTATACTCGAGTATCAATGAATGTTTTGTTGATTTAGGCTCCAGTAACATGCACGCAGGGAAAACATCTTGAACAAAAAAAAGAGAATACCGTATGGTACTGCCAAACACAAATATTTCGCATTTCTCTATTTCTAGAATGAATGCAATTTTCAGCAAATATCACAATATATTTATATTAGTACATGCCGAACAGGGCCTGACACTTCGAAGAAAAGAAAAAAAAGAAGAAGAAAAAAAAAAAATCCATCCATCCAATCCATCCCAGCCAACCATCGCGAATATCGTAGGTCATCACGAACACAACTCAAACATTTAGTGAAAACCGCGATATATCTATCATACATACAAAATAGAGAAGAAAGAAAAAAATGTACCACCCCCTACCAATCAATTTCCCCAACCGAAGGGAGAAGAAAAAACCCCCCCCCCCCCTAGGGAAATCGAAAGTAGGCAAAGAGAAGGAAGAAGTCAATCAAAGGAGCCGGGAACGGAACGAAACCCATGGAGGAAAAAATAGACAACGCTCAGCAAGCCGCCGTAGCGGAGCTCCTAAGGTTAATAAAATCAATTATAACCTCTACTGATGATGGTCGGAGGAAAGAGGAGTGTGAGGGACGTTGGCCTTTTATAGTTGCTTGGGGGAGGAACAAAAGGGCTTGGCGGTGGGGAAGGGGAGGGGGGGTTGTGCCCTATTCTTGAAAATTACGGGAAAGGGGTAACTTAGACTACCGTAAGCTACCGTAGTCTAGGTTCGAGGGGGGGCTGCTTTTGGTTCCGATGAAGTTCTGCCGTTTCCAAGATTGGCTGCATAGACTACGAGTACCCTAGACTACCCTTTATCATATCAACTTTTTGTCTTCTTTGATGTTGTATCATATCGGTACTGTACGAGCACTGTAGAGTACAGTACTTCTCCGGTCCTCCCGAACCGCGAAAAGCACTCTTCCACCTTCTTTCCTGCGACCCTCAAAACCACTGCCCCTCCCCCGCCCCAACAGCGTCTTTACCAAAGAGCTATATATACAATCAACCCTTCAGGCACCCCCGGCACTCATCTTCTCTCAAAACCCCGAATACCGTGTAGAGTACAATGGACACCCTAGAAGATGCAATATCAATGCGGAGAGCGGGGAGTGCTGATTCGGATATCATTCATGAAGATGCTGTTATGAAGAAAACAGTAGCTGGACTAGGAGCGAGATCGCCTCTGCTCCACACTCCAATGCAAACAATGGAGATAAAGAGGGCGAGAATACTTCAAGTCGCATGCTTCCGTGGTTCTATTCTCAGGTGCTAATTGGGAATTTCTTCTAGGTTCTGATTAATCAGGAAGTGTATCGTGCTCGTTACAGATTTCACAGTACAGTACCTACACCTAGGTATTTTTGTAATCTATTGGCAATCTTCAGGACAACTTTGGTAATCGCTGTGTCTTTGAAGCTTGCTGTAGTTGCGCACTAAGTCACATTAGATAGAATGTAGGTTCGATAATACTAGATACAAAGTGAAATCCACTCGAGGCCCAGCGAACACAGAACGCAAGTTCATTTGAAAACATTACAACCCCAACTAGAGCTAAAATAAAAATAAAATAAAATAAGGAAAGTACAAGCCTCATAGCTAACAATCATTTTGCGAAGCTATCAAACTTTCCAACTTCCCCGTTACATGCTTCATTTCGCGGTATCTTTGGATATAATGCCAGTCTCTTGCGCCGACGAAACAGAAACTGGCTTTGCATCGCCCTCCTTTACTAGGCCATCCCGCTCGTCATCGCTGTCACCGAGTGAGAAAGGATCCCTGTCCATTGGCGCCGGCTCCACACTCTTTAAAGGCTCCCATTTACTGGGTGATGGAGATGTTTGTCGAGCTGGCGCACCAGCTGACTTGGAGCGAGGGGGCTGCGGTGGACGATACATATCGTCGTCAGAAATAGTAACTGGGCGCTCATCAAATGATACCTTACGGCCAGTGGGCTTGTTTGAAGGTTGAAACAATCCAGGATTGGCCCTAGGGCGACGAGGTTGCGGGGCTGCATATCATTTTAGCAATGGAACATAATAAAGCCACATCGCCACTTAAATCGCTAAGGAATTTCTCATACTTTGAACAGAACTATCTCTAAGCTCAAGATGAGTAAAATCATCGCTTAGAACCCGGGGATCAGCGTCGTATCCCCCGTCTCTCGAGCTCCTTCCAGGGTTTTCGAATCCAGTAGCAGTTCGATTACCGCTCCTAGTATACTGGCTACTAGGCCGTGCTGAGCTTGGGGGAGATGTCTCGGGAGAATCACCATCCAGTCTCTTTTTGAAATCAGAGATCCAAGAATTGACTTTGCTTTGGGTTTCAAGAAAACCTTTGCGGAGGTTTTCCTTAATAACCGGAAGATCGTCTAAATCTATCAGCAGGAGAAAGCCATACATCAAGAACCCGGCAGTACAAACCATCAAGGAACGAATGCTCCTTGTCTGAATCGTAGTCAGAATCTGGATCATGCAATCTTCCTCTTCTTCGACCCGTCTCATGTTCTGGATCTAAGGCTGTACTTGCGCCCGGGCGAGGCCTACCAGTTCCAGCTCTCACAGGCGCACTAAATTGACCAGCTAATTGTCTAGCATAAATTTCGTCTGCTTCAAGTTGAGTTTGTGGGGTAGATGTTATATATGGCGACGGTAGGGAGCCACCAGGGCCCTGGCGACGCTCGGGGCGATCCGCATACGGCTAGTACACGTTAGAATCTCTATAAAGCCGCAACGGAAGTAACCAAACCTGTTTTATCTGAGTGTGTTGTGGAGGGCGAGGAGGCTGCGAAGGAGGAGTCTCTTCTACAAAAGTGGGGTCACTCATAGCTATTGAAGGTTCAGTATAAATGGCATGTAGTTGATTTTAGGGGTTCAACTTACTCAGCAGAGCGGTAAATGCCGGCTCAACCTGGCCACCTGAGGCGACAAGAACCGCTTTGACAACGGCAGCATCAATAGAGGGAAAAGCCTCTTGAAGAGTAGCTTGAGCCTGCTGTTGAGGAGACATTGGGCGCGGCGGTTTAGGTGGTGGATTTTCAACACTAAATTCAAGAACTGAGGAAGCGTTGGCTTCTGGCGCCGGGTTTGCAGAAGAAATAGTAGTCGGTGTTGGCTTAGCAGCTGCGATTTCCCCGGCGCCCTTGGTCACTGAAACAGGAGTATCCCCGGTCTATGGAATATTAGTAGAAGCTTGCTTAGTTGGTGTTAATGAAGATGGTAACAGGTGACACTTACGGGCTCTGTCACTGGAACCTTTTCCGGCTGCTCTGAACTCATCGTGAGATTTCGACCGATAATTCAGATTAAAAGTTTGTCAGGATAAAACAGGAATGCTGTCAAAGCTTCTCCAGGAAGAGGGAGAAAGAGGGGAGAGTGTGATGTGTTGAGAAAGATTGTGAAGATGCGAGACAAGGAAAGTCCGGTAGTGAAATGAGTGCATTAGATGCTGGGGCTTACGTTGCCCCGCCAACATCTCCAGCCACACCCCACCAAATGCCACAGCACGTGTTTTAATGTAAGATACCGGTAGCCTACCTTTTTGCCACATCGATCTACTTCCTGCACCTCTTCCCACCGCATCCAGCTCCTCAAATTCTCCAGCAATGCCACCAAGGATATCTTTAACACCTTATTTGCGGCAGCTATGGAGAATTACATGCCCCCTCCGACCGACCCAACCCCCAGAGCCCGTGAACCACTGCCGGCCATTCACCACCACCGTCACAAATGCCTTCGGCAATCGTCCAAAAAGAATCTCCTCCTCGGGCTCCCCCGAACTTCTTGAAGGCTCCAAGGCAGCCGCCCTCGAGCGCAAGCGACTGGCCACTCGACCCGGAGTCCTAGCCGTTAAAAAGGGAATGACAGCCATCTACAAGCCAAACGGTAGGCGAATCGCTTGCACCGTCCTGCAACTCGACCGAGTTCAAGTCACGGCAGTTAAAACTCGTCAAAAGCATGGGTATTGGGCGGTACAAGTTGGCTCCGGCTGGAGAACCCCTAGGAATGTGACTAGGCCAATGTTGGGCCACTTTGCTACGGCCAGTGTCGCGCCCAAAGAACACCTACGAGAATTCCGAGTTAAGGATGAAAAAGGGTTGATGGAGCCGGGGACTGTTTTTTCTGCTGACTTCTTCATTGAGGGTCAATATGTTGATGTTAAAGCCAATTGCAAAGGTCGTGGATTCTCGGGAGTATGCCTTACCAAATGCCGAAACTTGATAAAAATCTTGGTTAATTTGTCTCTAGGGTATGAAACGTCACGGCTTCAGTGGCCAACCTGCTTCCCATGGTAATTCCTTGAACCATAGAACCATGGGTTCGGCTGGCCAGTCTCAGGGTGGTGGTTCCCGTGTCTTGCCTGGGAAGCGAATGCCTGGAAGAATGGGCGGTCATCAGGTGACAAGACCGCATGCCCAAATCATGGAGATTAACAAGGAATTGGGAACTATCCTTGTTTTTGGTGAGTAAACACCCGGAATAACTTACCTTACGAACGCTTATCGATCCCTATAGGTCCCGTGCCTGGTCCAAAGGGTTGTATCGTCGGCATCCAGGATACTATTCTCGGGCCTCCACCAGTTATTCCTGAGGCGACTGCAACCCCCAGTGAGTCTGCTATAGCAGCAGCGTAATTATTAGGCTTAACTGTATATGAAGTAAACTCTCAATAGAAAGCTGCTTAGTCGATATTTGCATCATCATCTGCTGTCGCTCGTCCACAACTCCTTGCTCCCACTCCAGACACCCCAGTGACTCCACGGGCTCGCGATGGCCGACTTAACGTCAGAAGCAATGCCCCGAACGAGGTTATCATAAACCATGAATATAGGGTCGTGTCACTCTTCTATTGCACACTTACTAATTTGAGGTTGTCTAAAGGGGTTCAACCTTCTATAGTGCATAGCCCCCCCCGAATCCCGGGTTTCTCACAGCCAAACCTACTTTCTAATATCCCGGCTGCGACTACTCCTTTGCACACCAAAAGGATCCGCCGCTAGCTGCTAGTGATCAATGTTTATGACACAATTTATCTTCTCCTGAGGTTGTATCTACTCCTATAATCCATCCAACTTTTAATGATGTAGCACCACTATCCTTAACCTCAGGCGAGAAAATCCAAGTCCACTTGCCGGCATGATAAATCACCCGTTCCCACGGTGATATTACATGAAATACCTAGCTGGCACAGCGGTTGAAGTGCAAAGAACCTGTTAACCCCTGCGTAATCAGCAAGAGCTCAGAAGCCCAATCCCCCCCCTCATCCTTTGGACCCCCCTTCACACGGTATGATATTGTGCAATTAAATTTTGTAAAAATTAGTATAATACAATATTATGATAACTTAAACACCAACCAAAACCCAACTACTCGAGTAGACTACAGTATCATAACTTACCCAATGGTCCGGTAACGTCTATCACAATAAATCGCTCGTGTCACTGGTCCCGACCAAGCCTGACCCAGTCCCCTCAACCCAGGTTATAGAAAATAAAAAAGAACTTGACATCTGCATTACCCCTTCCGTTGCACACCTGCTGGTTAGACCATATGTAATGGGGTCTCGGACTGCACAACTAGAAGACCTCAAAATACTCCCCGCTGTAAACCCGGAAAACAGGAACCAGCCATTTTTATTATTATTATTATTATTAGCGCTGACTTTGACGATCCTGACCATCCCTCTGACCACGAGACGGTTTTGGCGTTGGCAAACAGCAACCGGTATTTACGAATTGCTCTCTTGAAGCCATATCGCCCCCATACAGCCTTCCACCTCGAAGTATAGCTGATACTTGAGCACGATTGAAGGCAAATCACTGTATGATAAGTGTTACCTAGGGAAGGAACATAGGTTAAGCTCCCATATCCACGTGCTTCAGTCTCTCTCTCTCTCCCTCCCTCCCTCCGGAATTACGATATGGTGCGGAGCCAATCAATAAACACAATCCCTGGCCGGGCGTGGTGCCCGGCGTTTGCTTCGAGGATGGCCCAGGCATGATCTCTCCTACGCTGGTCGCCGGTACAGTACAGTTGCTCCCCTTCAAATGAATTTCCCAATGCAACACAAATTCCGCTCAAATATCGGTGAAATTTCACATGTATCGTGTATTTTGTATGCTTTGTCCCTTCGATGATATATCTCCGAACAGCCATTCTTTCCCTCAGAAACCGGGAAATACAGAGAGCCTGATACCCCGGCCGGAGCGGAGCTAGGACGCTGTGTGTGTGGCAGTGTGAGAGAGCGGGTGGCGCTCTGGATGGGAATTGATATAAAGCCGATATCATACCGAGGACTAAACAAAGGGATCGCAAAACGAAAATCTTCACTTCCCTTCTGCGTTTTTACCAATATGACATGAGATCTTGTTTATCGGATGAGATAACCTGGGTAACACTTGCTCCCTCCGGGAAAATAACGACTACCCTTCACTTACGTTCAGGGCGCTGGCTCCCAATGGCCCCTCCCCTTCCCCCCAGCGAACACTATACTTCTATAGATAGAGCTGGGCAGTGGTCTCTCCATACTTCCAGTACTCGGAGATGGAAGTAAAAATCGAGCAAAACAGGGATATGAACAAGGAATCTCGGGAATCGTGAAATTGGCATGGATAAAAAAGGAGAGTGGAGAAAGTTAAAATCCCAGAGCAGTTGCATCTTGATCATTGTGGAAGCCAGCAGATATTGCTATCATTAAAAGACTTTTGGAGTTCCAAATCCCTAATAGCCCAATTCCCTATCAAACTCTAGAGACCCAGATATAGAATGTAAAAAAATGGAGAAGCAAAAAAGAATCATCAGTCCTATGTTACACCTGAATAGGGCTAGTCTGGGTTTTTGTGGACTCTAACTTGCTAATCTTTTCTACAATTCTGATGAACTCAGTGCTTCAATGCAATGACAGGGTTTCTTGGAGAACTCGATTTTTACTTCCATCTCCGAGTACAGTCTGGTTCGCATCTAGGGAAATCGACGGGGGGGTACGCTTATTTAACGCGAACGAACTATACTCAAAGTTTGCGGCAAATCCCCTACCAACCCTCCCTCTTTTGCGCATCAATAGGCTCTCGTTTTGTCCACGCCCAGCAGATGTTCGTGCACTCTACTACATCTCAAGGTACACTTCTCACGATATCTCTCCGAGTGATTAAGCATGGATTGAGAGAAGACAGGAAAAACGGGTTGTAAAACTATAATTTAATGATATCATATTCCACCTTTATCACGCTCAACCATAGACAAAAAAAAGAGCTGCAAACGAAACATGTTGCTAACGTTGCTAACACTTACGCTCTTAGAGGGCCTAACGACAGAGTGGAAATTGAATAGCGAGCAGACAGCGAAACAGCATTGAAAACTACATATGGGAATGACGAGAAATTGCACTGTCTAATTGTACTCACTCCCACCACCAACCCTCAGCCCAATTACCGGTACTACTAGCAGGATTAAAGACAAATCGGCCAGGATCTGACAATGGAAGATCGTTTTTCCCCTCCGTGAGTCACAGCTCAACATCATGATCATCCATTTCACTTGGCTTTATTAACCCACCAACCTTTGCTGCTTTCTCTCTTTCGGCCTTCCTAGCTTCCTCAGCCGCGATTTCCCGGTCTTCAGCGAAAAGGTAGGTATTATCACTCGTAGAAAACTCCTTCAACTGAATCAAGAAATCACGAAGATTAAGTTTGAACTTAGGGAGGTCATTGTTCAAAGCGAACAAACCATCCACAAATGTCTTGATTTGGACCCTAAAATTTGTTGCTGTCAGAAAATTATCAGAGTTGAAGATAAATGCTATAAGACTCACGGCTGAAGATGAGAAAAGGCCGTGCGAAGAAGTCCAGCAACATATTCTCTAAGGAACTCCGAGTTGGACGTGCCAGCCGGGGCTTGGTCAGGTGTGTAAAGAGGGGCATGAACTTTGCCGGAGTCCACAAAGTAGAACATCCTAGACAAAAGCAACGCCTGAAGCTTGAATCCTAATGGAGAATTAGCTTCTACTTCCAATCCAAAAATAGTGGCGAACGGTACACAAACCGGCTTTATGGTCAGTATCCGTAAGGACAAAGAAAATGTCCTGTAGTATGGGAATGAAGAATTGCTGGAAAAACGCGCTGGAGGTCTCTGGATTTGTATCGGCGATGTTGTTGATCAATTCGATGCACATATTTAAGCCGGCAGCCTCGACCTCACGGTTATCGTGCTTACTAGCCCAAAGACACGCGTCGATGACAAACTTGAATTGGCGATTATCAAGTTTGAGCAAGGCTACAAGCTCAATTAGTTAACATATCCCAGTGAGAATTCATCCAGTATAACTCACCATTAAAGCAGTTCAGATTGATTGCGCGAAGCAATTTAAAAAACTCCACTCTATGCTCTGGATATTCCGAAAAGTCCTTGTTGATCATTTCCAAGGTACATTCGAAAACATTCTCCATGATGATTGGGATTTTGTCCTCCATTAGGCCATGTAGCTTGCTAATGATTGTCGACATAACATTCAAAACTTCGGCATCACGGGCATCTGGAACGTTGCGATTGTAGTCAACCAGTACGGCATCCAAAAGAGGTGGAACCATGTTGTTGTTCACCGCTTCCAAATTATCCGCCTTCTGGACATAGGTATCGATAAGTTTTAGAATCTCCTTCTTCACCGTACGTAAGCCACGAATACGAGGCATCTTTGGCGCCACAGGGCCTGGATTCGGTTAGCTAAGTTTCAAGCAATGGACTCAAACACCTACCCTCGCGTGCTACCCCCTCAGAGACCATCCCGCTAACAAACCGATACATCGACAGCATATCCATAAAAATTCGGGCAATCTGGGGATAGAAGTAACTTCCAATTGAGGTACAAGCCGACACATTGGTCTTCATGATGTTACCAATAACCTTTACTGTCTCATTGTTATCCAGGATACCGAGATTTGAGGTGGCGTCTTGGATAATAGCGTCCCACTAGATAGTTACTTAGTCAAGCGTTTAAACCGGGGGCTAGAGATGTTGGAACTTACGGCCTGGTTGGGAAGTGCCATCAAATCCTGAATCAAGCGCTCTTGTATTCCCGTCTGGCCTTGCGCACTAATCATGTAGCCACATGCCTCATAGAAGGTATGAACCTGCTGCGGTGATAGGTCCCGAGTAATGGCCTGCATTGTCCGTACTATTTCATCGATAAATGGCTCCGACTCTCCTGGCTGCAAGGCAACAAAGTGGCGCCTGCATTTTTGAGCAATTTTGATAAAGGTATCACACGCCATGTCCTGGACGCCTAAACAGGATTAGACAGATCAAATCAAGCGGAGGAAAGAGCTTACCTTCGTGCGTTTCATGCATAAACTCAAAAAGTTTATTGACAACGGTTTTTAGGAACTTCCAATGAGCCTTCAAGAATCGAGGGTATTGACCCACGATGTACATAATATTGGAAGCAACAACGGCCTTGTTATCCTTCCCTCTCTTCATTTCAGTGAGACCAAGCAAATCCTTAATCACTGTAACAAGAAACCTCTTCTCAGTTTCTTCGTTCATCGCCCCAGATATCGACCCGATAGCCCAACATAGGGTATTGCAATTAGCCCATGACCATTCAGAGCCATCAACCTGCTTAGAAAGTTTCTCCGACATGATGCTTTCTGTGTCGACAACATCCAAATGCGTAAGGTAGACCAAGCACTCCCTGGTAGCCTTGTAGAGCTGGATAGTGTCACCCTCCTTGACAAATTCACGAACAATCTCTCCCTCATCATTCTCCACGATTAAAACCTGTGAAAGAATGAGCGCAACCCAGGGAGATCTGTTTCATCACAGAGTACATATATCAACTTACTTCTTCAGGTCTAACCATCCCCTCGATCATGACCTGTCTTAAGTTTGACAAAACTTCGGCATACATATGCTTCCTTAGTGGAAAATTAGCATGATGATTAGGGTGAACAGCACCTCCTCCACTGGCAAGCCCGGTAACCCCGATCTGGGCCATGCTAATAAGAGGAGTGATGTCGGTAATCGGCAGCGACTGCATCTCTTCATAGAGCTCTTGAACAAGCTTATTCCAGTATTCAAGGCAGATTTTGAAGATCTCACGGTCCTCAATTTGGGATATCCGGATAAGGTAAAAATGCGAATGAGTAAGATAATCTTTATTCGATAGATTCTCAATAAGCTAAAAAGCCAGAGACGAGTAAGCCATATTCCACGCTATAGCCTGCAGACCGATGATATAAATACCTTGAGGTGAGGAGTGAAAAAATTGCAGATGAAAAGGGCCAAATTTTGGATGAATTCCTGATCTCTAGTATTGCTGGCTGGGTAAACAAAACGGAGATCGGTTGATAAAGGAACAATCTTAGAAACCGTTGTCATGACGTTCGTGAACATCTCAACCAGTTTCTCGTCATACTGAAATTGATTAACCTGAAGACCGCCGATCTCAGTTAAACACTTCATTGTCACATTGCGGAAGTCAGGCTGTTCCAAGAAGCGAGTGCGTAGAGTCTCGATAATAGGTGTCTCGAAGATATAGCCTAGAGGAATCCAGTTAAGAAAACGAAGCAGAGTTTCCAAGGTCGCTTTCACGAGGCTTGGTTGTTCCGCCATCTGTAAAACCTCCGAACAGAGCTGGAAAATTGAGGAGAACTCCTGGCACATAGTCGTTTTAAGATTCTTAGTCTTAGATTGAGTCATTTGCTCTGCCGAAAAATCGAACACCTCTTCTGAAAGAAGTCTCAAAATAGCCATATTATTTTCGCAGATAGAGAGGTTGCTCCGACACGAGCTAATAATCTCGTTAATAAAATCGGGCCAGTCATGAGGCCAATCCTGCTTCAGTATTGACACTAGAACCAGATTCAATTTGTTGATCAATATTCTCTTCTGGTGCAGACTCTCGGGAGTGGACGACTCCTGGATGATGAACCCAACGACAAAATTCCGGATACCTAAGGCTTGCTATGAGTTTTGATTTTGGGAGGACAAATCCTTTGTTCAGGTGGTCCATACCCTGTCTCTGCTCTTTTGGCAACACTTTCCATCGCGTCTGGATGACCTGGTCTAGTACCCGTAGCCCAAGAACTAAAAAAGTTAGCCAAGCTACAGCAATCAAGCATAAACTCAGGATCAAAAATACATTTTGTTTCAGGGTAATTTGCCGATTCCAGCATCTTATCCACCATAGTCCATGAGTCTGGACTCTCGCTGAACTAGAAACTGTATTCAGTATTCGAGAAGTTACTGGTAAACGCCTACCCAGTTTCCAGAGACACGTACCTGATTGAGAACAAGTTGTGCATTTTTTCTCTAACGAAAAAGTCAGCGAGACAGCATACCAAAAGTGGTGGGAACAAAGAGTTAACATCTGCGCCTGCTCCTTCATAAAACATGCGAACATGTAGATCTAGCTCATCTATTGTTAAAGCGGCCATTGTAAAGTGCTGGGTGGTGGTGTAAAGCTTCCCCAGGTAAGCTCTCGAGAAGTGGCGGCGTTCTGAAGTATATCAGACGAAGCAGCGGTCAAGTAAGGATTTGATGGTTTGCAGGCCAAGGTTGTAGATGGCGGGGTAGAATGTCAACGGCGGGTCAAACGTACGCGAAGGGTAGTTCGATAATTGGGTGGCAACCATAGCAACCGAAGACCGGGTAACTCGTGAAAGCAACTGGCAAGTGGAGATTACTCTATAATATTATGAGTGTGGTTTTGTTAAAACATATGATACACATTGGCTTTTTAGGTTGTCAGTGGGAAAATGTGTTTGAAGTGTGGCAACCAAAAAAAGATTTCTTGAGATAAACAGTTTTTTTGTATTTTCTTCAGAAAAAAAATACTTCCTTACAATAACAAAAAAGTTTAAAAATAAAGCAATTTCAGTAAAAATCAATTTTGTATATAGGATATATATCTATGAATTAACCTATAAGAAAAACATTGTTTAATAAGCTTTCCTGCAATATTGATTTGTGTTTTCTTTCTTGTTGTGACACAACTTTAAGGTATCCTCTATATAATAATAATTATGTTTCAGTAAAAATCAGAACTATTTATTTAAATGATGAAATACTATCAAAGCTATTAACTCAATTAACATAAAAATTAGTCGAAGAGGTGGCTAAGAAGCAGGAATACTTTTATATGTAAAAACATATTTTAGACAAATTTGTCAATTTAGTATATAAAATATACCACAGAGGTCATGGAGGCTGTCATCCTCCGTCTCCTCCATTTTCCTTGCGCTTGAAATCAACCCTCAACGCTTGGACTTCACGAACCATCTACCCGTCCCTCTTCTCCCATGATGGCCTAGGCCTAGGAGTGACGGTCATCCTCCCCTCACTGTCCTTTGCTGCTTTTCTAAGCGTTAGATCTTTCCTCCTCCGGGTGCCAGTACGCATCTCGCGCTACTTGTTCTCACCCCTCTCTTCGCTTAGCAAGGCCCCTCCTCATGGTCAGCGACCGCTCACTTTCCATGCTTCAGATGGCTGGGAACACGGTATGTGGTACGTGATAACTCGTCAACAGGCCTACGGGTCGATCTCGCCCCTCTCCACAGTTGGCTTAAGCAGTGGTATTCCATCCACTAAGTGACGCTATCTCTTGGAGAACAAGAGACTACATGAGTGACGCAGTAAAATCGCTTGCCTTCTGCCACTGGAGACCGCCTAGAAAGACATGAACACGATTACAGAGAGTTGACACGGTCATATTTGGTTTCCACCCTGTTTCGGCGGTTGGATCGACTTGTACCCTACTGCTGCACCCTCCCTCAGCTGGCACCCTACTACTCCATCCTCTCTCCCCGCCCCTCACAGGCAGCCTTTCTTTCTCAGTTGTATCGCATTCCGGGATAACTTCTACGGTTTTCTGCTGCTGGTACATATATCTGACTCAGGTTATTATAGGATCTGCTTTGTTTGTTTTGCTTTTGTTTTGTTTCCAAGATATTCCAGGCGGTTACCTTCCTATGTTTTCCTGCTTGTTCTTAGTTAGGCTTTTCCTATTCTCTGAGTTTGCTTGTAAGGTAGGGATGAGTTTTTCTTTTGGGCGAGATACGCGGTTAGGCCTATACCAGAGGGTCTTGGAGATATGGTCGGGTCAGGCGGAGAGAGGAATGGAGATTGTTTATGCCATAGCTAGCGCTGCATGCAAGTTCTTGTACCCTAAATAACAACAAATACATGAGGAAAAAAGGAAAAAAAAGAAAAAAAAAAGAAAAAAAAAAGGTCATTGAGGCTGTAAATTATTTTCTAAGCTATTAGGAGTATTCTCAAAAGTTTTATCTAGGTGGCCATACCTAAAAAATCTTTTAGAGGTTAAAGGTCCATGTACAGGTTTTAATAAAACTATACTCATATTATTAATTATTATTCATATTATTCCTGTTTTAATTGATAGATAGTATTTCCTACAATAATTATAAAACCTTATATTTGTGTCAATTAAGGGCAATCATAGCTGAAAATAATAAAGGAAAGTAGATTGCTAAATATTAAACAAATAGTTCAATGATATCCTGAGATTTTAAATGGAGAAATGAAAAAATAGGTGAGGTATTTGACAAGAAGAATATCCTAATACCTTTTAGCTTTTCTAAGATATATCATACTTCAATGAATTAGAATTGAGAATCCTTCTAGTAGGCTTAGAAATTTAAATACATTACAGTAGCTAAACTAAAAAAATAAATACATTTAAAAAAGTTAATGTATTAATAGAATTTATTAATACTTAAAAGCTTTAAATATTTAAGAAACACATTCTAAAGTAATTAGAACACTCTGGACTAATGAATACCTTTAGACTTTTAATAAATTGACTGCTTTATTGATATTACTAGTTTTCTAGTATTTTAAAAGTATCCAAATTATTAATCCTACTAGAAATTTTGAAAATTCTACTAACTATATATTATTAAATAGATAATCTATTAAGAAAATTGAATATATACTAATTAAATTCATATTATATGAAGTTCAAAGTAAATAGTAACTTTAAAGAGTTATTATATATTATATTATGATATATTAGTGTTAGGCATATGAAAATCTGAAGACAAGAAATGTGCACAGACCCACAGTAGGTTAACTGCGCACAGACCCTCGATTTTCCGGAGTGCCAACAACCCCCTCCGGCCCTCTTATGGGGCCTCCACGTCATTAGCGAGATTTCGAGAGTTGTGTCCTATAACTAAAATGTCACATCAATGAAGTCCACTTAATAATACCATATACTGTAGCTCAGTTGGTATGACTTTTATATTGGTTTACAAGGTCATGTGTTCAACTCCCTCTGAGGTCACAGTTATTATTATAATAAATATACTTTGATACATGGAGTATGATATGAGATACTTATTCTAGGCTGATGAGAGATCATCAAGCAAAGGAGAAGAGATCTTATCAATATAAAATCGTTTACTATACAAATCTTTACTTTACCTGTTTTATCAAGATGAGTCTTCCTCGATAGATTCTCCGAACAAAGATTTTGACCTACGTTCCTCAGTTATATACTAGAGATTGGCATCCGCCTGACTGGATATTGATAGTTCTCTTATTACCAAGGCTCACTATATGAACTATGAGTTTACTTCAAACTCCACCCTCAGCTCTCACTACAATTACATATTTAAAGCTCCTTACTGCCTAATTTACCTTCATATATTCGAAGAAAGATTCGACAGTGAGCTGTTCGAAATCGAAGAGGAGCACATGTAAGAATCCTCGTGGTTCACAATACCTTGCGGGATCTTAATAAGGGATCAATTCAATTGCATATATCGCATCTGGCATGGTCCGAACTTTAAGTCAAGTTCTACCGAGTCAGAAGATTTCGTCGACTGGAGTACCCAGTACTCTGAAGTTAAGAAACCAGGTACAGTTAACCAAGAAGTACTCCAACCCACGGGTTGAGCTTAAGAACCTATATATGTACTACAAGTACATCTTGAACCTTGAAAAAAACAAATTCAGGTCTTGACCTCAGAATCAAATTGCCCGAAACCCTTTTTACCTACCCCTCTCGAGCACCTCAAACATTGTATACTATTTATACGATTCCTTAAACCTTTTAAGGGATATCAAGAACTCTAGTTCAAAGTACCACTAATTATGCATCCAGGGCTATTGGAACAATTAGCCTATTTGGAAAGGATCACAATGGCTGAGATACCTTAAGACCCGAGAAAGAGGATAATGGCAGGAAAAACTATAGACACCAGACCAGATACAACGGGAACCAATGATTCGGCCATATGAAGCCCCTCCCTATCAATACCTCATGAGCTACAATTCTGGAGAGGAACTATACCCATCTCCTTCCACCGATTCTCTAGTGTTGCAAGCACGCGTCGGATATCGCCAGCCTCAACACCAAAGCGAAGAGGAGACTATGCTGCAAACCTAGTCAGGCTAGCCACCCATCTGAAGATAACGTTGAATTGAATAAGGCAAGACATAGACACCATACTTGACCAAGCCAATATTGCCTTCAAACATTTGCAGGGTGTTACCCAAGATAATACCTGAAAACAATTTGAGGTTCAACAGCAAATTGCAGACAGACAAGATGTCCATAACAATGATATTGCGATCTTATTGATGCAGCTGGCAGGCGTAGAATAGGAGGTCAAGGGTATCCTAGAGGAAATGCTACGGGAAGTAGTAAAGAAGATACATTCCCAAGATAGGCATCAGCAGGAACATGAAGAGATAACTACGAGATTACATGAAACTCTTGGGCAACAAAGCTAGGAAGCATTAGCCCGAGATCAGACACTAGAACAAATAGTTACCAGCTTAAGAACGGAATTCTTAGAATTCAGTGCTCAAAGTATCACTCATGAAAGAGAGGTCAACCGTATCCTAGCGTAATGGCGTTTAGATAACACTACTCACCAGGCAGAGATTTGCAGGTCCCGAGACCAGCAGCAGCAGTAAAATGAGGAGATGAAACAATAGCTTGCACATATTGACAGTGTCAATAAATAAGATACTTGCTGCTGTACCAAGTCCTGAAGCTGTGAGACAAGTACCCTTACTCGCGGTCGAAGAGGTGGATAACGAAGAGTATTACACTCTGCCTATGTGAAGGGAAAAGGGAAAAGGCAGTGAAGCCGCTAATGCATCCCCCTCAGGTGCGCAGGAAGGTGATCCAGGTGAACCTGGCGATGATGACGATGATGATGATGAGAGAGGAAGAAGAAGAAGAAGTCCAAGCCGTGGCAGGCAAGGACAGATACCAGAACAGTCTGGTATGGTAGAGACACTTGCCAATGTGATAGTGCTTAATATGAAGTGGCCATCAGAGGCACCTCCATTCTTTGAAGACAAATCCACATAAGACATATATATCTGAATTATACAATGCAATGACTATTACGAAAGAAACCCGCGAATCTGGGATAATGCCTGGGAACGAGTTATATACGCGCTCAATCATACAAAACGAGATATAGTGTTTCCTTACACTATTTGGTATAGGAAGGCTATAGATGAACTTCAAGGGGAAATACAGCAGCCAGAGTTGGCTACCTGGACTCGTATTGAATAAGATATGATCAAACGATTTGCCACAGTAGAAGCTGAAAAACTAGCGCTTCGAGCTGTGAAGCTGGTCGAATACAAAGGCAGTATTGAACGTTACCTTACAGTCATGAACAACTTAAACATCAGGGCACACATGACGGGAGAATGCTGGAGGGAAGAAGTCGAAAACAAACTTCCAAAACAAATTGTCTGTTGGTTGTTGGCCCTGCAATACACAACGGATCACGAATGGGAAGAGGCACTCAAGTTATGCAGTCGATCAGAAAAAGTACTTCTTGCTAGAGAAAAGGTTGCAAGAGACAAACTGTCCCAGCAAATGACAGTGTAAGAGGTTAAAAGGGAGGACTGATGAGACTCTAAGCCAAAGCGAGAAAGGGATAATAAACCTTATGTCAAGGGAGGTAGTGCCCCACCATGAAAGTAGAAAAGAGACAATGAACTGGAGAAACCTAGGAAAAGGTTGGGAGGTGTGACTAAGACCACCCGCACAAACTTTGACCAAGCTCATGCTGGTATTCTGCAAAGTGTGATAGACACTCGGAGGTGAGATGGAGATTGTACACATTGTGGAAAGAAAAACCACACCTATCAGACATGTTGAAAAGATGCCCATATATCGGCAGCAACGGTCAGTTCTAGACCGATAAAATGGGGGAATTGAATGAGCAAGATATGCTATTATAAAGCCTAAATTAGCTCACAAAGTCTCGACCATCTAGCAACCAGCCTGAATAAATAGGTTTAGGAGCTGGCAGATGACGAGGAACTGATCTAGGTCAGTTTATTAGCACCAAGAGTGACACTGTTTGGGTATTCAGTGTCCATATGGAACTGGAATTGAAATGTGAACCCCCTTTAGCTGGGGTGAATTGGATATCGACCACGATGGGGATTGGATATTCCATGGGCAACTACAGGAGTTGAAACTCAAAAGGATCAAAGTGGCATGAAGTAAGTCTCTTCTTTCAAGATCAAAGTAAGTAGGCTCAAAGTGAAGGAACTCCACAAGGAACTTACGAGTTCGAATACAAGAAATAAATATATGGAGAGTCTTGATGGAAAGACAGGATAGTTAACATGCCTACATAGCCTGGGAGCCAATAGTACAAAGTTTCTCGTGTCATTTGGTGGCCGCCTGCTACTCATGTGCAAAAAGTTACTATACTGAAAGGTTTGGGACATAGCATGCAAGATCTACCCGATAACAATACAGGACAAGAGGACAACCGATACAGGCCACTCCACCTACCACACCAGTTTAAGTCGTATTATACATATGTACTATCTGGACTTGTGGCTAGAGTGTGGAGTATGGATATACCGCTTTGGTGCACAAGGCCCCTCTGAGGTAGCTAGACCGATAACCGAAACCCTAAGGGAAAAAATCAGTGAAAGCGAGAACCCCACAGCCAAGGAGTAAAATGGCTAATAACTGCCCAAAAATCGGCTATGAGCCTGGGTCTGGCACGTTGGGAGAAGGCATTCAGCCTGAAAACTAGTCGTGCACAATTGCGTATTGGTGAAATACCACTTAGTATGTAGACCCGGATTCTTAGGGCTAAAGAGTGTTACGATCCCTAACCGGTATCAGTTCTTAGCGACGGGTAGACGATACTTCTCTTGTTCTCTCTCGACGTTAGTTCTTAGGCCTATGCCTACGATAAGGTGGGTGTAACCGGTACTGGTTACTGGTTTAGGATTTTTCATATATCAGTTGATATTGTTTGAGTTTAGAATATGTTTCAGGAAACGAGGTGTGCCTCTAGCCTGATAGTATCGGTTTGATACTCTATATGTTTTATGTTTGGTTTCGAGTATCGGTTTGATACTTTATATGTTTTATGTTTGGTTTCGAGTATCGGTTTGATACTCTATATGTTTTATGTTTGGTTTC
>JACCEG010000185.1:130095-146263 GCA_014065205.1 Tuber brumale
GTGAGTACCTAGCGTTGAGGGTTGATTTCAATCGCCGGGTGTGTAGAGGAGACGGAGGATGACCTATCTACTCGGACCTAATGTCCTTCTTATATAGTTGCCCTTCACGCCCTTGTGACTCATCCTCCAAGTCACACGCCACACATGACTCACAACTGTGAGTCATACCCAAAACATCATAAACTAGTCATATGACCAAAGTGGTCACATGCGCAAAACCCATGACCTCTAAATGAGGTCATGTGCGAAATATAACATATCATCATAACCATATCATATGACCAAAGTGGTCATATGTGCGAAACCCATGACCTCTAATGAGGTCATGTGCGAAACATAACATACCTATGACTCATAACTATGAGTCATGTGAAAACCTTTCCTCGCTAAGCCACATTCGTGACAAAGAGTTACTAGTTTGTCTGAGGAGACTTCGATGGGGAAACTATGTGAGCGTAGTAACAAACATTGTATTACCTACACCTAACACCTACGATGCCTAAACCCAAGAACCAAGAAAGTCTTTTCCACGCTAAACGTGTAGAATTAGATGCTCCAAAACCAAAAAAAAAACAATACAACTGTCCGGAGGGGATCGCCTACCTCTATATACTCGATAAGTAATACCAAGTTATAGTCTTGTTAGACTTGGGATCTAATGTATTCCTTATCAATCAGAACCTAGTTGAAGACCTTCACGTTCCTATTATTGAACGCAATAATGCAGTTGATATCCTGGGCTTTGATGGATCATTAGCTGCCTCGGGTGGGAAGTGTTATACCCTACGTATAAATTTGGAAATTGGAAAAAACTGACACATTTATGAAGTGTCGTGTGAAGTGGCTAAAGTAGGTCATTATGGAATGATAATTCCATTTGGTTGGTGGCATCGTGATGTCACGGTTGCGTGGCAGATATTGGAAGGAGATGTTTGTGACAGGTAGTGGAAGGAGATGTTTGTGGAAGGAGATGTTTCACCATGACGAAGCTATTCGTCATGAGGTTTTAGTTTGATTAACTTTCACGCACATGACCTATTAACAGGTCATGGGGGCAGCGCACGAGGCCAAGGGGGCTGCACAGTTTGATTTACTTTCACGCACATGACCTATTAAGAGGTTAGGTAGTTTATGCATATGACCAACGATGCGGTCATATGATGTTTTTCATGAGTCACAATTATGACTCATAGTTGTTTTGATTTATAAGCGGGTTGAGTGAAGGACTATAAAAGGAGGCCAGTAGAGCCTGGTAGTTAGTTCTTCACACAACTACCTATTATACTTTCTTACCTATACTATTAAGAATAGATTCTATTCTACCACTTTGAGAATTCTACCACGATATGACTTGATTATTAGCGTTCAAGAAAGGAATATAGACCAAGGTCTAAGAATAATAATCAAGGTCTTGGTAATGAGAAGAGACGAAGTAACGGAGCACTAAGGAAGAGAAGTATCGCACTATTATAAAGAGACTGACAGAGAGCTGTTGCCTGTCGCAGGGTACATATTGATATCAGGAGATAGGTAGGATATCTAACACATGAACACCCAGTGTTTCACATAGAAGATGCAGAAAATTGGGCTTTCTCGGCAAAAAGTTGTGAAAACTGTGAGGAAGAAGATGAAGGAATAGCGGATATGTTGGAACATGATGAATCAGTCGCTTGGGACTCGAATACCGGTCGTATCAGAAGAATTGGGACTATCGAAGATATGGTAGAACATAAATCATTATCAAAAGAATACTGGTATTACAAATATTGGTTTGAAGCCCAGACGGCAGAAAAACTAGCCCCAAGACGGACCTTCGACCATGAAGTTCAGTTGATTCTAGGATCTACTATCCTGTGGGGCCGGATATATCCACTATCCCAAAAACAGCTTAAGGCATCAAGAGAATCTTTGGAAATAATGATTAAGCTGGGAAAGATTATGCGAAGTTAATCTCCTGTGGGAACACCTATATTATTTGGACCCAAACCTGATGGCAGGCTACACCTGGTTGTGGATTACCGGAATCTAAACAAGATTACCATTCTTAACATCTGCTACCACTAATGTCTGAACTCCGAGATCGAGTAGCCGGCGCCAAGAACTTAACCAGGTTAGACCTCAAAGATGCCTACTACTTAATTAGGATTAAAGAAAGAGATGAATGGAAGACAGCTTCCAGAACGAGATATGGGCACTACGAATATAAGGTTATGCCATTTGGATTGATCAATGCTCTGGCAACTTTCCAAGATATGATGAACCAAGTATTGAAAGAATACTTAGATGTGGGAGTTGTGTGTTAACTTGACGATATTCTAATATATTCCAAAGATGAAAAAGAATACATCGAAGCTGTCTAGAGGATTTTACAAAGTCTATCAGACTTTCAATTAGCAGTATCACTAAAGAAATTGACTTTCCACACTAAAGAGATAGAATTTCTCAGTTACATTGTGGCGGTCGATGGGGTGTCTATGAGCACCCGCAAGGTGGAATCCATAATGGTTTGGATTGCACCTAAGTTGGTTAGAGATGTGCAAGTCTTTATTGGATTCGCTATCTTCTACCGACAGTTCATCAAAAACTTCACGGCAATTTGCAAACCCATAACCAAGACATTACAAGTAAATTCAAAAAAGTTACAAATGCGGAGTTGAGTAGGATACGGTGCTTGAAGAATTGAAATACTGATTCACCACAGCTGTCATACTGTACCACTTCTTACCAGAAAGAGAAACAGTAGTAGAAACCAATGCTAGCAATTTTGCACACAGTTGCGTACTTTCTCAATACTTTGTGAAAAGATTACGTCCTGTAGCATTCTATTTGCAAAAATTAAACTCAGCAGAGTATTTTTACAAAATTCATCATAAAGAACTTCTCACAATCTATAAACTATTTTTGGAATGTAGACATTACTTGATTGGGACAGAAAAACCAATTACAGTCTTTACCGACTATCAGAACCTACAATACTTCTGGACCTCGAAAGTCTGGAGTGGCCGTCAAATTCGATGGACTCAGAAGTTAGTGAAATACAATTTCCATATCGTATACTGACCAGGCACAGAGGGCGGAAAGCCTGATGCATTAAGCAGATAGCTGGAGTACCATCCTGAGGAGGAAGCTATACATTGCGAACAAAAGATTTTTAAACCAGAAGATATCTTGGTATTACTAGTAGTGAGGGTAGGCCATGAAAGAGAAGACAGGGATGGAGACAAGAATTTTTATTTGGAACCTTGAAGAGGTGGAAATGAACCCATGATTAGGATTAAAAGATTGAGGAAATAGGCTTACTTGCTGATAAAAGGCTCAAGAATGGTGGCAGGACATGATGTTAGGCATATGGAAATCCGAGACATGTGCACAGACCCACGGTAGGGTAACTGCGCACAGACCCTCAATTTACCGGAGTGCCAACACCCCGCTCCGGCCCCCTTATGGGGCCCGCACGTCATTAGCGAGATTTCGTGAGTTGCGTCCCATAACTAAAAAGTCACATCAATGAAGCCCACTTCATAACACCATATACGTCGCCGCCGTCCGTCCGACCGCAAGCTGTTCGCAGGATATATGAGAGGGGACCATTGGTGACATCTGGGAAGTCGAACAGAGCAAGTCCGTCTCAGGCGCATTGAGATAGTAGGCTGAAAAGGTAGGTTTCCTAAACTATGAGCCGAAAGTGACGGGACGTTTTCAGAAGAAATACTCTAGGAGGATATCCCAGTAGTGAAAGCTATTAGGGGTATAACGAATCCACCCATACCCTTCTGAGATCAGCTGTAGGTTGGTTGGTCCTAGTAATAGGACCCCTCTACGGAGGCCGGCGGACCAAGGGGAAGCACGCTCGGAATGGAAGACCTAGATAAGTAGGAGCCACTTAAGACGTTGAGACGTTGGGCTCAGACTTGCAATTGGCACTAGGTGGCCCGGCATGAACCTGATCTCTTCATGACTGAAGAGACTAGTGGAACGATAGTCAACAAGACTAAAGTCTTATAAAAAGTCTATGCGGACATCTAAGTTGGAGGCGGCTGTTTGGTATGACAAATAATGCAGTCATCTCAATGAAGGAATACTATTCCGAGTCCGCGAAAGGGTGTGATAAGTTTCAGGGTCAAACGGTGTTCGCACTTATAAGATTCTGGATGTTTGCGTATTAAAACCAGGGTGGTACTGCGGAGGCATAGTAGTTAGAAGTAGTCCGCGAACACTCAGACGCTGGATATAAATATCGAAGTGCCTCCCGGGCTTTACAGACATCATCAAGCAAACGGAGAAGAGATCTTATCAATATAATATTGTTTACGCTTTAATTCTTTACTTTACCTTACTTTAACGAGATGAGCCTTCCTCGATAAATTCTCCGATTAAGGTTTTCGGGCCTCCGTCCTTCAGTTATATACTTGAGTTTGGCGTCCGCCTAACAGTATATTCATAGTTCTCCTGTTACCAAGGCTCACTATATGAACTACAAGTTCACTTCAAACTCCACCCACACCTCAGACTTCGATTACATCTTCGAAGCACCTCACTATCCTATCTATATTCAAACCTTTGAAGAAGTCTTCGATAGTGAGTTATTCGAGATTGAAGAAGAATATACGCAACAACCTTCATGGTTCACAATACCTTTTGGGATCCCAACGAGGGCTCAATTCACTAGCATATATCGCACCTGGCACGGTTCGGACTTAGAGTGGAATTCGACGGAGTTGGAAATTTTTGTCGACTGGAGCACCCAGTCCTCTTTGAAGATAGAAGAGAAGGAAAAAGAAACTCCAGGCACAGTCATCCGGGGGCCAGACATCCCCTCGGCCTGGGCTTAATACGCACTTATATGTACTATAAGTACATCCTAAACCTCGAGAAAAAGGAGATTCAGGATTTAAGTCCAGAGTCGGACCAACCGAATCCTTTTATACCTACACCCCTAGAGTGTCTCAGACGTTGAATACCTTATATACGATTCCTTAAACCTTTTCAAGGTTATCGAGAACTCTGGTACGAAGTACTAGTAATTACGCATCCAGGGCTACTAGAGCAGCTAGCCTATCTGGAAAGCATCAAAATGGTGGAGATACCTCAGGACCCGAGGAAAAGAATAACGGCGGGTGAACCTATGGATAGCCGACCCGACACTACGGATAAAGCGGATGATTCTGCCATTCATAGTCCCTTCCCTTCAACACCTCAGGAACCTTCATTCCGCAGAGGAGTCATACCTTCTCACCGATCCTCTAGTGTCGCGAGTACTCATAGAATATCAAGAGCCCCCACACCAAGGCCAGGGGAACATGCCACAAACTTAGCCAGACTAGCTGCGCATCTCGTGATAACCTTGGGTCAAATAAGACAGGACATAGATATGTCTCTTGACCAAGCTAATATCGCCTTCAAACATTTGAAGGGAGCTACCCAAGACAATACCTTAAAATTAATTAAGGTTCAACAGCAAATCGCGGACGGACAAGATGTCCACGATAATGACATTGCAATCTTGTTGATGCAGCTAGCAGGCGTCGAAAGCGAACTCAAGGGGAAACAAGAAGAGATGTTGCGAGAAGTCGCAAAGAAGATTGACGCTCAGGAACGGCGTCAACAGGAACCTGAAGAGGTAACCACAAGGTTACATGGAACCCTCGGGGAAGAAAGCCAAGTGGCATTGGCCCGAGACCAGACTCTGGAACAAATGGTCCTCAGTCTAAGTACGGAATTCGTCGAATTCCTGGCCCAAAGTGTCACTCGCGAAACAGAAGTCAATTGCACTCTAGGACAATTGTGCATGGATGGGAACACGCGCCAAGCGGAGATTCGCAGGTCTCAAGACCAGCAACAATTGCAGAATATCGAAACAAACCAAAGCCTTAAAGGGTTAACAGCGGCAATAAATAAAATACTAGCCGCTGCCCCAAGTCCCGAAGCTGCAGGATCCGCACCTTTACCCGCAGTCTAAGAAACGGACAACGAGGAGTACTATGTTCCACCTACACGTAGGGAAAAAGGAAAAGGCAGAGAAGCCGCTGATGCATTCCCCTCTGGTGCCCAAAGAGGTAACCCAGGGGATCCTAGTGACGATGGTGAGGATGATGAGGATGAGAGAGGAAGACGAAGAGGAAGTCCTAGCTGACGAGGGCAAGGACAAACACAAGGACAGCCTGGCATGGCAGAAACACTTGCCAACGCGATGGCGCTAAACATTAAGCGACCATCAGAGCCATCCCCATTCTTTGAAGACTGACCCGTACAAGATATATATGTGTGGATCCTGCAATGCACCGACTACTATGAAAGAAACCCGCGAATCTGGGATGACGCCCAGGAACGTGTCATATATGCCCTCAGCCATACGAAAGGAGACATAGTCCTTCCATAGACCATATAGTACCGGAAGGCTATGGACAGACTTCAAGGGGAAACCCAGCAACCAAAACTGGCAACTTGGACCCACTTTGAACATGATATGATCAAGCGATTCGCCCCGGTAGAAGCTGAAAGACTAGCCCTCCGCGCAATGAAACTAGTCACGTACAATGGCAGTATTGAACACTATCTGACAGTCATGCACAACCATAACATTCGTGCACGCATGACCGGGGAATCCTGGAGAGAAGTAGTCGAAGACAAACTTCCAGAACAGATTGTCCGCAGGTTGTCGGCCCTGCAATATACGACTGATCAAGAGTGGGAGGAGGCACTAAGGCTATGTGGGTGGGCAGAAGAAGGACTGCTGGCCAGAAAGAAAATTGGGCGAGACCAACCGTCCAGGCCCAAAATAGTCCAAGATGTCAAAAGAGAAGACCGAGGGGACTCTAAATCAAAGCGACAAAGGGATACTAAACCTTATGTAAAGGGAGGTGGAGCCCCACCACGAAAGCGGAAAAGGGACAATGAGCAGGAGAAGCCTAGGAAAAGGTTGGAAGGTGCGACAAAGACCACCCACACCAACTTCGCCCAGGCCCATACCGGTATCCCGCAGAGTGTAATAGACACTCGGAGGAAAGAAGGAGATTGCACACGTTGTGGAAAGAAAAACCACACCTATCAGACGTGTTGGGGAGATGCCCATATATCGGCAGCAACGGTCAGCTCCAGGCCGATAAAAATGGGAATTCGACGAGCAAGATCGGCTATTGTAAAGCCTAAATTCACCCGCAAAGCCGCAACGGTTCAGCACCCAGCCCGAGTGAATAAAATCTGTGAACTGGTAGGCGACGAAAAACTGACCTAGGTCAGTTCATTGGCACCAACGGCGACGGCGATTGGGTATTCAGTGTCCTAAGGGAACTTGAATCGAAACGGGAACCCCCTTTGGCTGGGGTGTATTGGGTACCGACCACAACGGGTATCGGGTAGTCTGTGTGCAACTACGGGAATCGAAACTCAAAATGATCAAAGCGGCGCGAAGCAAGTCTCTCCTTTCAAGATCAACGCAAGTAGGCTCTAAGTGAAGGGACCCCACGAGGGACTTACGAGCTCGAACACAAGAATCAATATATGGTGAGTCTCGAATGAAAGAGAGGATAGTTAACATGCCCACATGGCCCGGGAGCCAACAGTACCAAGTTCCTATAGTCAACTGGTAGTTGCCTGTTACCCGCGTGCAAGTAAGTTACTATACCGAAGAAGTTGGGATATTGCAATGTAAGATCTACCTGACAACAATACACAACAGGTTGACAACCGACGTGGGCTGTTCCACCTACCACACGAGTCTGAGTCGTATTATACATATGTACTATCTTGCCTTCTGGCCAGAGTGTGGGATAGGGATGTACCGCTTTGGTGCGCAAGGCCCCTCTGAGGGAGCGGGGCGGATAACCGAAATCCTAAGGGAAAGGACTCGGTAAAAGCGGGAACCCCACACCAGTGGAGTAAAATGGTTAATAACCGCCGGAAAATCTCCAATGAGCCTAGGTCTGGTGTGTCGAGAGAAGGCATCCAGCTTGAAAACTGGTCGTGCGCAATAGCGTATCGGTGAAACGCCGCTTTAGTATGTAGACTCAGATTGTTAGAGCTAAAGAGTTACTAGTTTGTCTGAGGAGACCTCAATGGTCGAAACTATGCGGGCATAGTAACAAACATCTTGTTACCTACACCCAATAGCAACGATCCCTGAACAAAAGAACCCTGAAAGTCTTATCTGCACCAAGCGCGTCGAGCTAGATGCTCCAAAACCAAAACGATACAACTGTCCAGAGAGGATCGCTTACCTCCATATACATGACTAGTGATACAAAATTAAGGTCTTATTAGACTCGGGATCCAACTTGTTCCTCATAAATAAGGACCTAGTTGAAGACCTTGGCGTTCCCTCGGTAGAACGCGAAAACGCAGTTGATATCTTAGGCTTTGACAGATCGTCAGCCGCTTCTGGAGGGAAGTATTACACTCTCACAATAAAATTGGAAATAGGAAAAAACCGACACATCTCTGAAGTGTCGTGTGAAGTCGCTAAAGCAGGTCACTATAGAATGATAATTCCTTTTGGTTGGTGGCATAGTGAACACCCAGTGTCTCATATAGAAGATGCAGAAAATTGGACCTTCTCTGCGAAATGTTGTGAAAGCTTTGTGGAAGAAGATGAAGGAATAGCGGATATGTTTGAATATGATGAATCTGTCTCTTGGGATCCGAATGCCTGCCGCATCGGAAGAATCGGAGTCATCGAAAATACGGTGGAACCCGAACCGTTACCGAATGAATGCTGGAGTTACAAACATTTGTTTGAAGCTCAGACAGCAGAAAGATTAGCTCCAAGACGGATATTCGATCATGAAATTAAACTGATTCCAGGATCAACCCCCCCCTGGGGGCCAATATACCCGTTGTCTGAAAAACAGCTTAAGGCATTACGAGAATACATGGAAACGATGATCAAACAAGGGAAAATCATGCGAAGCCAATCGCCAGCAGGCGCACCAATATTATTCGTACCAAAACCAGATGGTAGACTACGTCTAGTTGTGGACTATCGAAATCTAAATAAGATTACTATTCTCAACAAACATCCCCTTCCAGTAATATCTGTACTCAGAGATAGAGGAGCCAGCGCAAAGATCTTCACCAAGTTAGACCTTAAAGACAGCTACCACCTGATTAGGATAAAAGAAGGGGATGAATGGAAGACAGCGTTCCGTACGAGATACGGACACTACGAATATAAGGTTATGCATTTTGGATTGGTCAATGCTCCGACAACCTTCCAAGATATGATTAACCAAGTTCTACAGGAATACTTGGACGTCGGAGTCGTGTGTTACCTTGATTATATTCTTATCTACTCTAAGGATGAAAAGGAACACATCGAAGCTGTAAAAAAGGTTTTACAAAGTCTATTGGACTTTCAATTAGCAGTATCGCTAAAAAAATTGACTTTCCATGCCACGGAGGTAGAATTCCACGGCTATATGGTAGCGGTCGATGGGGTGTCCATGAGCACCCGAACAGTGGAATCCATAATGGTCAGGAAGGTACCTAAATCGGTCAGAGAAGTACAAGTCTTTATGGGGTTTGCTAACTTCTACCAACGATTTACAAAAAGCTTCTCGGCTATTTGCAAACCAATAACTGAGACATTACCAGGAAATCCTAAGAATTTTAAATGGGGAATTGAACAGGACACTGCTTTCGAAGAGCTAAAGTACCGATTCACCAAGGCCCCCATACTGCACCACTTTTTCCTAGAAAGAGAAACCGTGGTAGAAACAGACGCCAGCGATTTTGCACTTGGCTGTGTCCTCTCTCAATATTTTCAAAAAAGATTGCATCTAGTAGCTTTCCATTCCCGGAAATTAAGCTAGGCGGAGCGCAATTATGAGATTCATGATAAAGAACTTCTCGTGATCCTAGAAGCATTTAAAGAATGGAGACACTACTTGATCGGAACGGAGAAACCGATCACAGTCTTTACCGACCATCAGAACCTACAATACTTCCTCACATCAAAAGTCTGGAGTGGCCGTCAAATTCGATGGGCTCAGAAGCTGGTAGAATACAATTTTCGCATTGTATACCGACCAGGCACAAAGGGCGGAAAGCCTGATGCATTAAGCAGACGGCCGGAGTACCGTCCTGAGGAGGGAGCTACGCATCGCAAATAGAAAATCTTGAAAGAAGAAAATTTCCTGGTGTCGCTAGTAGCGACGGTAGGCGATGAAGGAGAAGACTGGGATGGAGATAAAGATTTGGATTTGGAACCTCCAAGAGGTGGAAAGGAACCCGATATTAGGGTCAAGAGATTGAGCAAAAAAGCATACTTGCCGACAAAGGGCTCACGAATGGCGGCAGGACATGACCTTTATGCCATAGAAGATGACATTGTGCCGAGATATGGGCAGGCATTAATAAGGACGGGTATAGCTGTGGGGCTACCCGAAGGAACTTACGGAAGAGTTGCCCCAAGAAGTGGATTAGCGGTCCGAAGCGGAATCTCTACCGCTGCAGGAGTAATCGATGCTGATTACACCGGTGAACTCAAAGTCGTACATTTCAACCACAAAGACGTGGACTGCCAAATAAAAATGGGCAATCGCATAGCTCAATTGGTAGTAGAAAAGGTCAACAACTCGGACATGATGGAAGTTGACGACTTGGAAGAAACGGAGCGCGGAACTGCGGGATTTGGAAGCACTGATATAGCGACAAGATCCTTCATCGTCAAAGAACAGGAACCTAGCATCAGCTACCTACAGGCATCAGCTAAAGACAACGAACATTGGTACGATATTTCAGAAGTACCCGAAAAAGTTCTAATGTTAAATTCAATTATCCTGCAAAAGAGTATGAAGCAGTTCAATCCTGAATTCATAAGCGAGATACAGGCAGCTATCGGGACAGACGCAGCATGGAGGCAACGGTAGGAAGAACTTATTAGGTTACGAGACGAAGGAAAGGATTTTCCCAAAGACTGGACCTTAACCGACGATCTACTATATTATAAGCGACGACTATTTGTACCAAATAGTCAGGCTCTATATACCAAGATTGCAGAAGGATATCACGATGCAAAAATTGCAGGACACTTCGGTCAAGAAAAAACTTTGGAAATAATCATGAGAGACTTCTACGGGAGAGGACTTGCCGCAGGGGTTAACGACTATGTACGATCCTGCGATGAATGCCAACATAACCAATTGCCTAGACATACTAAGTACAGATTACTGCAACCATTGCAAATACCCTACGCGGCGTGGGCATCCATCTCAGTGGACTTCATTACCCAACTACCAGAATCGCAAGGATGCACTCAGAAAATGGTAGTGGTCGATCGATTCACATAGATGGCACATTTCATCGGACTTCAGACCTCGGCTACGGCCAAGGATGTCGCAAACACATTCCGGAAAGAAGTATGGAGGCTGCACGACCTGCCAACCGAGATCGTCTCCGACATGGACTCAAAGTTTGCAGCAGAATTTTGGGAATCCCATTGCATGGCACTGGAAATTAAGCGAAGAATGTCAACGGCGTACCACCCCCAGACTGACGGACAAACTGATCGTACCAACCAAGTACTGGAAGGTTACCTGCGAAGTTTTATCAATTGCGATCAAGATGACTGGTATCAGCTACTGCCGCTAGCTGAGCATGCCTATAACAACTCCGCAACCAACGCTCATTGGATGTCCCCATTCTATGCGAACTACGGATTCCATCCACAGACAGAGTGGATGAAGGAGCGCGAAGCCCAAAATCCAGGAGAAACACTTTATGCAAACTGGATTAAGACGATACATGAACAAGCAAGAGGGTCACTAGAAAAGACATGCGAGGGGATGTCGAAATATTATGACTGGAAAGCTAGACAACAGCCGAACTTCAAGATCAGGGACAAAGTAATGTTAAATGCCAAAAACATCCGTACCAGACGAAAATCCAAGAAGCTCTGTCCAAAGCTATGCGGCCCCTTCCAAATTATGGAAAGACGCGGATCCAGAGCATTCAAGCTCAACATATCCGATCGATCGAACATTCATCCCGTATTCCATGTCGCACTATTGGAACCCTACCGCGAGTCAGTTCATGGCAATCGCCAACAACCCCCTAGAGAACCAGAGGATATTGACGGCGATCTGCAATGAGAGGTGGAAAAAAGTCGTGAGAGGCGAAATTCGTTCTTACGGGAAACGGGTACGCGGCCGCTATCAAGAGAAGCGAGAACTGTGGTATTTCGTTAAGTGGCAATGGTGTTCGGAAGATGAGAATACATGGGAGCCTGCCACCGGTATGGAAAATGCGGAGGACGTTGTGGAGAATTTTCATAATGAAAATCCGGACATGCCAGGAAGAGCAGAAGCAAGATAGTGAGGAAAAGGTTTTCCTGCCGTGGACATGTAAACGTGGAAGGTTTTTCACCCTGACCACACTGAGTCTTAAAATATATTTAGAAGAAGTTATAAAATGGTTATAAAGGCATTCGAGGCGAAGCCTGGAAGGAGGGAGCTCATGTTAGGCATATGGAAATCTGAGACATGTGCACAGACCCATGGTAGGGTAACTGCGCACAGACCCTCAATTTACCGGAGTGCCAACACCCCCCTGCGGCCCCCTTATGGGGCCCGCACGTCGATAGCGAGATTTCGTGAGTTGCGTCATATAACTAAAAAGTCACATCAATGAAGCCCACTTCATAACACCATATACGTTGCCGCCGTCCATCCAACCGCATGCTGTTCGCAGGATATATGAGAGGGGACCTTTGGCGACATCTGGGAAGTGGAGCGGAGGAAACCCGTCCCAGGCGCATTGAGATAGTAGGCTTCAAAGTTAAGCTTCCTAAACTATGGGCAGAAGGTGACGGGACATTTTCAGAAGAAATACTCTAGGAGGATATACCAGTAGTGAAAGCTATTAGGGGTATACCGAATCCACCCATACCCTTCTGAGATCAGCTGTAGGTTGGTTGGTCCTAGTAATAGGACCTCTCTACGGAGGCCGGCGGACCAAGGGGAAGCATGCTCAGAATGGAAGACATAGATAAGTCGGAGCCTCTTAAGGCGTTGACACATTGGGCTCGGACTTGCAATTGGCACTAGGTGGCCCGGCATCAACCTGATCTCTTCATGACCGAAGAGACTACTGGAACGATAGTCAACAAGACTAAAGTCATATAAAAAGTCTATGCGGACATCTAAGTTGGAGGCGGCTGTTTGGTATGACAAATAGCGCAGTCATCTCAGCGGAGGAATACTATTCCGAGTCCGTGAAAAGGGTGTGATAAGTTTCCGGGTCAAACGGGGTTCGCACTTATAAGATTCTGGACGTTTGCGTAATAAAACCAGGGTGGTACTTCGGAGGCATAGTAGTTAGAAGTAGTCCGTGAACACTCAGACGCGGGATATAAATATCGAAGTGCCTCCCGAGCTTTACAGACATCATCAAGCGAATGGAGAAGAGATCTTATCAATGTAATATTGTTTACGCTTTAATTCTTTACTTTACCTTACTTTAACGAGACGTGGCTTCCTTGACAGATTCTCTGATTAAGGATTTCGGGCCTACGTCCTTCAGTTATAAACTTGAGTTTGGCATCCGCCTAACACATGATCTGTATGCCATAGAGGATGAGATTGTCCTGAAATATGGACAAGTATTAATAAGGCCAGGTGTAGTCATAGGGCTACCAGAAGGAACTTATGGAAGAGTTGCCCCAAGAAGTAGTCAAGCGGTTTGAAGTGGAATCTCCACTGGTGAAGGAGTAATCGATGCTAATTACACTAGAGAACTCAAGGTCGTACTATTCAACCACAAAAATGAGAACTAGCAGATAAGAATAGGTGATTGCAAGGCTCAACTGGTGGTAGAAAAGGTCAACACCTGAGATATGACGAAAGTAGACGACTTGGAAGATACAGAATGAGGGACCATAGGATTCAGATGTACTGACATAGCAACAAGATTCTTGATCGTCAATGAACAGAAACCCGGCATCAGTTACCTGTAGGCATTGGCTAAAGCCAACGAACACTGGTACGATATTTCAGAAGTACCAGGGAAAGTTCTAATGTCAAACGCCATTATCCTACAAAAAGGAATGAAGCAGTTCAATCCTGAATGCTTAGGCAAGATACAGGTAGCTATCGAGGTAGACCCAGCTTACAGGTAATAGAGAAAAGAACTCATTAGGTTACGAGACCCAGGAAAAGATTTCTCCTAGGATTAGACCTTGACCGACAATCTACTATATTATAAGCAAAGACTGTTTGCACCAAATAGTCAGGAGCTATACACCAAGATCGCTAAAGGATGTCAGGAAGTAAATGTTGCAGGACATTTCAGAGAAGGAAAAACCTTATAGATCATTATGCGGGACTTCTATAGGCAAGGACTTGTAGCATGGGTCAACAACTACATACGATCCTGCAATGAATGCCAAGATAACAAATCACCTGGATACGCTAAGTATGGATTATTGCAACCACTGCAAATACTCTATATGGCATGGGCATCCATCTCAGTGGACTTCATTACACAACTGCCAGAGTTGCAAGATTGCACTCAGATAATGGTAGTAGTGGATTGATTTACAAAGATGGCATATTTCATCTGACTAAAAATATCGGCTATGACCAAGGATGTTGCAAACGAATTCCTGAAAGAAGTAGAAAGGCAGCATGGCCTGCCAACCGAAATCGTCTGAGACATGTACTCAAAGTTTGCTGGAGTATTCTTGAAATCCCTTTGCAAAGTGTGGGAAATTAAGTGAAAAATATTACTGGCAAACCTTTTAGGCGGACGCCAAACTCAAGTAAATAAGTGAGAGATGTAGGCACGAAACCTTAGATTGGAGAATCTGTCGTGGAAGGCTCATCTCGATAAAGTAAGGTAAGGTAAAGATTTAAAGTGTGAAACAATATTTTATTGATAAGATCTCTTCTTCGTTGCTTGATGATGTCTGTAAAGCTCGGGAGGCACTTCGATATTTATATCCTGCGTCTGAGTGTTCGCCGACTACTTCTGACTACTATGCCTCCGAAGTCCTACTCTGGTTTTAAAACGCAAACATCCAGAATCTTATAAGTGCGAACACCGTTTGACCCTGAAACCTATCACACCCTTTTCATGGACTCGGAATACTATTCCTCAGTTGAGATGACTGCGCTATTTGTTATACCAAACAGCGGCCTTCAACTTAGATGTCCGCATAGACTATTATTTTACTCTAGTCTGGTGGACTATCATTGCAGTAGTTTCTTCGGTCATGAAGTGATCAAGTTCATGCCTGGCCACCTAGTGCCAATTGCAAGTTCGAGCCCAACGTGACAGCGTCTTAAGGGTCTCCGACTTATCTAGGTCTTCCATTCTGAGCATGCTTCTCCCTTGGTCCGCCGGCCTCCGTAGAGGGGTCCTATTACTAGGACCAACCAACCTACAGCTGATCTCAGAAGGGTATGGGTGGATTCGTGATACCCCTAATAGCTTTCACTACTGGGATATCCTCCTAGAGTATTTCTCTGAAAACGTCCCCTCACTTTCGGCCCATAGTTTAGGAAGCCTAACCTTGAAGCCTACTATCTCAATGCGCCTGGGACGGATTTCCTCCGTTCCACTTCCCAGATGTCGCCCAAGGTCCCCTCTCATATATTCTGCGAACAGCGTGGGGTCGGACGGACAGCGACGACGTATATGGTGTTCTGAATTGGGCTTCATTGATGTGACATTTTAGTTATGGGACGCAACTCTCGAAATATCGCTAATGACGTGCGGGCCCCATAAGGGGGCAGGAGGGGGGTGTTGGCACCGGTAAATTGAGGGTCTGTGCGTAGTTACCCTACCGTGGGTCTTTGCACATGTCGCGGATTTCCATATGCCTAACATGAGCTCCCTCCTTCCAGGCTTCACCTCGAAAGCCTTTATAACCATTTTATAATTTCTTTTAAATACATTTTGAGATTCAGTGTGGTGAGGGTAGAAAACCTCCCGCGTTTACTTGGCCACGGTAGGAAAACCTTTTCCTCACTATCTTACTTCTGCCCTTCCTGACATGTCCGGATTTTCATTATGAAAATTCTCCACAACTTCCTCCGCATTTTCCATACCGGTGGCAGGCTCCCATGTGTTCTCATCTTCCGAACACCCTTGCCACTTAACGAAGTACCACAGTTCCCGCTTCTCTTGATAGCGGCCGCGTACTCGTTTCCTGTAAGAACGAATCTCGCTTCTT